>AP025064.1:27565963-27889902 GCA_036186865.1 Eustoma russellianum
TTTTAGGTGACTAAGTCTCATAACCTACAAAATTAATTAAGTTGTATTTAAGGTTGACCTCTAAATATTGAAAATCGTGCCTAAAAGTCACGGGGTGTAACATTCCACCCCCCTTACAAAAAGTTTTGTCCTCGAAACTTACGTACCTTAGTCGAAGAGCTGAGGATACTTCTCCCGCATTTGTTCTTCGAGCTCCCAAGTGGCTTCACGTTCCGTGTGATTGCTCCACTGAACCTTTACATAAGGAATCACTCACTTCCTCAACACTTGATCCTTTCGGTCCACAACTTTCACAGGTACCTCCTCATATGTAACATCTTCCTTGAGTTCCAAAGGTTGAGCTTCAAGTACATGACTTGGATCCGCCACGTACTTTCTTAATTGTGACACGTGGAACACATTGTGAACTTGCGCCAACGCCGGAGGTAATGCCAACCTATATGCCAAAACTCCTACCTTCTCAAGTATTTCATAAGGACCAATAAAACGAGGGCTTAACTTGCCTTTTACTCCAAACCTCATGACACCCTTGGTAGGTGATACCTTCAAATAAACTTTTTCACCCACATCAAAATCCAATGGTCGTCGTTTGGAATCTGCCCAACTCCTGCTGCGATCCTGAGCCGTCTTGAGTCTTTCCCGGATGATTTTCACCTTATCTAGCGTTTTCTCCAATAGCTCAGGTCCCGTTATGGTCCTCAAGCCCACTTCGTCCCAATAAACCGGGGACCTACATTTCCTTCCGTACAAAGCTTCAAAAGGAGTCATGTCAATTGCACTGTGGTAACTATTGTTATAAGAGAACTCCATCAGCTTCACCATTCCGTCCCAACTCCCTTTGAAATCCAACACACAAGCCCTTAGCATATCTTCCAAGGTTTGAATAGTCCGCTCGGACTGTCCATCGGTTTGGGGATGATACGCCGTACTCAACCTTAACTCTGTACCCATGGCTTCCTGAAATGCTGTCCAAAACTTAGAAGTGAACCGTGCATCTCGATCAGACACTATACTCACCGGGACTCCATGCAAGCTAACAATACTGTCCATATATAAGCTCACTAATTTGTCAAGAGGTGCTTCACTTGAAACGGGTAGGAAATGGGCAGACTTTGTTAAACGATCTACGATAACCCAAATCATGTCACCTCCACTTCTTGTCTTTGGTAAACCAGCTACAAAATCCATTGTGACATGTTCCCATTTCCATTCTGGGATTTCCAACGGCATCAACAATCCACCGGGCCGTTGGTGTTCCGCCTTGACTTGTTGACACACCAAACACCTCTCTATGAATTCCGCAATATGTCTTTTCATCCCAGACCACCAATAGTATCGCTTGAGATCTCTATACATCTTGGTGCTACCGGGGTGTATTGATAACCTCGAATTATGAGCTTCCTGCAAAACTTCTTTCCTAAGTTCGTCAACATCCGGGACACATAATCTCTCCCTAAACCATAAGCTCCCATCCTCTTTGGTCCGAAATCCTTCAACTTAACTGTGTTTCACCCTTTCCATTACCTCACTTAAAGCCTTATCTTTCTTCTGAGCCTCCTTTATCCTATCAATCAAACTCGGTGTGATGGTCAATGCTGTCAGGACGTTCACCGTGGATTCCACCAAATCCAAACCAAATTCCTCAATCTCTCTCTAGTGGTGATTGCCTCGCATGGCTGGATTTCCTGCTTAAGGCGTCGACTACCTTATTAGCCTTTCCCGGGTGATAATGAATAGTTAGGTCGTAGTCTTTTAGCAACTCCAACCACCTCCGCTGCCTCATATTCAATTCCTTCTGTGAGAACAAATACTTTAGACTCTTATGATCCGTGAATACCGCGCACTTCTCTCCATACAAATAATGCCGCCAAATCTTCAAGGCGAACACAACCGCGGCAAGTTCAAGATCATGTGTGGGATAGTTTTGTTCATAAGGCTTTAGCTGTCTTGAGGCATACGCGATGACTCGTTCGTTTTGCATTAAAACACAACCTAACCCGTTCTTTGACGCATCACTATAAATCACAAATCCATCCGTTCCAGAGGGTTGAGCCAATACTGGAGCTGTCGTTAATCTCTTCTTAAGCTCCGTGAAACTTTGCTCGCATTCCGCCGTCCACTCAAACTTGGACTTCTTTTGAGTAAGGCGACTGAGAGGTACGGCAATCCTCGAGAATCCCTCAACAAATTTTCTGTAATAACCTGCTAGACCCAAGAAACTTCGCACTTCGGTGACATTGGTAGGTCTAGGCCATTCAGTTATGGCTTCCACCTTCTTCGGGTCAACAGCAATCCCCTCTTCTGATATCACGTGACCTAGGAAAGCCACACTTCTTAACCAAAACTCACACTTGCTAAACTTTGCATAAAGTTGTTTCTGCCTCAAAATGCCTAGTACAGTTCTCCAATGCTCAGTGTGAGTTTGCTCGTCAGGAGAGTACACAAGAATATCATCTATGAATACCACTACAAACTTATCCAACTGTTCTCGAAAGACGGTATTCATAAGATCCATAAAAGCCGCAGGGTCATTTGTCAATCCAAATGGCATCACCAAAAATTCATAGTGGCCATACCTTGTGCGGAAAGCTATCTTTGCAATGTCCTCGGCCTTCACTCGCAACTGATGATATCCTGATCGGAGATCGATTTTCGAGAAGATCTTGGCACCTTTAAGCTGATCAAATAAATCTTCGATTCGCGGAAGGGGATACTTATTCTTGATGGTAACTTTATTCAACTCTCTATAATCGATACAAAGCCTCATGCTACCATCCTTCTTCTTTACAAACAAAACAGGCGCTCCCCATGGCGATACACTAGGGCGGATGAACTTCTTGTCTAATAACTCCTGCAGTTGTTCCTTCAACTCTCTCAGTTCTGCCGGAGCCATTCTATAAGGAGCTTTAGAAATAGGTTCTGTCCCAGAAATCAAGTTAATCTCGAACTCAACTTCTCTCGGGGGTGGTACTACTGGTAAATCCTCCGGAAACACATCAGGGTATTCATTGACCACTGGAATTTGCTCAATAGACGGTACCTCCTGAGTAACATCCATGGCATACACTAGGAATCCCTCAGCACCTTTCCTTAATGCTTTGCGTGCTTGCGCGACAGACACATATACCTTCTTGGGAACTTTCTTTCGTTCCGCATCTCCTTGAAATATTACCTCCTCCATCTTAGCATTCTTGATTGTCACCTGCTTCAATCGACAATCAATATTGGCGTGATTCTTGGCCAACCAGTCCATTCCTAATATGACATCAAAGTCATACATCTGAATAGGAATCAGTGTGGCGGAGAATGTTTGTCCTTCAAACTCTAATTCACAATCCCGGTACCGATGATACGAAACCATAATTTGATCTCCGGCCGCTTGAACACGATACGGAGTTTCTAACCACTCAGGCAGACTACTCAGGTGTTTAGTGAATCTCTTTGCTACGAAGGAGTGGCTTGCGCCGCTATCAAAGAGCACGTTGGCAGGTACCTTATTTACTAAAATCGCACCTAAAGCCATATCAAGTTATACACGGAAAATTAAGCACATAATACTTAATTCATTAAAGATTTAAACTTAGTTTAAATGGTACCTGCTACTACGTCGGTAGCCTCCTGCACATCCGTATCCGTCATGAGATGTACACGGGCATTTGCTCTAGGCTTCGCTCTCGGCTGCTGAGCCGCCTCTCCAGGATTATTTTTCTTCATCTCCGGGCAGTCCCTAATCATGTGACCCACTTGACCGCATCGGAAACATGCTCCAGCCACTTTCCTACACTCTCCAACGTGGTTCCTGTTGCAATGTGGACAAACTCCTACAGCCTGCTGAGCTACTTGATTCTGGGGTGGCAGTCTCTGAAAATTTCCAACTGGGCCTCTCTTCGGAATCTTGACCCAACGTCCGGGTCTTCCACCAACTCTCACATCCTCCCTTGGCCTCTTGCCTCTATCAGACCCTCCAACACTAGCTGCTCTTGCCGCTACTCTACGGAAATCGCTCTCAACCCGAAAACATGCATCTAGCATATCCTCATAAGTTTTCATTCCCGCATTCACTATCGCCGATTGTATCCTCGAGTCCAAAACCCTCTCAAACTTCGTCATCTTAAGACGATTATCAGACATGATCGCAGGGGCAAACTTACCCAAAGCATGGAAACGATCTGCATACTCCGACACCGTCATCCTTCCTTGCTCCAATCTGTCAAATGCTCTTATCTTGTCCAATATTGCAGTCTCCGGTACGTAGTACTTCAGGAAAACATCACAAAACTGTGTCCAAGAGATTGGTGGGGTCATTCTCAACACCATTCCTTCTCACCATTCGCCAGCCTTGCCACTTAGAAGGGGCGTGGCCACCTCGACCTTTATCTCGTTGGGTACTTGCACCAGCCGAAAACATTTCTCCACCTCAGCCAACCAGTGCTGAGCCTCTTCAGGATCCGTACATCCTCCAAACTCCGGCACCCTCATCTTTCTCATCTCCCCATAAAAGAACCGGATGTTATGTTGTGGCGGTGGAGGAGGCGGAGGCTGATGCTGCTGCACATACCCTTGTGCAATCACCGTCAGTGCATCAGTGAGCACCTGGGGTAAAACAACTTGTGGTGGCTGGTTCTCCTGTCCGTTGCCAGAGTTGCCTGTGTTATCTCTTCTTGGAGGCATATTTCTCTGAAAAAGTCAACATTGCATTAGCATTCAGTAAGTACAAGAGGTTACCGAAAGCTTGAACGCGTACGAAGGGGGTAAGGTATGTAATCCAACTATTAATACGAGATTAGATGATAAACGCGCTCGCACACACCCAACCCATATCATTCGTAACCACTAAAAAAATCAATACTTATGTCTAAGGATCAAACTTAAGGGAGAATCATAACTTAGGTGTCTAAAAGATCATGAACCTAAGTTTCCGAGATAGATCTGAAGCCTAGGTTAGGCTCTGATACCACCTGTAGCGCCCCGGCCCGATACCGTCATCGGAACCAGTGCACCTGCCGTAGCCTACTATGAGAACTACGAAGCGTCAAGCAGATCAAACGTACATCCTTCCTAATGTAAGATAAAAAAACCAGCGGAAACGTCATAAAATTTAAACCTTCATCGTCAATCATACAACCAGAAACTGCAGCGGAAATAAAAGGTATTTGTTCATCTAACCAACATAAGTTCTAGATTAACATAATAACAACGAGTTTCCAAACTTAAAGAAGGTAGTCCAGCATCTATCTATTCCCTTGTCCGTCATCCCATTGAGCCCACTCGCCATCGTTCTCGATGAATATCAACTCATATTCAGGCTCACCTGAAAAAGGAATAGAGTAACTGTTCTTAGCGAAATTATCGCCAGCAAGTAACCCGTCTATACACCTTACGGAATCACACACGTCGAGTCACCAGTGTATAAAACATTGCCCAAAAATAAGGTGCTCGGGTTAGCAAATAGCATCTTATTAAGAATTCCTCAAAGCAGATAAAGCACATATATGTACACAGATATGAGAACCAACATGTATTAAAACAACGTATCACATAGCAAGTCATAAACTAGTCACATTTCTTGCATGTCAATTCTTATGCTCCGTGTATCATGATGCATGTACTTCTTTAAAATCACACACAACACCCATGCATATGTCTTCTTTCATAAACATGTCATGCATGTCATTTCACAAAACATTTCATCACTTTACATATCATATTCTTCGCGTAGCAGAACTTTATACCCTGTGGGTGATCAGTCCACAGCAAACATTACTTTATACCCCGTGCTGAAAGGTCCACGGCCCCATAACATATAACTTTATACCCCGTGCTGAAAGGTCCACGGCCCCATTACATATATCATATATCCGTGCTGATAGGTCCACGGCCCCATTACATACATCATATATCCGTGCTGAAAGGTCCACGGCCCCATAAAATACTTTATACCCTGCTGTTGATTCACAGATCACGCTTTTATACCCTGCTTCCGCAGGCGTGACTTTTATACCCTGTGATCAACCAGCAGCCATTTTGTCTTTCGAAAACTTTAACTTTTCTTGTGAATATTTCTTTCGCAAAGCAAATCTCAAATCAAATGCAAGTGCCCATGTCATAATGCAGGATGCACATGTAACTTCATATCAAACATGTAACACACACACATACACCGTACATATCAAGTGTGCGGTCTTGCACCTCCAACAATCCATGTTCGTATCTTTCCAAGCCCATTCGTCTTACCAAATCACTAGGAATTCAATCTTATTCTTACATGATCAACTTACCATCTATACCTCAATTACACCTCAATTACCTTTGCGTTTTATGTTCAAAAGAAGTGTGTAAGGTTACTACACGTACATAGGGCACCCAAAGGGTCAAAAAGACTTCCAGTAGAGTTGGAACGCTACATGAAGCGCCTATAGTGACTTAAAGCGCCTATACTAGGCGTTCGAAGTGTTCGGGGATGTTTCGTAGACATCGAACGCCTACATGAAGCGCCTAATGTGACATAGAGCGCTTTATGTAGGTGTTCGAAGTGTTCGGGGATGATTCAGGACACATTGAACGCTACATTAGGCGCCTAATGTGACATAGAGCGCCTAATGTAGGCGTTCGAAGTGTTCTGACGGTTCTAAATTGCAGTTTTTCTGTACGGGAAAGCTTCAGGACACATTGAACGCTACATTAGGCGCCTAATGTGACATAGAGCGTTTAATGTAGGCGTTCGAAGTGTTCTGACGATGCCAAACTGCAGTTTTTCTGCAGTAACTTCCTCTCCAACACCCTCCTTCTTCAACCCTTTCATTTTCAACACTTAAAGATCCATCTTAACATCTAGATCCATCTTACTTAACACACATCTAAACATGAATTGATGCCTAGCCATGCCTAACAATATCCACTCTAGCCTTCAATCATTCGCAACCTTCAAAAGATCTCATCAACTTTCCCAACACAACAAGACTACAGCAATGTCTTCACTCATCTCTCAATTTCCTGCATTTACTCTCAACGTCTAAGTGTAGACAATCAACATAAGAGTAGAGCAAGACAATAAGCACATCAAAATATACACTTTTATGGGCATGCTTGACAACAACAAAGCACCACACAACTATTTTCAGAACTATGGCCCAAAGAACACGACTTTACACAATTAGCAACAAGACTTACATATAACAAAGCATTTAAGATAGACAAGACAAGAATACTAATGTGTGATTCATGTTTTCTCTTTGTAAGAACATAGGGCCTAAAGTATCAAAATTTACGTAAAGCGTATAGAAAGATTACTTGCCTTGGAATCGAGATAAGCTTACGAGTGTGTGCTAGAATTTCGAGACGAATTGGACCTAGGTTAGCCTTCTTCTTCTTCCTTTCTTCTTCTTCTCTCTCTCTTCTTCCTTTTCTTCCTCCTAGGCGTTTTTCCCTCTCCTCTTTTGTGCAATAACCGTCCCCTAGGTTGAGATGGGGAGTTATACTAAAAGTGGTGTAACTCCCTATCTCTTAGTAGGGACCTTTTAGGTAATTTCTATTAATTACCTTTAATTCTATTTTGAACCCTCCTTTCTTATTCTTCTATGTTTTAGGTGACTAAGTCTCATAACCTACAAAATTAATTAAGTTGTATTTAAGGTTGACCTCTAAATATTGAAAATCGTGCCTAAAAGTCACGGGGTGTAACAGTCATATATCTTGAATATTCCATTAGTTAATAATACTTATGTAGATTAGATTGATGACCTCAAGAAATTAGTACAAATACACGTTTACTCACTCCTAGACGAATAACGTTAAGATGCAACACTGTCGAGCAAAATCCTACACAAGCCCAAAGAACCTGATTGAATCTCTTTGCACATTCAATTGCCAATGACATGTAGGACGATGCACATTGGTAGGTACCACAGGCAAACCAGACTTCAGAATGCATATATACGGACACACAAATACATAGATGCAGATATTTACATACATAGACACACACACACACACATATATGTATCTGTGCGCGTGTATTTCTATACATGTATCTATGTATATATGTAAGAAATCAGAATGCACATGACATCTGTTGATAAGCGCAACAGATATAGAGAGAGCCTTGTATTTGGACTTCAAAGAAATGTAAAGTGACAATAAAGTATGCATATGGATAATAAAAAAGTAATATGTGTTGTCATTTTGAATATAAAAATTTATGAGCTTAAGAAAACCTACGAAGAACATCAAATTCACCTAATAAAAGAATATGTTGAATCCTTTTTTTTTCATTTTTAGTTAGCAATAGCACGTAGGATGAAGCACAAGGGCACGTGATTGGAACCCAGAATTTAAAATCTCAATGGATGATGTTATAAGGAAAAAAAACAGCACAATAAGAGTGCAAATACATGTAAATACTTCAATGGCAACAAACTATGTATATTCACACAAGGTATTTCACGTTGTTGTTCTGCCGATCTTTTCATTAGTAGCATCAAACTATTGTGGTAGATATTTATGTTGGATATGCAGGTTCCATCAGGAAAATTCTCTGTAAAATACCTGGATGTATCTTTTCCATTTTCAACTAGAAATAACTTGTAGGATAAAGACAAAAATGTCATTGGCCACCCAAAATTCGAAATGCCCAGAGCATTGCAAAACTAAAGAAAGAACGCGCTAAGAATGCAAAGGAAGTATAAACTTCAACGACATAACACTATGCACATGAACAACAATCTTTATCTGAATAAGCCATTACCAATCAGTCACACGGCAGCTCTTCTAAAATTCATGTCCCAATTATGGCATCTACATGCTTCCCACTTCCTATTGATGTAACCTTCAACAAAATGGAAGAAATTATCTACACATGGTTATCTTTTCAGCCAAATTTTTTTTAAAAAAAACTGAAAAGAAATCCAGACATATGGTACGTCCTCTGCTGGAAGCTGCGATACAAACAAGACAATTATATGATTTTTTTCCAAGGATATCACCAGAGCGTCGAGGCAAAGGAAGCATGAAATGTCATTTATTACCACAATGTCAAGAATCTAGAGTTTACCACGACTATATAGAAGACCGAAAGAATGTTATTCTTTCAAATAAATGTAAAGTGACAGCAAAATACGCATGTGGATAATAAAAAGGTAATCTGTGTTGTCATTTTGAATATAGAAGTCTATGAGCCAAGAAAACCTATGAAGAACAACAAATTCACCTAAAAAAGAACATGTTGAATCTTTTTTTTCATTTTCAGTTAACAATAGCATGCAACATGAAGCACAAAGGCACGCGATTGGGAGCCCAAAATTTAAAATCTCAATGGATGACGTTATAAGGCACAAAAAAACAACACAATAAGAGTGCAAAGACATGTAAATACGTCAATGGCAACATACTATGCATATTCACACAAGGTATTTCCGCCGATCTTTTCATTAGTAACATCAAACTACTATGGTAGATATTTATGTTGGATATGCAGGTTCCATCAGGAAAATTCTCTGTAAAACCTGGATGTATCTTTTCTATTTTCAACTAGAAATAACTTGTAAGATGAAGCCAAAAATGTCATTGGCCAACCAAAATTCAGAATGCTCAGAGCAGTGCAAAACTAAAGAAAGAACGCGCTAAGACTGCAAAGGAAGTATTAAAAATTGAAAACAAAAATGAAGAGCGAGGTTCAAACGAGGAAAGACATACGGTGGATACCTTGGCACCAAGAGATGAGGAAGGACGTAGTAATAACTTCGACATAACACTATGCACATAGCAGCAATCTTTATCTGAAGAAGCCATTACATGTCAGTCACACAACAGCTCTTCTAAAATTCATGTCCAAATTATGGTATCTACATGCTTCTCACTTCCCATTGATGTAACCATCAACAAAATGAAAGAAAGTATCTAGATATGATTATCTCTTCAGCCAATTTTTTTTTAAAAAAAAACTGAAAAGAAATCCATACATATGGTACGATCTCTGCCGGAAGCTGCGATACAAACAAGACAATTATATGATTTTTCCCCAAGGATATCCCCAGAGCATCGAGGCAAAGCCATTTATTACCAACGATGTCAAGAATCTAGAGTTACCACAGCTGTATAGAAGATCGAAAGAGTATTATTCATTTAAAGAAATGTGAAGTGACAGCAAAGTAGGCAAATGGATGATAAAAAGGTAATCTGTGTTGTCATTTTGAATATAAAAGTCTATGAGCTTAAGAAAACCTACGAAGAACAGTAAATTCACCTAATAAAATAACATGTTGAATCATTTTTTTCATTTTCAATTAGCAATAGCATGTCAGATGAAGCACAAAGGCACATGATTGGGAACCCAGAATTTAAAATCAAAATGGATGATAATATAAGGCAAAAAAACAACACACTAAGAGTGCAAAGACATGTAAATACATCAATGGCAACATACTATGCATATTCACACAAGGTATTTCACGTTGTTGTTCTGCCGAACTTTTCATTAGTAGCCTCAAACTACTGCGGTAGATATTTATGTTGGATATGCAGGTTCCATCAGGAAAGTTCTCCGTAAAATACATGGATGTATCTTTTCCATTTTCAACTAGAAATAACTTGTAAGATGAAGCCAAGAATGTCATTGGCAATCCACCAGAGCAGTGCAACACTAAAGAAAAAACTCGCCAAAGGAAGTATAAACTTCAACGACTTAACACTATGCACATGAGCAGCACTCTTTATCTGAAGAAGCCATTACTAGTCAGTCACACAGCAGCTCGTCTAAAATTCATGTCCCAATTATGGCATCTAGATGCTTCCTACTTCCCATTGATGTAACCTTCAACAAAATGAAAGAAATTATCCAGATATGATTATCTCTTCATCTAGAGTTTTTTTTAAAAAAAGAAACCGAAAAGGAATTCAGACATATGGTACGACCTCTGCTGGAAGCTGTGATACAAACAACACAGTTATATGATTTTTTCCCTTGGATATCACCAGAGCGTCGAGGCAAAGGAAGCATGAAATGCCACTATTACCAACGATGTCAAGAATCTAGAGCTACCACAGCTATATAGAAGATCGAAAGCATATTATTCATTCAAAGAAATGTAAAGTGACAGTAAAGCATGCAAACGGATAGTAAAAAGGTAATATGTGTTGTCACTTTGAATATAAAACTCTATGAGCTTAAGAACACCTACGAAGAACAGCAAATTCACCTGATAAAAAAACACGTTGAATCTTTTTTATTTTCAATTAGCAATAGCATGTCGGATGAAGCACAAGGGCACATGATTGGGAATCCAGAATTTAAAATCTCAATGGATGATGTTATATGGCAAGAAAAACAACACAATAAGAGTTCAAAGACATGTAAATACTTCAATCGAAACATACTATGTATATTCATACAAGGTATTTCACGTTGTTGTTCTGCCGATCTTTTCATTAGTAGCATCAAACTACTACTGGAAGCTGCGATACAAACTAGACAATTATATGATTTTTTCCCAAGGATATCACCAGAGCGTCGAGGCAAAGGCAGCATGAAATGTCATTTATTACCACAATGTTAAGAATCTAGAGCTTACCATGGATATATAAAAGACCTAAAGAATGTTATTCTTTCAAATAAATGTAAAGTGACAGCAAAGTATGCATATGGATAATAAAAAGGTAATCTGTGTTGTCATTTTGAATATAGAAGTCTATAAGCTCAAGAAAACCTATGAAGAACAGCAAATTCATCTAATAAAAGATCATGTTGAATCCATTTTTCATTTTCAGTTAACAATAGCATGCAGCATGAAGCACAAAGAAGCACAATTGAGAACCCAGAATTTAAAATCTCAATGAAAGATGTTATAAGGCACAAAAAAAAAACAACACAATAACAGTGCAAAGACATGTAAATACGTCAATGGCAACATACTATGCATATTCAAAGAAGTGTAAAGTGACAGTAAAGTACGCAAATGGATAATAAAAAGGTAATCTGTGTTGTCATTTTGAATATAAAAGTCTATGTAGAAAATAGAAGAATATTTGTAAATAGCAAATCTGAGATATATTAATTTCGCCTCAAGCAAAAGGGGTGTCTTCCAAGAAGGAGAAGTTTCTTGAATATTCAGGAGATAGAGGAGTTCATCTCTGGGAAAGTGGGGAACCCACGAAGAAGAAGGTGGAGTGAGGAACCCACGTAGAAAAAAAATTGCTAAATAAAATATTTCTTGTAAAAAGGGGGGAACGAAAGAAAGGGGAACCCACGTCTGAAAAGGTGGGATTTTTTAATTATAAAAGAAAGGGAAGGAATTTCCTAATTAAAAAAGAGGGATTCTTTAATTCAGGATGCTTTAATTCCTCGAAAAGCTCTCAGAGGAACGTACCCTCACGTGAAAGCAAACTAGCCACCTGTCTACAATCTGTGGAACCGTCTGAAGCCACTTGGCCTGCATATCAACTTTTAGCTACGACAAGTTACTATTAGGAACAGAAGTTTTTTCTTCCTTCTACCTCGATTTCCGGCGATTTAGGATTAAAATACGATATTTTCTTTCCACGTTTTTTCTCTCACCAGGACAGCACGTCCTTTTCCCTCGATTACACCACACCCTCAAATCATTTCTTTTTCCCTTGGATACACCACCGTTTCAAACTCCACCATCTCAAACACTCTTCCTCGGCAGAATTCTCCAGAAATTCATCTTCCTCAGTAGCCTTCCATACTCAACCTCGTTCTTCATCTCTAAAACTTCATCTTCTTTATGGCTGAACAGAGCGAGGTAACATCTTCCATGGAAAAATCCAACCCTTCTCCTTCTCCTATGCTGGACTCTGCTCCAATCAATATTGTCAAACTTAACGGGAATAACTACCTTGCATGGAGCAGAGCCATTGAGTTATTCATTACTGGGAAAGGAAAGAAGGATTATCTACTTGGAAAAATTGTCATCCCAGCTGAAAACGATGCAAAATTTCACACCTGGGAAGCTGAAAATTCCATGCTTATGTCATGGATACTCGGGTCTATGAGCCCAGAAATTAGTGAAACATTCATGTTGTATAACACGGTAGAGGAGATCTGGAGGGCCACCAGGGAGATGTATTCTAAAAAAGATAATATTGCAGAGTTATATGAACTAAAGGCTCAACTGAAAGAGATTAAACAAGGAGATCAAACTGTTTCTAAATACTATGGGAGTCTTTCTCATATTTGGCAACAGATCGACTCCTTTGAGGTATACAAGTGGAGTGGGCCTACAGATGAGTAGATGTACAAAAGTATCAAAGAAACAGAGAGGATCTTCAGTTTCTTGGCCGGACTCCACAAAGACTTTGATGCCGTGAGAAGTAGGATTTTGGGAACTAAGCCTCTTCCCACCATAACTGCTACGTTCTCACAAATAAGGCAGGAAGAGAGTAGGATAAAAGTCATGCTAGGGCCTAATCCTACTCAAGAATCTTCTGCTCTTGTTGCTGGAACGAAATCTGGAGCAAGTGAGTCAACAGTGAGTCAATCTGCTGGTCTGAACGTGAAAAGAAATGGAGGTGGCTTCCATCAGAAGAAGTTTTGTAAGTACTGTCAAAGACCCGGACATACACTTGAAGAATGTTATAGACGTCCAGGTTCAAATGTCAAGCCTCCTTTTAGGTACTTCCAACATCAATCTAAGAACATGCATCCATCTTGGAAGTCTGATAATGTGCCTCGGGCTGATACTCACAGCAACTGGAGGAATTCTAAAGGCAATATGGTGACTGTGGAGCAAGGGATGAATCAGAATCAGAATGACACATCTAGTATCATGCAGGAGACTCCTAATCAAAAATTAACTCAGGATCAACTTGGTGTCTTACTGAAGCTACTCAACAGCCAGCTGAATGAGGAGACTGCACCACAGACTACTGCAACTATGGAAAGCACTAGGTTTGGAGGTAAGAGCTGCTCCTGGATTGTTGATTCAGGAGCAACGGATCATATGACATCCCAAAGGTATCTGTTTCATAAATATGAATTATTCCAGTATCCTAGACAGGTACGAATTGCTAATGGGCTAGGCTTAAACATAGTAGGAAAGGGGGATATTCAGTTGTCCAGAAAACTGATACTAAAAAATGTTCTGCATGTACCTCAACTTAAGTGCAATTTAATTTCTGTAGGAAAAGCTATGTTAGACAATCATTGTCTAACTGTTTTTTCTCCATCTGAGTGTTTCTTTCTTCCTCTCAATTGCTTTCAGGGGAAAGCTTTGAAGAAGGAAACTTTGGAGGAGAAGATTGGACTTGGTAATTACCAGGATGGACTCTATCTTTTGACACACGAATCAAGATCTGTTTTTGGAAACTCTTCTAGGTTATATTCTTGCATGAACACTTGTACTAATGACAGTGTTCCTAGAATAGATGAGCAGGGTCATGATCTGGACACTGACACTGTTATTACTAGAAGAAGTCTCATTTTGTTATGGCATGCTAGGTTGGGTCATCCCAACTTTATGTACTTGAAAAGGCTCAAGCCAGAACTATTTGGTAATGTTAATCTTGATTCGTTGGTTTGTGAAACATGCTTGCTTGCTAAACAGACCAGGGGTCATTATGCACCTAAAGTCTACAAGGCTAGTCATCCTTTCAACCTTATACACTCAGATGTATGGGGTCCATCCAGAGTCTCTAGTCTTAATGGAAGTAAGTGGTTTGTTATATTTGTAGATGACCATACAAGACTAACCTGGATTTTCTTGATGAAGCATAAGTCAGATTTCTCAAAAATTTTCAAGTCCTTTGTGATGCTAATTCAGAATCAGTTTGGTGCCTCAATAAAAACACTCAGGTCCGACAATGGGACGGAGTATATGGACTCTGAGGTGAGTACCTTTCTATCTAGCATGGGAATTCATCATCAAACATCTAACACCTATACTCCTCAACAGAATGGCGTTGCTGAGCGAAAACACAGGCACATCATGGAGGTAACTAGGGCAATAATGCTATGTATGAATGTCCCGAAACATTTCTGGGGAGAAGCAGTATTAACTGCTGTCTATCTGATTAATAGGATGCCATCTAGAGTATTATATCACAAGACACCAAAACAGGTTTTATTAGAAAAATACCCATACACACATCTGATGTCAGAAATTCCATTTAGGAACTTTGGCTGTACGGTTTATGTCTTCGTACAACCGCACACTCGTAGTAAATTAGACTGTAGGTCAGTTAAGTGCATCTTTGTGGGGTACTCTAGTAATCAAAAGGGGTATAAATGTTATTGTCCTACTACTAAGAAGTTGTATGTTTCATTAGATGTGATATTTGATGAAAAACAGCCTTTTTATTGCAAAGTCCCATCACTTAATTCATTAGAGACGGAATATTGGAGTATTATTGATCGAAGCATTCCTACTAACCCAAGTTCAAGAGGTACTTCAGACTTACAGGAACCTGTGAACCCAATGGAAGCATCCTCTCATCGTGAGAAGGAAAACAACCCAGGCTGCGATATTGAAGCAGGATCCAACGATGAAGCAATGCAGAAGGGTACCTCACCACTGCTCCAGGTTTATGCAAGACGGAAGAGAAATGAAGTTCAGGCAGTGTCACCAACACTGTCAAAGGAGCAAATGCAACCTGGCTCTGTAAGTCATCTGTTACCTAATTTACAGGAAGTCTCAAATGTCCATCCCTTGACTACTATTGAATATAATAACGAAGAAAATTTACCTATAGCCCTAAGAAAGGGAACTAGAAAGTGCACTATGCTGCCTAGGCGTCATGGGTTATTAAGTGTAGGAACATGCTCTACTAAGCACCCGTTATGTAATTATATTTCATATGCTAAACTGCATCCTAGTTTTAGAGCCTTCACTATTAGTCTAGATAAGGAGATCATACCAAACAGCATTGATCAAGCTCTTCAAAATCCGAAGTGGAAACTGGCTGTTGAAGAAGAGATGAGTGCATTAGTTAAAAATCACACATGGGATCTTGTTCCTAACACATGTTCACAAAATGTAAATGAGTGTTTTCTATAAAATATAACTCGGATGGATCAGTTAGTAGGTATAAAGCCCGACTTGTTGCAAAGGGTTTTACACAAGAATATGGGATTGATTATTTGGAAACATTTGCTCCTGTTGCAAAGTTGAACACTGTCCGAATTATCTTTTCTATTGCAGTAAATTTAGACTGGAGACTATATCAGTTAGACATCAAGAATGCTTTTTTGAATGGTGAATTAAAGGAATTAGTGTTTATGGAAATTCCCCCAGGGTATAGAACAGCTAAGAATAGGTCTATGATATGTAAACTTAGGAAGTCTATTTATGGGTTAAAGCAGTCCCCACGTGCATGGTTTGCTAGATTTACTAAAGTCCTACTTAAATATGGGTTCAAACAAGCCCATAGTGACCACACACTCTTTGTTTGCACCGATAAACATCTAATCACTGTTTTAATTGTATATGTGGACGACGTCATACTCACTGGTAATAATGAACATGGAATTCAATCAATTAAGCAACAGCTTGCCAAGGAATTTGAACTTAAAGATCTGGGACAGTTGAAATATTTTTTAGGCATGGAGGTGGCAAGATCATCTCATGGAATTTGTATTTCCCAAAGGAAATACATCATTGATCTTTTACGTGAAACGGGTATAACGGGCTGTAAACCTGCCATTACCCCTTTGGAACCTGGAAAAATCATTAATAAAGGACTGGAAACCAGCAATACTGAATCTGCAGTAGATAAGTTAAGGTATCAAAAATTAGTAGGTAAACTCATTTATCTTTCTCATACTCGTCCGGATATATGCTATGCAGTAAGCTTTGTTAGTCAATATATGCATTCCCCTAATGCCTATCATTTGAGTGTTGTAATGAGAATTCTTAGGTATCTCAAAGGTGCTCCAGGACAGGGATTATCTTTTAGAAAAACTGAAGACAGAACAATCCAAGTATTCACAGATGCGGATTGGGGAGGCTCAAAAGGGGACATGAGGTCTACTTCTGGATATGCCACATATTTATAGGGAAACTTGGTTACTTGGCGCAGTAAAAAACAGTCCGTTGTTGCAAGAAGCACTGCTGAGGCTGAATTAAGGGCGGTGGCCTTAGGAATTTGCAAAGGTCTGTGGATTAAACGAGTACTACTTGATCTCTGCTGTGCTCAAGCTGCTTGTATAAGACTATACTGTGATAATATATCAGCCATCAACATGGCCGAAAATCCCATGCATCATGATAAGTCAAAACACGTGGAAATTGATAGGCACTTCATCAAAGAGAAGTTGGAGGACAAAACACTAGAGATTCAATACATTCCATCGCATGAACAAGTTGCAGATATTTTGACGAAATCTGTCTCAAGTCTGACGTTCCAACGATTGTCTACCAAGCTTGGTTGTGTAAATATCTACACCAAGCTTGAGGGGGAGTGTAGAAAATAGAAGAATATTTGTAAATAAGAAAAAGTATTTACAGTTTTTTATTATTAGGAAAAGTAGCCGTTGGCTACTTCAATATTACCGTTAGAAACAAGTGTATAAATAGAAATAACTTGTAGTATGAAGCCAAAAATGTCATTGGCCACCCAAAATTCAGAATGCACAGAGCAGTGCAAATCTAAAGAAAGAATGCACCAAAGGAAGTATAAACTTCAACGACTTAACACTATGCACATGAGCGGCAGTCTTTATCTGAAGAAGCCATTACCAATCAGTCACATAGCAACTCTTCTAAAATTCATGTCCCAATTATCGCATCTAGATGCTTCCCACTTCCCATTGATGTAACCTTCAACAAAATGAAAGAAATTATCCAGATATGATTATCTCTTCAGCCAAACTTTTTAAAAAAAAACCCCCGAAAAGAAATGCAGACATATAGTACGACTTCTGATGGAAGCTGCGATACAAACAAGACAATTATATGATTTTTCCCCAGGATATCACCAGAGCGTCGAGGCAAAGGAAGCATGAAATGCCATTTATTACCTACGATGTCAAGAATCTAGAGCTTAACAAAGCTATATAGAAGATCAAAAGAATCTTATTCATTCAAAGAAATGTAAACTGACAGTAAAGTATGCAAACGGATAATGAAAAGGTAATATGTGTTGTCATTTTGAATATAAAAGTCTATGAGCTTAAGAAAACCTACGAAGAACATCAAATTCACCTAATAAAAGAACACGTTGAATCTTTTTTTCATTTTCAGTTAGCAAATAGCATGTCGGATGAAGCACAAGGGCACATGATTGGGAACCCAGAATTTAAAAACTTAATAGATGATGTTACAAGGCAAAAAACAACACAATAAGAGTACAAAGAAATGTAAATACTTCAATGGCAACATACTATGCATATTCACACAAGGTATTTCACGTTGTTGTTCTGCCGATCTTCTCATTAGTATCATCAAACTACTGCAGTAGATATTTATGTTGGATATGCAGGTTCCATCAAGAAATTTCTCCGTAAAATACCTGAATGTATCTTTTCCATTTTCAACTAGAAATAACTTGTAGGATGAAGCCAAAAATGTCATTGGCCAAATCCGGATCCCCTGATCACTAACCCTCTCACCCCCCTCGTGACTGCCCGCCACGTGATAGGGGGTCCTTTGTTACCTTCCAGCCAGGGGGGTCAGGAGATCCCGCTCGGTCATTGGCCACCCAAAATTTAAAATGCCCAGAGCAGTGCAAATCTAAAGAAAGAACACGCCAAAGGAAGTATAAACTTCAACGACTTAACACTATGCACATGAACAGCAGTCTTTAACTGAAGAAGCCATTACCAATCAGTCACACAGCAGCTCTTCTAAAATTCATGTCCCAATTATGGCATCTAGATGCTTCCCACTTCCCATTGATGTAACCTTCAACAAAATGAAAGAAATTATCCAGATACGATTATCTCTTCAGCCAAACTTATTTTTAAAAAACCGAAAAGAAATGCAGACATATGGAACGACCTCTGATGGAAGCTGCAATACAAACAAGACAATTATATGATTTTTCCCCAGGATATCACCAGAGCGTCAAGGGAAAGGAAACATGAAATGCCATTTATTACCAACGATGTCAAGAATCTAGAGCTTACCAAAGCTATAGAGAAGATCAAAAGAATATTATTCATTCAAAGAAATGTAAACTGAAAGTAAAGTATGCAAACGGATAATAAAAATTTCATATGTGTTGTCATTTTGAATATAAAAGTCTATGAGCTTAAAAAACCTATGAAGAACAGCAAATTCACCGAATAAAAGAACACATTGAATCTTTTTTCGTTTTCAGTTAGCAATAGCATGTCATATGAAGCACAATGGAACATGATTGGGAACCCTGAATTTAAAAACTAAATAGATCATGTTATAAGGCAAAAAAAACAACACAATAAGAGTTCAAAGACATGTTAATACTTCAATGGCAACATACAACAACCCCTCTAAAATTCATGTCCCAATTATGGCATCTACATGCTTCCCGCTTCCCGTTGATGTAACCTTCAACAAAACGAAAGAAATTATCTAGATATGATTATCTCTTCAGCTAGAGTTTTTTTTTTCAAAACAAACCGAAAAAGAATCCAGACATATGGTACGACCGCTGCTGGAAGTTGCGATAGAAACAAGAAAATGATATGATTTTTTCATTAGTAGCATCAAACTACTGCGGCAGATATTTATGTTGGATATGCAGGTTCCATCAGGAAAGTTCTCCTTAAAATACCTGGATGTATCTTTTCCATTTTCAACTAGAAATAACTTGTAGGATGAAGCCAAAAATGTCATTGGCCACCCAAAATTCAGAATGCCCAGAGCAGTGCAAATCTAAAGAAAGAACGCGCCAAAGGAAGTATGAACTTCAACGACTTAACACAATGAAGAAGCCATCACCAGTCAGTCACACAACAGCTCCTTTAAAATTCATGTCCCAATTATGGCATCTACATGCTTCCCACTTCCCATTGATGTAACCTTCAACAAAACGAAGGAAATTATCCATATATGATTATCTCTTCAGCCAGAGTTTTTTTTTAAAAAACAAACCAAAAAGGAATCCAGACATATGGTACGACCTCTGATGGAAGCTGCGATAGAAACAAGACAATTATATGATTTTTTTCCCAGGATATCACAAGAGCGTCGAGGCAAAAGAAGCATGAAATGCCATTTATTACCAACGATGTCAAGAATCTAAAGCTTACCGCAGCTATATAGAAGATCGAAAGAGTATATTCATTCAAAGAAATGTAAAGTGACAGTAAAGTATGCAAATGGATAATAAAAAGGTACTTTGTGTTGCCATTTTGAATATAAAAGTCTATGAGCTTAAGAAAACCTATGAAGAACAGCAAATTCACCTAATAAAAGAACATGGTGAATCTTTTTTTCCATTTTCAGTTAGCAATAGCATGTCGGATGAAGCACAAGGACACATGATTGGGAACCCAGTATTGATCTCAAACGATAATGTTATAAGGCAAAAAAACAACACAATAAGAGTGCAAAGACATGTAAATACTTCAATGGCAACATACTATGGATATTCACACAAGGTATTTCACGTTGTTGTTCTGCCAATCTTTTCATTAGTAGCATCAAACCACTGCAGTAGATATTTATGTTAGATATGCAGGTTCCGTCAGGAAAGTTCCTCGTAAAATACCTGGATGTATCTTTTCCATTTTCAACTAGAAATAACTTGTAGGATGAAGCCAAAAATGTCATTGGCCATCCAAAATTCAAAATGCCCAGAGCAGTGCAAATCTAAAGAAAGAACGCGCCAAAGGAAGTATAAACTTCAACGACTTAACACTATGCACATGAGCAGCACTCTTTATCTGAAGAAGCCATTATCAGTCAGTCACACAGCAGCTATTCTAAAATTCATGCCACAATTATGGCATCTACATGCTTCCCACTTCCTATTGATGTAACCTTCAACAAAATGAAAGAAATTATCCAGATATGCAAACTTTTTTTTAAAAAAGAAAAACTGAAAAGAAATCCAAACATATGGTACGACCTCTTCTGGAAGTTGCGATATAAACAAGACAATTATATGACTTTTTCCCAAGATATCACCAGTGTGTCGAGGCAAAGGAAGCATAAAATACCATTTATTACCTATGATGTCAAGAATCTACAGCTTACCATAGCTACATAGAAGATCGAAAGGATATTATTCATTCAATTAGTTTGTACACAGTTTGGCCCTTTATGTAGGCAAATTACAAGCCGCAAGTGGCTTGAGGCTTCCAACGTCTAGAAAGTCCACTTTCCCAACATCATCTTAGAAGAAATTCTATTGTGAATATGACAAACTGTCAACAAAGCTTCTCCCCACAAATTCTTTGAACCGAGAGTTTATTAACATTGCATTCAGCATGTCAACTAAACTTCTATTTTTCCTTTCAACCAAACAATTTTGTTGGGGGTGTGTACAATGCACTTTTCTGGTGTATGATACCGTTCTCCTCACAGAATTGAATAAAATCAAGAGGGAAGTATTCACCACCACGATCACTTCGTAGAACTTTGATCTTTAATCCCGACTGATTTCAACTTCCATTTTGTAGACTTTGAACATGTCAAAGGCTTCATCTTTATGCCTTAGCAAATATACATATGTATATCTGGATGCATCATCAATTAAAGTTATGAAATATCAATTTCCACCTCGGGTTAAAACACCGTTCAATTCACAAATATCTGAATGAACAAGTTCTAAAAGTTCGGTTTTCCGTTCTAATTTTGGAAATGGTTTCTTTGTCATTTTAGCTGTATACATACTTCACATGTTCTTTCATTTTCATCTTGGCAAGAAATTAAGGCATGCTTAGGCATAAACTTAATAGTAGTATTACTAACATGAGCAAGTCTATCATGCCACAATGAAAAAGAAGAATCAACAGAGTAAACACAAACTGCGAAATTTTTATTTATGCTCAACTTAAACATCCCGTCACAAGCATAACCCTTGCCGACAAAGATATCGTTTTTGGACATAATAATTTTGTCCCCCTCCATTACAATCTTGAAACCATTTCAACAGACAAGACTAGCATAAACGAGATTCTTTGAAATCTCAGGTACATGTAGAACATTGACTAATAACAACTTCTTACCCAAAGTAAAGTCTAACTCTACACTACCTTTACCTAAGACTCTAGTGGCGCTGCGGTTTCCCATCAGAACCTGCTGGCTATCATCCACAACATGATAGGTCTTGAAGAGAGCCGTATTGTTGCATACATGTACAGTCGCACCCGAATCGAACCACCAGTCATTTGTGTAGCCATATGAAGTTCTGTTACCATGCCAACATGCAAACCGAAAACCATTGCTACCACCTGATCGGTCTCAATGTTTACCATGTTTGCATTGTTGGTATTTTGGGAACCACCATCCTGTGTTTGTTTATTTCGAAACCAACAGTCCTTTTTGAGGTGTCCCTTTTCGCCACAATTATAACATCTCTTGCATTTCTTGGAATTTTCTGCTTTGTCTGCGGATTCAGACAAATCGGAGTTCTTCCTTTTGTTTCCAACCGAATTCCCTATTTTCCATTTGATATAATGCACTCTTGGTGCATCATCAGAGACATGTCTCTTTACAAGACTTCTTGTCTCTTCTTCAATTTGCAAATGCTTTTGAAGTTGTTCAAGGGAAAAAGATTCAGTTGAGTGTAGTAATTTCTTCCTGTAGTCATTCCAACTAGGAGGAAGCTTTGTAATTATCCCTCTTACTTGTAATGCATCAGAAACTTCTACACCCAACTCCTTCAGTTTGGAAACGACGACCTGCAACTCTTGCACCTGGTCCATGATTAAAAAATTCTCAATCATTTTAAAATTAAAATACTTCATCACCTGGAATTTGTCTGCATCTTGCTTCTTATTGTTGTACTTAAATTCCAAGGCGCTCCATATCTCCCTCGGTGAAGATGTAGCTGTGAACATATCGTAAATATGATCTGAAAGATTGTTGAGGATGTGCCCTCGACACATCATTTTATCCTCATGTCTCTTCCTCCAAGTGGCCTTAACCTCCTTGGAGTCCTCTTCAAGTGTGGTCGGCAAATCGTTCAGATTTGGGTCCAAACAATACCCGATATGAAGTGCAGTAAGTAGGAACAACATCTTGTCCTTCCACCGAAGATAGTTAGTTCCATCGAAACGATCCAACTTCATGCTCTCTTGGTTCAAAAACGTCTTTGAATACATCGCAAATATTCCTTACGATTGTTATGAAATAAGGAAACAAAAACAACAAACAAAAGAGTATAAAGAAGATAATGGAAATTGGCTTGAGGCGTGAATACCACTTTCCGTAAGAAATATTTTCCCCCACTAGATGCTGCAGGGTTATAAGCAAATTTCCTCCTAGAATACAACAGCCAACAATCTCTTATCCTCAGCAAATAGGATAGAGATTCAATGAACTTTCAAAACAAGAGTGAAATGTAGTAGAGAGAAGAATTTAGAATGCAAGAATTAATATGGAGTCAAGGTATCATGAAAATGTGTTGCAATAACCTTTTTATAGGCTCTTAAACTCCATTCAGACGTTTATGGATGTTGCATGGCGATTAGGTATGTCCCTTGGTGCACAAGTTGTGATTCTGCATCAAAAGGCACTTCTGTTGGTACATCGATCGATCGATGTGACATCGATCGATGTCTCACAGTAAGCTCCAACTTTTGTCCAGACCACTTCGATCGATCACATCGATCGATCTATGTGATCGATCTATGTTGAATAGTAAGTTTCAACTCTGCACTCAGGATACATAGATCAATTGATGTGATCGATCTATTTCCGACAGAATACTCAACTTCATATTCAAGCCACATAGATCTATCCATTTGAGACATGGATCGATCCATGTCGTGGTCAAGCCTTGTGGGGAGAAGCATTGTTACCATTCAGATAATCCATGATCTCTCGTAAAAATTCGACTTCATCATTGATGATTGTAGATGTGAGAGAAAATGCTTAAATTAGATCATAAGGTATATTTTACAAACTTAAATTTAACCTCTTTTAATTAAACTTAAATTTAGTTGATAAATAGTATTTACATATGCACTAAATAAAAACGACCGACTTTTTCTTCATCTAAGCTTTTTTTTCTCCTTTGACGTGCGCTTGCGCTCGCCCTTTAGAGTTCGGGCTTGTTACAAGCCTGTATTTATATGGTAGGTCCAACCGCCTTATCAAGTATCCTAATCCTACCACATTGTCTCACCGCCTGCATCCAAAGACACCTTGTAGGCGCTTCTGACATGCGATAAAGTCTTCCTGATCTTGTCCTCGCTTAAATTTTTGCTTTCATCCTTCTCCTTGTTGCAGAAATCTCGTTCCTCTCCTGTTGTTCTAATTAATCGGTTTATGGAATCGCTCCAATCGAATTACGCTGACAATTCTCCTCAACCTCAACAACCGCAGTCGGCTAAAAATCCTGCCGATGGCGGTGGTTCTGAGTACCACTCACAAAAATTTCCTCCCGGATCTACCCAAAATTATTTGGTTCCTTCTTGTTCGTATCCACTGGTCGATCCCCAATTTCAAAATCAATCCGAACAGGCTTTCGAGTTGAAAGAAAACCTAATTGATTCGTGGCGTCTAGAGAATAGCAATTCAAACGGCTTAGGTCATCAGAACGATAAAGTTGTATCTACTATGGATGGAGGGAGACTTTCGAAGCTTGAATTTTAGAGACCGTTGCTGTCGGATAATGCGTTGACCAATGCGCATAGCGGCACTGACAAGGACCAGTCTGGTGGCGAAAATAAGACTGCCAGCCGACAACCGCGCAGAACCTGTTGGGACCCGCCTCCGGCTGATTCCAGCAATAGTGGGATTTCGAAGAGCTGTGCTGATTCGGGGACTGGTACTGGGGGACGGAAGAGAAAATCCAGGTAGTCTGATGATCAGCCTCAGCCGGTGATTCAGCTACCGGATTTTATGCGGGAGCTTACTGGAGGTATTGAATTTGATCCCGAGATTCAAGCTCTCAATGCTAGGTTACTTGAGATTTCTAGGAAATTGCAATTTGGTTCGCCTTTGGATGATCGTCCGGAAGGTGCAAGGTCACCTTCCCCAGAACCTATATATGATAATGCTGGTGTTGGAATTAATACCAGGGAGAAACTGACTCGAGAAAGGCAAGAAATAATATCTCTGATGATTAAAAAGAATCCTGCTTTTAAGCCACCAGCTAATTACAGGCCACCAAAGCTTCATAGGAAACTCCATATCCCGATGAAAGAGTACCCAGGTTACAATTTTATTGGTTTAATTATTGGTCCGAGGGGAAACACTCAGAAGAGGATGGAAAGGGAGACTGGTGCAAAGATTGTGATCAGGGGTAAAGGGTCTGTAAAAGAAGGTAAGTGGCTTCAGAAAAGGGATATGAAACCTGATCCTTCTGAAAATGAGGATCTACATGTTTTAGTTGAAGTCGATACTCAGGAGTCGCTTGATGCCGCTTGTGCCATGCTAGAGAAGTTATTGCAGCCTGTCGATGAAGTCCTCAATGAACACAAGCGTCAACAACTTAGGGAACTGGCTACCTTGAATGGGACGATTAAAGACGAAGAAATATGTAGGTTGTGTGGAGAACCAGGCCATAGGCAGTATGCTTGTCCTTCAAAGAACTCAACTTTCAAGAGTGATGTTCTTTGTAAAATATGTGGTGATGGTGGGCATCCAACTATTGATTGTCCAGTTAAGAACACTACCGGGAAGAAAATGGATGATGAATATCAAAATTTCCTCGCTGAGTTAGGAGGGTCTGTACCCGAGTCTGCAACCAAGCAGACTTCTACTTTGGCTCTTGGTCCGGGTACTTCGGGAAGCAACCCTCCCTGGGCTAGTGGTGGCAATACAGGCTCTGCAACTGGTGGTGCTGGGGATGGTAAACCGAAGGAGTATGATGAAACCAATCTGTATATTGGGTACTTGCCACCCACCCTTGATGATGATGGTTTGATTAGCCTGTTCTCTCCCTATGGAGAAATTGTGATGGCTAAGGTTATTAAGGATCGTTTGAGTCAACTTAGTAAAGGCTATCGGTTTTTCAAGTATGCTGATGTTCAGCAGGCTAATAATGCTATTGCTAGCATGAATGGTCACCGCCTGGAGGGAAGGACAATTGCTGTTAGAGTTGCTGGTAAACCGCCTCCATCTGTTGTTCCGTCAGGTCCTCATGTCCCTGCTCCTGCTTCTGCTAAGCCCTCCTATATGCTTCCCGATCAACCTACTGGCCTTTATCCTTCTCAGCAGCATGCTGTGGGTGGTCCTATCAGTAATGCACCAGTTGGAAGCTTTACGGGAGCTCCACCGCCATGGGTCCGCCTATGCCTCATCCTTATGCGCATTACCCCCCTCCTCCCTGCGCAAACATGTATCCTCCGCCTCCATATGCCCTACCGTACCCTACACGTGCAAACGGCATCATCTGGTGGACCATCACAGACAGTATCTTCTGGTGAAGGGCAACAGGCGTACTCATCAGGTGATTCGCTGCCAAGTTACCCACCTGGGGGGGATTCTGTTGGTAGCTCTCCTTTGCCATCTGTTCCTGCCAATGTCTATGGTAGTTCTATGTCCTCTCTTCCCACAAGTGGCCACTATCCAGTGTTATAATAGTTTGTAAAGGCAATGGGATGAAGAATGAAGGTGAAGAGGTGTTGGAATAAGCAAGAATAGCTTGACTCATGACATGGATCGATCCATGTCTCAAATGGTTAGATCTATGTGGCTTGAAAATGAAGTTGAGTATTCTGCCGGACATAGATCGATCACATCGATCGATCTATGTACCCTGAGTGCAGAGTTGAAACTTTCTGTTCAACATAGATCGATCACATAAATCGATCGATGTGAGTTCGATCGAAGTGACAACAGAAGTGTCTTTTCATGCAGAATCACAACTTATGCACCAAGGGACATACCCAATCACCATGCAACGGCCATAAACGTCTGAATGGAGTTTAAGAACCTATAAAAAGGCTATTGCAACACATTTTCATGACACCTTTACTCTATATTGATTCTTGTATCCTAAATTCTTCTCTCTACTACATTTCACTCTTGTTTTGAAAGTTCATTGAATCTCTATCCTATTTGCTGCGGATAAGAGATTGTTGGCTGTTGTATCCTAGGAGGAAATTTGCTTATAACCCTGCATCATCTATTGGGGGCAAATATTCCTTACGGAAAGTGGTATTCACGCCTCAAGCCAATTTCCATTCTCTTCTTTATACTCTCTTGTTTGTTGTTCTTGTTTCCTTATTTCATAAGGCTCGTAAGGAATATTTGTGATGGATTCAAAGACGTTTTTAAACCAAGAGAGCATGAAGTCGGATCGTTTCGATGGAACTAACTTCGGTGGAAGGACAAGATGTTGTTCCTACTTACCGCACTTCGTATCGGGTATTGTTTGGACCAAATCTGAAGGATTTGCCGACCACACTTGAAGAGGACTCCGAGGAGGTTAAGGCCACTTGGAGGAATAGACATGAGAATAAAATGTTGTGTCGAGGGCACATCCTCAACAATCTTTCAGATCATATTTACGATCTGTTCACAGCTACATCTTCACCGGGGGAGATATGGAACGCCTTGGAATTCAAGTACAACAATGAGAAGCAAGACGCAGACAAATTCCAGTTTATGAAGTATTTTAACTTTAAAATGATTGAGAATTTTTTAATCATGGACCAGGTGCATGAGTTGCAGGTCATTGTTTCCAAACTGAAGGAGTTGTGTGTAGAAGTTTCTGAGACATTACAAGTAGGAGAGATAATTGCAAAGCTTCCTCCTAGTTGGAATGACTACAGGAAGAAATTACTACACTCAACTGAATCTTTTTCCCTTGAACAACTTCAAAAGCATTTGCAAATTGAAGAAGAGACAAGAAGTCTTGTAAAGAGACATGTCTCTGATGATGCACCAAGAGTGCATTATATCAAAGGGAAAACAGGGAATTCGGTTGGATATAAAAGGAAGAACTCCGATTTGTCTGAATCCGCAGACAAAGCAGAAAATTCCAAGAAAAGCAAGAGATGTTATAACTGTGGCAAAAAAGGACACCTCAAAAAGGACTATTGGTTTCGAAAGAAACAAAGACAGGGTGGTGGTTCCCAAAATACCAACAATGCAAACATGGTAAACATTGAGACCGATCAGTTGGTAGCAATGATTTCCGGTTTGCATGTTGGCATGGTAACGGAACTTCATATGGTACGAACGAAATCACAAATGACTGGTGGTTCGATTCGGGTGCAACTGTACATGTATGCAACAATAGGGCTCTCTTCAAGACCTATCATGTTGTGGATGATAGCCAGCAGGTTCTGATAGGAAACCGCAGCGCCACTAGAGCCTTTGGTAAAGGTAATGTAGAGTTAGACTTTACTTCGGGTAAGAAGTTGTTATTAATCAACGTTCTACATGTGCCTAAGATTTCAAAGAATCTTGTTTCTGCTAGTCTTGTCTGTAGAAATGGTTTCAAGATTGTAATGGAGAGGGACAAAATTATTATATCCAAAAACAGTATCTTTGTCAGCAAGGGTTATGCTTGTGACGGGATGTTTAAACTGAGCATAAATAAAAATTCCGCAGTTTGTGTTTACTCTGTTGATTCTTCTTTTTCATTGTGGCATGATAGACTTGCTCATGTTAGTAATACTACTATTAAGTTTATGTCTAAGCATGCCTAAATTTCTTGCAAAGATGAAAATGAAAGAATATGTGAAGTATGTATACAAGCTAAAATGACAAAGAAACCATTTCCGAAAGTAGAACGGAAAACTGAACTCTTAGAACTTGTTCATTCAGATATTTGTGAATTGAACGGTGTTTTAACCCGAGGTAGAAATTGATATTTCATAACTTTCATTGATGATGCCTCCAGATATACATATGTATATTTGATAAGGCATAAAGATGAAGCCTTTGACATATTCAAAGTCTACAAAATGGAAGTTGAAATCAGTCGGGATTAAAAATCAAAGTTCTCAGAAGTGATCGTGGTGGTGAATACTTCCCTCTTGATTTTAGCCAATTCTGTGAGGAGAACGGTATCATACACCAGAAAAGTGCACCGTACACACCCCAACAAAATGGTTTGGCTGAAAGAAAAAATAGAAGTATAGTTGACATGCTGAATGCAATGTTAATAAACTCTCGTTTGCCAAAGAATTTGTGGGGAGAAGCCTTGTTGACGGCTTGTCATATTCACAATAGCATATCGGATGAAGCACAAAGGCACATAGTTGGGAATCCAGAATTTAAAATCTCAATGGATGATGTTATAAGGCAAAAAACAACACATAAAAGTTCAAAGACATGTAAATACTTCAATGGCAACATACTATGCATATTCACACAAGGTATTTCACGTTGTTGTTCTGCCGATCTTTTCATTAGTATAATCAAACTACTGCGATAGATATTTATGTTGGATATGCAGGTTCCATCAGGAAAGTTCTCCATAAAATACCTGGATGCATCTTTTCCATTTTCAACTAGAAATAACTTGTAGGATAAAGCCAACACCAAAAATTCAGAATGCCCAGAGCAGTGCAAATCTAAAGAAAGAACGAGCCAATGGAAGCATAAACTTCAACGACATAACACTATGCACATGAGCAGCAATCTTAATATGAAGAAGCCATTACTAGTCAATCATACAACGGCTCTTCTAAAATTCATGTCCTAATTATGGCATCTACATGCTTCCCATTTCCCATCGATGTAACCTTCAACAAAATGAAAGAAATTATCCAGATATTATTATCTCTTCAGCCAATCTTTTTTCATATAAAAAAATAAAAAAGAAATCCAGACATATGGTACTACCTCTGCTGCAAGCTGCGAAATAAACAAGACAATTATATTATTTTTCCCCAGGATATCACCAGAACGTCAAGGCAAATGAAGCATTAAATGTCATTTATTACCAACCATGTCAAGAATATAGAGCTTACTGCAGCTATATAGAAGATCGAAAGAGTATTATTCATTCAAAGAAATGTAAAAGTGACATTAAAGTATGCATATGGATAATAGAAAGGTAATATGTGTTGTCATTTTGAAAATAAAAGTCTATGAGCTTAAGAAAACCTACGAAGAACATCAAATTCACTGAATAAAAGAACATGTTGAATCTTTTTTTCATTTTCAGTTAGCAATAACATGTCGGATGAAATACAGGGGCACATGATTGGGAACCCAAAATTTAAAATCTTAATGGATGATGTTATAAGGCAAAAAACAACACAATAAGAGTTCAAAGACATGTAAATACTTCAATGGCAACATACAGCAACTCCTCTAAAATTCATGTCCCAATTATGGCATTTACATGCTTCCCACTTCCCATTGATGTAACCTTCAACAAAATGAGAGAAATTATCCAGATATGATTATCTCTTCAGCCAGAGTTTTTTCTAAAAAACAAACCGAAAACGAATCAAGACATATGGTACGACCTCTGCTGGAAGCTGCGATAGAAACAAGACAATAATATGATTTTTTCCCCAAGATATCATCAAAGCGTCGAGGCAAAAGAAGCATGAAATGCCATTTATTACCAACGATGTCAAAAATCTAGAGCTTACCGCAGCTATATAGAAGATCGAAAGAGTATTATTCATTCAAAGAAATGTAAAGTGACAGTAAAGCATGCAAACGGATAATAAAAAGATAATCTGTGTTGTCACTTTGAATATAAAAGTCTATGAGCTTAAGAACACCTACGAAGAACAGCAAATTCACCTAATAAAAAAACACGTTGGATCTTTTTTATTTTCAATTAGCAATAGCATGTCTGATAGAGCACAAAGGCACATGATTGGGAATCCAGAATTTAAAATCTCAATGGATGATGTTATAAGGCAAAAAACAACACAATAAGAGTTCAAAGACATGTAAATACTTCAATGGCAACATACTATGCATATTCACACAAGGTATTTCACGTTGTTGTTCGGCCGATCTTTTAATTAGTAGCATCGAACTACTGCAGTAAATATTTATGTTGGATATGCAGGTTCCATCAGGAAAGTTCTCCGTAAAAGACCTTGATGTATCTTTTCCATTTTCAACTAGAAATAACTTGTAGGATGAAGCCAAGAATGTCATTGGCAATCCAAAATACAGAATGCCCAGAGCAGTGCAACACTAAAGAAAGAACGCGCCAAAGAAAGTATAAACTTCGACGACTTAACATTATGCACATGAGCAGCAATCTATATCTGAAGAAGCCATTACCAGTCAGTCACACAACAGCTCTTCTAAAATTCATATCTCAATTATGGCATCTACATGCTTCCCACTTCCCATTGATGTAACCTTCAACAAAATGAAAGAAATTATCCAGATATGATTACTCTTCAGTCAAAATCTTTTTAAAAAGAAAAACTGAAAAGAAATCCAGACATATGTTACGACCTCTGCTGAAGCTACGAAACAAACAAGACAATCATTTGATTTTTTCCCCTGGATATCACCAGAGCGTCGAGGCTAAGGAAGCATGAAATGTCATTTATTAACAACGATGTCAAGAATCTATAGCTTACCACAGCTATATAGAAAATCTAAAGAATATTATTCATTCAAAGAAATGTAAAGTGACAGTAAAGTATGCAAATGGATAATAAAAAGGTAATGTTGTCATTTTGAGCTTAAGAAAACCTACGAAGAACAGCAAATTCACCTAATAAAGAACATGTTAAATCTTTTTTTCATATTCAGTTAGCAATAGCATGTAGGATGAAGCACATGGGCACATGATTGGGAATGCAGAATTTAAAATCTCAATGGATGTATTATAAGACGAAAAAACAACACAATATGAGGCAAAGACATGTAAATACTTCAATGGCAACATACTATGCATATTCACACAAGGTATTTCACGTTGTTGTTTTGTCGTTTTCATTAGTAACATCAAACTACTATGGTAGAGATTTATGTTGGATATACAGGTTCCATCAGGAAAGTTCTCTGTAAAATACCTGGATGTATCTTTTCCATTTTCAACTAGAAATAACTTGTACGATGAAGCCAAAAATGTCATTGGTCACCCAAAATTCAGAATGCCCAGAGCATTCAAAACTAAAGAAAGAATGCGCTACGACTGCAAAGGAAGTATAAACTTCAACGACATAACACTATGCACATGAGCAGCAATTTTTATCTGAAGAAGCCATTACAAGAGTCACACAGCACCTCTTCTAAAATTCATGTCCCAATTATGGCATGTACATGCTTCCCACTTCCCATTGATGTAACCTTCAACAAAATGAAAGAAATTATCCAGATATGCAAACTTTTTTTTAAAAAGAAAAACTGAAAAGAAATCCAAACATATGGTACGACCTCTTCTGGAAGCTGCAATATAAACAAGACAATTATATGATTTTTTCCCTAAGATATCACCAGAGTGTCGAGGCAAAGGAAGCATAAAATGCCATTTATTACCTACGATGTCAAGAATCTACAGCTTACCATAGCTATATAGAAGATCGAAAGGATATTCATTCAATTAGTTTGTACACAATTTGGCCCTTTATGTAGGCAGATTACAAGGTGGAAGTGGCTTGAGGCTTCCAACGTCTAGGAAGTCCACTTTCCCAACAACTAGTTGTTGTCTAACGGTAATTTAAGCCATTAATTTGGTGGCCTCTATGACTGTATAATAGTAATATATTTTACATGTATATATGTGTGTATATGTATGTATCCTGTATCTATCTATATAGTTATGTACAGTGTACTTATGTATATATAGTGTATTTTTACTAATACTTAAACCTGTTTCCCATCTGCTATTGTAACATGTTCTACTACACGGTATCTTTTATAGTTAGAAAGGAGCTTACCATCTCATGTCATGTGGTCAGAAGCTTCTCAGTCAACTATCAACGGATGTCCTTTGTCATTTGCAGCGTCTCTTGTGCTTGCCAGTGATGCCTGAATAAGCCCTTGGGCTTCAGTCAGTCTTTGATTCAGCAGCACTAGGAGGGCTTGTATCTGATCCTTAGTAGGTAGGTTAGTGGTAATTGATGGATCAGACGCCGGATTACTAGCAAAGCCAGGATTAGGTGGTTTTGAGAACTTTCAGTTTGGATTTATCTTGGGTTCATGCCCAGTTGCAGGCTTACCATGCAACTTCCAGCATTCTTTGACAGTACGACCGGACTTTTTGCAGTAGTTACAAAATGGGTTATTAAGAGAGGCTCGCTTGGCACCAAGGCTTGAGCCTTCTGGAGTATGAGTTGGTCTCTTTGCTAAGAGAGCAAACCCATCAGTTGACAGCATTGATGGACTAACCATCAATTTTCTTCTGCTTTCCTCGTGCCTAACTTCAGAAAAAACTGTCTTGAGGCTAGGTAGAGGTTTGATACCCAGTATTCTACCTCTAACCCCATCAAGATCAGAGTTTAGGCCAATCAGAAACATGAATACTCTCTTAGTTTCTGTAAGTTCATTGTAGAGAAGAGCATTAGCCATACATGTCCAATTAATAGATTCAAAGGCATCGATTTGTTGCCATGTCTGTATGAGTTGGGTGAAGTATTTAGTGACATTCATGTCACCTTGCTTAATTTCTTGCAGTTGAAACCCAAACTCATACAACTCAGAGGTATTATCCTTATTTAAGTACATTTTCTGGGTTGCTACCCAAATTTCCTGTGATGTTGAATACAATAGAAAATCTCCACTGGTGTCAGGGTCCATAGACCCAAAGAGCCAAGACATGACCATGTTGTTTTCTGCTTTCTAGTTTATGAATTTAAGATCAGTGATAACTAGGTATCAATCATTCTGGGAGTTAGATAACTCTGCTCCAGTTTTGTTTCCTGTAGTGGAAGTGTGCTCAAGAGCACTGGATGCAGATGTCTCAATGCCATAATATAGATAAGAGTAAGTGATAAATAAGAGTTAAAGTCTACCCGGAAAATTTTTTTGTTTTTGTCTGCAAATGTTGTAGTGCTTGGCCGAAGTCTATCAAAAGAGGGGGAGAGTTGGCATCATGCATTAGTCTGATACAATAAAGAGAAAGAAGGTAGAAAAGTGATTTTCATTCATACGGCTAGTTTGTACAAAGTGGCTATTCATAGCCTTGAGTAAAGTGTGAGTTAATGTCACATAACTATGATATCTTCTAAAGAAATAATTCAAATTGGATTCAGCATCATTCCTCTAATTTAGGAAGGGAATATCAATTAATTAATATAGCATATTGTCCATGATTCTTTCCTTTCCTGTCGGATAATTCCTACAGGATGCCTATCTATGTGTGCGTGTGTACACACACACACTCCCCCACCCATCAGCTCGTGATTGACAAGATAAAAAATGCGAAAACAATAACATCTTTTTTAGATGTTACAGTAGTACATCACGTGTGAAAAAACCATGAAGATGTTATTAGAGACACAAATTTCAAAATTATACAGATAGAAAAGACAGAAAGAGGTAAGGCGTTAAAACTGCAAATTGATATTAATATTTCATGGAAATCATAGCAGGAATATACAAAAGGTGCCCAACTAGGAGGCATCCCATGACCTGAAAGTTCATGAACTACAGGAAATATTTTGGTGACCAAAAAATTCTTAACAGATAACACAGTCAGTCGGTCTAAAGCTAAACCCTTCATCAAATTCTCAAGATATCCAGTTATTGCAGCAATTAGCCAAATTAGTGCCCCTCTAGAATGGAATCAGAAACATTATCTGTCTAATGGTCATGCAAAGTAAGATTCCTAAAATCCTAAAGGAAGCACTTAACAGCAATTTAAGAACTTTTAAAAAGGAGAGTTTAAGCTGAACGCACTGGATGAATTCCCCCCCCCCCCCCCCAAATGGAAAGTAATTTCATATGCACAAGTTCGGCATCCATCCGTAATTTCCATCTTGGCTAACCAAAAGTCATCACAATTGAGAGAGCACAGCACATACTATGGGATCAGGTCAAAATCCTAGGGCTTCCTAAATATGACTGTCAAGCGGAAAAGGCAAAATCATGGTCAACTGAGGAAACACGTAAAGAGCATAGATCTTAAAAGTGGCGAATTCCTATACCACCCATGAATTAGGAAGTGACATGAATTAGGAAGTGACATGGAGTTTACTTCACTGCTGCGTGCAAATATAATATGTCGCATGGAAGAACAGAAAATATTACAAGGTAAATACAAGGTAGGTAAGAAGAGATGAAAAAGGTTATAGCTCTTTCGGCATAGATGGGATTTTTCTTTTATGTTGAGACACATCCTCGACACTCGGAGTTCAAATAATTAAAAATTTTGAGGAGGTTATTCAGTTTATACTACTTATAAACAACTTGTTTAGATCTGTTTCGTCTAATAACAGTTTGTGTAGGAAGACATAGTACGTGTTTGTTGCTTGATGAAATCAGAATCAAAATGCACACAAGTCATGATTAAAAGATACAGAAAAGCAAAGGAAAAAAAAGAAAAGAAAGGTAGATTGTATCAAGACTCATATATGTTCTATCTCATGGACAAATCAAAGAAAGGTAAATTGCAAACCCCTTATTTCTGGAAGGTCTTCAGGTTGTGACGACAAGCTATATATCTGGTTCAATCTCTTTACTTCCAATTAGCAATAACATAAAGGATGAAACACAAAGGTATGGCACTAAAGTTCCCAGATGACCCTGATTTCAGAATGAACATGGGTGATGCTAAAAGCAACAAAAACACAAAAGAGAGAAGTATCTGGACTTCTAAGAAATGTAAAATGACAGTGAAGCATATGCATATGGATAATAAAATGGTAACGTGTATCATCGTTTTGGAGTTAAAAGTCTCTGCACTTGGGATAAACTATGGAGACACATTCTTTACCAAGTTAGACTTGCCTGATAAAGGCCAGGCAGAATCTCTTCTAATTCACAGTTAACGATGACATGTAGGATGAAGCACAAAGACATAAGTAGAAGCTCAGAATCTTCAGAATGCCATTAGATGCTGTCAAAAGGCAAACAGAATCTCTTCTAATTCACAGTTAGCGTTAACATGTAGGATGAAGCACAAAGACATGAGTAGAAGCTCAGAATCTTCAGAATGCCAGTAGATGCTGTCAAAAGGCAAACAAAATCTCTTCTAATTCACAGTTAGCGATGACATGTAGGATGAAGCACGAAGACATGAGTAGAAGCTTAGAATTTTCAGAATGCCAGTAGATGCCGTCAAAAGGCAAACAAGAACATGATAATAGCCCAAGGGAACTTAAATACATCAGTGGGCATTATATAGTATTTCACATTGTTGTAGGATGAAGCACAAAGATATGAGTGCTTAGAATTTTCAGAATGCCAGTAGATGCTGTCAAAAGGCAAACAAGAACATGATAATAGCCCAAGGAAACTTAAATACTTTAGTGCGCATTATATACTATTTCACATTGTTGCTTTGCTTCCCTGTAGCGTCAAACTACAGATGACATATTTCTACTGGATGTTCAGGTTCCATCATGAAAGTTAAATGCTAAACACAACCATTACCAGTTGGTCACAACACCTCTTTTAGTTACTCTTCCCGTTGACCACATATACATCCTTTCCCCTTGATTGAGTAATATCTTTGAAACCTCCAACACATTAAAAACTCGACCAGAGCTGTTGCAAAAAGTATCTCTCCAGATATCATGAAATGTCACTTAGTGTTACCTATTTTCTCTTTACCTTTGTCAAGGGATTTCACGTAGCAATCCGAAATCTCGAAAGTGCTGCTCAGGTGTAAGTCTATGAAGGTGTCTATAGAAACATTCATCAATAATATGGAATTTAAAGAGGAAAAGTACAGCAGCTTTGGAAAACCTACATAAAAGTGTTCAGCCTGAACAGTTTGTTCAGTGAAAAAGAAACGAAACAAACAAAGAAATCACATGAACCATAATTACCTGAATCTCCATAAAGCTCGAAACGAACAGGTTGCATGTAAATTTTCAATCCAGAGAAAATCTATTCAAGCTAGTCACAGATTCAGAAAAAGTGGCACGATAACTTTCATAGCATCGTGTCACATTCCTAAAGCTTGTACAACTGAAGAGAGGACATGTGAAACAAAAGACGGTTAAATTAAGGAAGCAAAAAACAACATGAATATCGGATCAACAGATTTCAGTAATTTCTACATTCATATATGACATAATGAGCAACTTAGTGGATCATGCAGAAAAGATTAATTCTCCAATGTTGTTAGCGCAAAGATTTTTTGTGGTATAAAAGATTCGTAAGAAGGTGTAAAACATAATGGTGCTAAGAAAGACATGAATAGACTTTACATTAACATGATAGAATTTTGGACAAAACTTCAGAAGTTATTATCGTTGCATTTGCATCCTTGGCATTCAAAATGCAACTTACTGGTTTCAGCTGGCCCTTATGCTCAGATCAAATTTACTTGCGGAAATAAATGGATGAGTTTATTCCACTTCCAAAAAAGATGGGTGAATCGCTTTCATTTCCAATAGATTTACCATGTGAAAGCAAAGTATTTGTATAGTTATCTGACATGGTAGAATTCACAATGCAGAAAAACTCAAGCAAAATAGGGAAGGAAAAGGTATATAAAGAATGCAGAAAATTCTCAATGAGAAAATTCTCAATGGTTCATTGAGAAAATTCATCGAAATGAAAGATAAAGGTACATAGACTGTAGAAAATGTTGAATAAAATTTTAAATGGTTCAATTTATTTTTTTGTTTTCTATTCTATTCCTGACACTAGGCATTCAAAGTACAAGGCATAAGAACCTCATCGGAGTCCTCAGGTTAAGAAAACAAAATTTCAAAACCACTTGTTGGATCTTTTCAATTTTCAATAGGCAATGACATTTGAAGAAAGAAATTGACAATCCACAACTCAACTTGCATAGCCTATCAGAAAGCAAAAGATAAAGTATTTTGGATGGCAAGAATAATAAACAATTCAATGACATTAAAGTCCAATCAGACACATAAGACATTAAAAGTCAGTTATCTTGCTGCCAAAATAAGCCTGATCTCTTTAATGGAGTACAACCTTGAAAATCTTGAAAGAATACAGAGAAAAAGGCAAATCAATTTGAGGGTGAAAACAAATTTAAAGAAAGTAAACAAAGACAAAAGGGGGAAAACAGCGATCCAAAATCTTCTTACTTTCAACGGATTCTTAGGATTATGTTAAATTTATCTGCAGAAACCAGAAACCCAAGATAAGCCTCATCTCTTTAATGGAGTACAACCCTGAAAATCTTGAAAGATTACAGAGAAAAAGACAAATCAATTTGAGGGTGCAAACAAATTTAAAGAAAGTAAAAGAAAGACAAAAGGGGGAAAATAGCTAGCCAGAAACCGTATATCAACATCGTCAAATGTACTTTCGCCTGAAAATCTTGAAAGAATACAGAGAAAAAGGCAAATCAATTTGAGGATGCAAACAAATTTAAAGAAAGTAAAAGAAAGACAAAAGGGGAAAAATAGCTAGCAGAAACCGTATATCAACATCGTCAAATGTACTTCCGCCTGCGCCTTTGTAGTTCTGGACCGGACAACCATCGTGATGTGTAGGACAATCATAGTCGACATCCAATTTTTTGGCAACAGGTAAAGAGGAGCGATTGACAGATCAATTGGCTAAGAATTGAGAATATTTATAAACCTCATTTAGCGCTCTCAACGCATTCCGAATCCTTGTTATTAAAAAGGCCGCTGTCTAAAACCCCTGGTATACAACTCACTTTATCGAAAGGCGGTTACGGTCTTTCGATTTATTTCTTTTTTTTAATAGTTTATGGCCTGTCCATGAGGAAATTAAAAATTTTAAAAATATCGATTTTGCAAATCACCTCCCCGAAACACCCCCAAAAAAAATATAGTTCGAAAGGTTTTTTCCTTGATACCATTTAACTTGCACAAAACTCAGGTTCAGGCTTCCTATCCTTAAAAAAAAAACGTTTTTCTTTTGTTAAACTATGTCTGCTTGAAAAACGATTATAATCATTATATAAATTTAACTTAAAGTTTATTTGTGCTGTAAGTTAAAGTTTTAAATTAAAATTTTATTATTTAATTACCAAATATATATAGCATACAACATTTGATCATTATAATGCATTTTTTATTATACAGTAATTTAATCTAAATTATATGGTTCAGTTAAATTTACTGTATAATTGTCAAACATATATATCCTTAGAATTTTGAATATGGTACATTTTAAAATACGGAAATTAGTGATTATAGATAATGTTGTTATAAACTCAAGCAAGTATAGTAAAGAGAAAAGAGAAACAAGAGAAATTTGTATCTCAAAGGTGTGTCTTTCATATATGATATGTGGTCCTATTTATAGGACTCAATGGAGTAAAGATAAACTGAATAAACCATTTGGATAATACAAAAGATATAACACTCTGGATATCCACATCTAACATAATGTCTATCTCTACAATGTATATCAACATCATGTTTATCCTTGAGATTCTAATATATCCATAACACTCCCCCTTGGATATCCAAACTTTATAGAATATGCCTCATTAAAACCTTGCCAAGAAAAACCCAGTGGGATAAAAACTTGGTCGAAGAAAAAAGAGTACATATTCATAATAATTGGTAAGTGTGATACACTACCTCGTTAAAACCTTGCCAAGAAAAACCATGTGGGATAAAAAAACTTGGACGAAAGAAAAAGAGTACAGTGTGCATGTAGTAATCACACTCCCCCTGATGTTGGCATGAGATCTTTGAGTCGACGCATTCCAATGTTGTAGACCATCTCCTTAAATGTAGTCGTCGGTAGTGCTTTCGTGAACAAGTCGGCAAAATTATAGCTTGATTGTATCTGTTAGATATTGATATCACCATTCTTTTCGATGTCATGAGTGTAGAAGAACTTTGGTGATATATACTTCATTCTTCTTGGATGTAGTCATTTTCAACTTGAACAATACATCTACCATTATCCTCAAACAATATTGACGGCGTCTTCGATATACTAAATCATCGACCTCAACCAAATGCATTCATAGCTTGCTTCATACAACGCCAAAATCTTATGATGATGAAGAGATGGTTGTTACTGTCTGTTTCACTCATCTCCGTAATATGACCGCACCAAAACATATCCATTCTTTGGTCTTTTCTTAAGCGAGTCAGATAGATAGCCAGCATCAGCATAACCCACTAATTGTGGTGCTACCTTCCTTGAGTAGTACAAACACCCCTATGGTGTTCCAAGAAGATAAAAATGTGTTTGCATCATTTCAATGTTTTCGTGTTGGTGTCGAACTATACTTTCTCAATAAATTCACTGAAAATGCTATATCATCATCATCATCCAGACCCAGTATATCCCAACGACAGCGAAAGCTATCGTTAGGGTCTGGGGAGGGTAAGTGGTAGGCAGACAATACCCATGCTATATATGGTATCTAAATTCGCAAGATACTTTAAAACACCAACAACACTAAGATATGGTACTTCAGGACCTAATGATTTTTCGTTATCTTCTGGTGGTCGAAATGAGTCTTTCGATCGTACCACGTTATGACTACTCAAGGCTCGATCTGTAGGCCGAGAAAACATTTGATCTTCTCAAAGTTTTTCATCTCAAACTCTTTTATGATACAACTAGAAGTTTTAGTAAGCTCTTCAAGAGTTCCAACAAGATTTAGATCATCGACATGTACATCCTGCCAGATTATTTTAATCCATACAATAATTTCTATAATTTGATTGAGTATAGTTCATTCATCCTTTGATTACATGCTGCAGGCAATTTAAATCCTTCTGGGATTTTATATCATCATCTTACAATTCATATGAGTAAGGGATAACTTCATTCATTAACTACATATCAAGGTTTAATTGACTGTTAGACTGACTGAATATTGTAATGTTATGGCATCAATTATCGGAGAATATGTTTCATCATAGTCAAGCCTAGTTCTTTGTGAAAAACCCATTTATATCCAATATGTTTGATCCCTTCAGGGGTTTGACTGCAGGTCAAATAATTTGCGAATGCGACTTTTTCTTCGACGGTTTTGGACTACGGGTCCAAATGCTTTGCGACTTTCCCTTCAGGGGTTTGGATTGCATCTTTCTATTTTGGCCAATGATTTTTGTGTCGACACTTTTCAGTTAACATTGGTTCAGGATCCTGATTCATAATTTCATATGCAATCCCTTAATCAAAACATGATCAATAATGATCATTTGTCAATCCCAATTTTCTCTCATAATTCAAAGAGATCTTTTCAAAATTGTGTTCACTTGCTTCTTCAGGAGCAACTTGTTTATTGATTTTTAGGCTGATCAGTTCTTATTTCTATAGCGCTTTCAAGTTGTGAACATCTAATCTCTTGTTGAGTATTCTCTTCTGAAGTATTATTTGTACCACTCTCTTTCGAGGGCTTTTATCTTTTACGCCAACTGAGCGTCCACGTTTTAGACTTTTTTTTTGTATACCATTATCATGTCCTTCAGAGACATCAAGTCGAATCAGTGTATTTATCGCCAAAACATGGGATTTTGTTATCATTTTACTTCTTGCTCGCACTGATTTGTTCGTATGTTAAGGTGAGATAGTGCAGGAACGTTCCATGAAATTTCACGCCGTTCTTCAGGAACCGACATTTTCTCTCCCCCTACGGCGGGAAAACTAGCTCACCAAATCAATGATGATGCATGCATAATTGCATGTCCCCAAGCTCATGTGGATAAATTGGTCCTTAAAATCAAACGTCTAGCAATCAGTTGTAAACGTTTAATAAATGACACTACTGGGCCATTTTAAGTGTGAACATTTGCAACTGAATGCTCAACGCCAATCTCAAGACATACAATAATCATTGAAAGCTTGGGATATAAATTCACATGTATTATCAATACTTAATAAATTTAATCGTATAATCATATAATCTGAGCAAGAAGCTTGGCAAAAGCTACTAGTCTTTTTGAAAGCAAACTCACATGCACAAGCAACACACACAAAATCACGAGATAATATAATCCTTTTGTTCATGAAAGAGTTTCTAGAATCTTCTAGTTCTTTAAAGAGTACACATATGAGTGTTGTACAATTGTACGTATCATTATTTTATCCGGGTGACCAAGTCGATTATGTCATAAATAACTTTGATTATCGAACTTCTGGTTCATCACAATATCACTTTCAAATGAAAGTATAGTCGCATAATACAATCCATACAGAATAATTGGGATTTTTTTCTTTAACAAGCTTCTGGCTTGATTCATTGTGTATGGAAATTTCATATTCCCCTCATTCATGGTTCAATATGAACGCCATTAAGGCATATATCCTTTAAACTCAATAGTTTCTTTTCGACTTGGTAGAAAATGATGCCATATTAACCAATATATGTGTAGCACCCGTCAAGATATTGGTTGCTCTTCTGGAGCCATCAATCAATGCCGTAGTACTCGAATTGGTACTAACATTTGCTTTTGCCAATTAGACTCTTCTGGAGTCCGTTGTGTGTGTCATTCCACTATCACCTGGACATATGTCCATATTATTTACCTTGGATGATATGTTGATCCTAGGAATAATGCAAATTAAAAGCAGCAAGATTAAGCATACTGTCTGACACGAACGGATTCACTCTGTTAGTGAGTCGGGGCAATTAACCACACTTGGAATTTTTTTTATTACTATGTATACACGGTTGTGAAACTGAGTGAAACTGGCCCCTGTTAGTAAAAAAATTACAAAATTTATCAAGTGTTATAGCAATATTCTATAATTGCCAGTTAGAGAGACATACTCATTTGCGGACTGGTGAATGAAAGTACCAAGCTGTTGCAAAGCAGTTCCTGCAATTACGCTGACCAGGAATACGTTCACAAAGTTGAAAATATAATACTTGTCAGTCGATTTTCTCTCTAACGATGATATGCACAGAAAACCTTCAAATTTTGACATCATCATTAATATGGTATGAAAATTAATTTTTGTTTGGAATATCTAGAAATATTCAATGGTGTTTCTTCAAAAAACACTATTCATATATTAATCAATGTAATGTTACCAGCCTAGGCAAAATGCACTAGTTGTATATTGCCTTCATCCTTCTGGGATGTCTTGATAAAGATCAAGAAAATTCCTTGGTGGCAAGTACGGACCATTGGTCTTGGGCTCAACATTAATAATAAGCCCGTTTAGTCGGTGCATCATTTTTCATAACCTTGGCATTTTCTTGAGGCTCTTCCTTGTTTTAGCACTTCAAGATTTGAGTTCAATCAATATCATGAATAACAAAATTTGGATTCAAATAAACTTGACATCCAAAATAGATTAATATAAATTCAAAATACTTCAAATAATGCATAATTTAAATAGGCATTCTAGATACAATAAATAATATAATTATTTCACATGAAATTCCTCATGGAAGAACATAAAACATTTAGATTTATGTATAACATGAATAAGTAGTGTTTTTTCGTATATACTATGTATAGATATAGTTATATATGTGTATACTTGTCGGGGAATGGAGCGTTTGATAATAATATAACTGAAGTTCTTTTGTTCTTGAATCCTCAGTACATAGTAAGTTTTAAAAAAAAATAGTTTAACAGCAATATATTAGGAAAAGAAAAAGACATATTAAGCCACATATTTCTCAACTATGAGAACAATAACAACAGCCTATCTAATATATCTCAACGATGACAAAAGGATTTAGAAAGGATGGGAGGCAGACAAACTATACCTACATCCCAATGAAGAGAGAGTTTGCTTTCAGTGAGACCCGGCTCTATACATAGCTAATAATAACAAAGAATAAAAAAGAAAAAGAAAAAGATTCTCTCTTCCGTTTTGTTTAGTATTGTCTCCCGAAACATTAGATTAGTGGCGCATGTCTTTTCGTTAACTAGCATCGGGTATTAAATTTTTTTTTTCAACATCATTATAGGATAATGAGACAGAAATGCAACAGAAATTGATGCTATCTTTTCTTTAAACAAAAGTAATAATCGGGTGATGTTCACTCTAAAGTAAAAACACCATAATCTAAATGGGCATTCTGGATACAATAAATAATATAATGGTTTCACATTAATTCTTACTCTGGAAAAGATTATGCCAAAAGATAGACGGGTAATATTCAAAAGGGAGGACAAAAACAATGCTATTGAATCAGAATTCTCAATAGAACAATCCATAGTCAAGTTAAGGATATTCGAGTTAAAGATACACATGCTTTAGGTATGACGATTATTCATGATTCGGGCATGTTCGCTACTCATTCTTCAAGCATGACAACTATTTGTGTTTCAGACATATTTGCTATTTGTGCTTCAGGCATGTTGACTACTCATGCTTCCGGCATGTCGACTACTCATGCTTCCGGCATGATAATTATTCATAACAACGATTTATGCTTCGGGCATAACAACTATTCATGCTTTGGGCATGTCGATTATTTAGTCACGTCATGCTTCAGGCATGATAATTATTCATAACAACGATTTATGTTTTGGGCATAACAACTGTTCATGCTTCGGGCATGTCAAACAATTAATGCTTCAGGCATAACAACTATTTATGCTTCGGGTATGTCGCGTATTTATTCATGTCATGCTTCAGGCATGATAATTATTCATACTTCAGGTATGTCAAATATAAATAGTGACATTGATATACTTCAGATATATCAAATATTTGTACGTAAATAATGGTAATGATATACTCCAGGTATATATATATATACAAACCAAATAAACGTACTTCTCATTATAATAGGATATAATATAGTATATTTTAACATATTATATCAATAATATATTGGTGTAAGGCTGTTCACCAATATAATAATATAGTATGACGGAAAAAAAAGAACAAAAAAAAAACGAAACATGTAACCGATTTTACCTAAATTGAGCGAAAGGAGGTAATATAAGGTTTTGAAGCGCCTTGTTTTGCAGAACGATTTATGCTTCGGGCATAACAACTATTCATGTTGCGGGCATGTCGGTTATTTAGTCATGTCATGCTTCAGGCATGATAATTATTCATAACAAGACATTATAAAACGATTCATGTTTCGGGCATGATAACAATTCATGCTTCGGGCATGATAAAAGTTTATCTATATGGCTGCAAGCCATATACTATTCTTCTTCTTTCAAAATAAATCTAGACTTCAGGCTAGATTAGTTCTTTTATAAATATTTCGAATATAAGATAGTAATAGATAACAAGAGAAACGCAACAAATGAACAAATCATAATTCTGAAAAAATTTTGGCAGAAAAATCAGTCTCGAAAATTACCATTTCGGCCATATTTAGGAGTGTCCAAAACACATCTCCACCGTTCAAAACATACCTTTATGTGTTATGAGCAACCTGTCAAAATTTGGTGATGATCCAACGGTGGATGACTCGACAAATTCAATTTTTCCGGACCTGCACAAGTCATCATTCTAAAAAGATAGAAGACGAAACCATCATTCTTAGCTTAGCCGGGGGGGGTACGATTTGGACATTTCAGGTTTGTGAATTTTCCAAAACACAGGTGACAAACAAGTCAACCGTATGACTTGGTACAATTTGCACATGGCAGAGAGCGGATAAAAGAAGGTTGAAATGGAAGCAATTCGTGCTGATAACGTGTTATAAACTCAAGCAAGTATAGTAAAGAGAAAAGAGAAACAAGAGAAGTTTGTATCTCAAAGGTATGTCTTTCATATATGATATGTGGTCCTATTTATAGGACTCAATGGAGTGAAGATAAACATGGATAAACCATTTGGATAATACAAAAGATATAACACTTTGGATATCCACATCTAACATAATGTCTATCTCTACAATGTATATCAACATCATGTTTATCCTTGAGATTCTAATATATCCATAATGATAAACCATAACCGGATCGTCAGTTAGTCAATAACAGTCAACGGTTTAATCCTAATAGCCCAGTATATTGAAGTACTGCAGTTCAGCGGTTTAGTGCTTAAGAACGGCCGTCCGGCCTCAGCAGCAGCTCAGTAGGGCAACACGACACCCTTATAACATCGAAGAATCTATCGAGGTTTGCACCTCGGCATCAACTTCAGTATTTGTTCAAATGCTGCACTTCAGACTACTTCATTTAGGCAATGCTTAGTCATGCGTTTCGGTAAGGCCAAGTCACGCACTTCGGCAAGGTTCAGCTGTGTACCACAGCAGGTCGTGCACTTCAGCAGAAGACAGCTGTGTACCACAGCAGGTCGTGCACTTCAGCAGAAGACAGCTGTGTACCACAACAAAATGAACCCATTACGATAATACTTCGTGGGACCCTCAAACGAAGATACTTCTCAAATATATCGACTACAGCTGTTTGGTCTTCCTGAACACGACAAGGTCATAACAGCCGGTCTATCAGTTACATCAACCAGGCCGGTCTATTGATCACATTAGTCAACCTATTGATCACATCAGCAGACCTATTATGCCTTAGGCTTTCTGCCCCAAGCGAACGTTCTATCCACAATCCAATATCTACCATCAGAAGTTAAAGGCGGGAAAAGGTCTATAAAGGCAAACTAACCAAGACAAAGAAAGGGAGCCCCCGACTCTGGATTTCAAACATCCATACTCTAAAGCCAGTTCATACACCCTGCTCCTCGGCAAATACTGTGAGAAATCCTTAACTCACCCTTTACATTATAATCTCAGTGAGATATGGCCCGAACTGACTTGAGCGTCGGAGGGTTCTTCCCGGGGCCAACCCCCCGGGACCTCTAACCTGTGCTGCTTTGTGCAGGATATTTAGCGCTATTCCAGCTATACATTTTCAATTCCAGTTGATAAATTCTTTACGTCAACTGACGGAGCTGAATCGAGGTCATTTAGACCCTTGGTGAAGATCCGGCTTCATCATTTGGCGCTAGAAGGAGGGCCTATCTTTAGTCCCTTAATCAAATTCAAAACAGCCAGCAATCACTTATGACAAAAGGCGTATGAGAGGGTTTGGGTGAGTCATCCAACCCACCACGACGTATGGTTACGCGTTCGGCCACCGTAGAACAGGTTTCTCGGGTACCTGAATCGCCTATGCCCAACCCTGATCCTGTCCCTAAAGCTTCAAAGGAAATAAGGGAGAAAGCGATGAAATACATTGCTGAGAACATAGAAATGTTCGAAGCCATGGTACGGCATCTCAAACGCAAGCAGCCGGAGGTGCAAAACATGGCGGTTGACCCACCCCCTCCTCAGAGAGAAGTATCACAAAGTCATTCTTCTAGGCCGCATAAAGGATTCATGGCGGATGCTAGAAGACATAGTTTCAAGGCTCCGGCTGGGGAGTCAGAGCATACGTCCAGGCCTCACCTAAGTGTGAGGTCAAAATCGTTGAAAAGCATCCCTAGGGATGAGGAAGTTCCTCGCAGGCCGAGGGTTCACTATGAAGAGCACAGGAAGGAATTTGTGCAGGCAGCCCAGGACAGTCCCTTTTCCTGGGATATAGCTGAATACTTGGCACCCGACAGTTTTAAGGTGCCAAAGATGGATACCTATGATGGAACCACAGACCCAACTGACCATCTCTTTCAGTTTCAAACTGCAATGAGTCTCAAAAACATCCCGGACCCGTTGCGTTGCAAGACTTTCCCTCTGTATTTGAGGGGAAAGGCCAGGAGATGGTTCCAGGAGCTTCCATCAAAGTCTGTGAAGTCTTTCAAACAGCTGGCACAAAAGTTTAAGTCGCAGTTTGTGTCCAGCACCCCATTCATAAAGAATTCATCCCATCTAATGACCTTGAGGCAAGGACCAGATGAATCCGTGTTACAATACATGCAACGTTTTTCGGACGAGTCACTACAGGTTAGTGACAGAAACGAAGGCGTTAAAGCTGCGGCTTTTATTAATGGATTACGGGCAGGTCGCCTCTTCTCACAATTAGCTGAAGAAGGACCTACCACCTTAAGGGAGTGCCTGGAGAAGGCTCATCAGTTTGCCCGAGGAGAGGAGGCAAACAGATTAAAAAGAGATGCCGAGCATTCAGCCCGGCAAGAAAGCCGACCCAGCTCGAAGAAGGAGGATCGGCGCCATGAGGGAAAAATTCGTGATCGACGCGGCATGTATGATCGTATGGGCAGTAAAGATAAAGGTGGTAGGGAGGGCTTGCCACTGTTGGCTTCACAACAACATATTTTGACCGTCATGGAAAAAGAAGGTCTGAAAACAGAGCCAGAACCTATGAATGGGCCCAAGATGAAGAGAAATCCTAAATGTTACTGCCACTATCATCGAGATATCGGGCATGATACTGAGGAATGCAGGCAGCTGGCTTAGGCTATCAAACGACTTATCGAACAGGGGCATTTAAAACAGTTTTATGACCCCCGACTGTGCCTGAACAACCGCCAGGATTACCACAGAGATCCCCAGAAGGACAAATGCCACCCAGAATCTCCACCCCGGCACCGCAGAGATGAGGATGATGGAGAGCAAGGGAGGCATGTGGCTGCAGGACAGCCCCAGGTTAACGCTATTATATATACAATTTCTGGGGGCCCACCTTATTCCGGCCAGGGAGCACCTAGTTCCTCGGAAACCTTTTTAGAGCCACTAGCCAAAAGGGGCAAGATGGCGAGAGAGCTGACTTATGGTCTAGAAGACCCCATTCCCCTGGACTCCAACAACACAGGTTTGGTGATTGAGTTATGTGTGCACCTTCCTCCGGATAGAGTGGTACAGGTCCAACGCGTTTATGTGGACACTGACAGTGCTGTAAACATAATGTTTTATCGAGTCTATCAGCAGCTTGGTTTACCTGATTCCTTGATGAAATCAGTTACCTCGTCGTTGTATGGTTTCACTGGAGCTGCGGTACGACCGACAGGTTTGGTCACGCTCAGCTGCAGTTTTGGTAAACCTCCCGCTTATCAATGCATATGGATAGACTTTCTGGTTGTCAAGGATGTATCCCCATACAACATCATATTAGGCCGCCCAGTCTTGGTGGCGTTAGAGGCCATTGTGTCACCCTTGCACGTTAGCATGAAGTTTCCCACCCCAGGGGGAGTGGCTACAATCCAAGGAGACACACAAGTAGCACAGAGTTTCTACGCCATTGCCACTAAGGGGGATGAATCAGTTCAGCAGGTCAATCTTGATGAACTGATACCCTCAGACGAGGAACGTTTACAATCGGATGACGCAGTGCAGGATTTCATCATTGATCCAAGTAGACCTGAAAACGTCATAAAAATTGGGACTTGGATGCCATCCGAATTGCTAGCTCAGCTACATGATCTGTTGAGAGAATTTGCAATTATCTTCGCATGGACCGCAGAAGATATGCCTGGGATACCTCGACATTTAGCTGAGCATAAGCTAAATGTTGATCCTCTGGCAAAGCCAATAAAGCAGACGAAGAGGCATTTTGCACCAGAACGGAACAAAGTCATTGAAGAGGAAGTTAAGAAATTGCTGGCCATAAAGTTCATTATGGAAGTGCCTTTTCCAATCTGGCTGGCTAACCCAGTGTTGGTCCCCAAACAAGACAAGTCCTGGAGGATGTGTATAGATTACACCGATCTCAACAAAGCATGCCCAAAAGATTGTTATCCACTCCCAAAAATTGACAGGCTAGTTGATTCAGCACTCGGGCATGAAGTCTTTGATTTCTTGGATGCCTTCAAAGGCTATCATCAGATCCTCATGGCATTGAAGAATCAAGAAAAGACTGCTTTTATAACCGAGTCAGGGACTTACTGTTATGTGACTATACCCTTCGGGTTGAAGAACGCGGGGGCCACGTATCAACGTCTAGTCAATTCCTTGTTCAGTGAACAAATTGGCCGGATAATGGAAGTTTATATCGATGATATGCTGATCAAGACTAGGACTCTTGATCAATATATCAGAAATTTAAGGGAAGTCTTCACTGTGCTGAGAGACTCACGCATGAGATTAAACCCGAAAAAAATGCACTTTTGGGGTATGCACTGGGAAGTTCTTGGGGTATATGGTCAAATCAGCTTCTCCAAGACACCATTGGCTCCTCAAACACGGCTGGACATAGAGGAGATAACATCTTGCAAGCATTTCAAGTTTTAGCTAGAATTATCTTAGTTTTGAAGTTCAAGCAAAGTTCAAATTTAAACATTTGTTAGATAGCTTTATTTGAATTATTTCTAGACATTTCAAAGCTGAAGGGGGACGTTTTTTTGGCCTATAAATAGACCCCTTTGGCTGATTGTAAACACACCTTTTGATGAATAACAATTCTTGATATTTCCTTCACTTTGTGTGATACTTTGTTTTCTTGGTTTTGCATTAAAAACCTAGGTTAAGATCCTTCAAAGTTGAGCGTTTTGAAGGTATTGCCATTGCTAAAAGGTGCCGTCCAGGAGGGCCATTTTGGTTTGCCTGATCAACGACCATCTTGTAGTGTTGGTCTTGCTCGTTTGTCCACACGTTTTGATCACTAAGGAAGCAAGGGGAACTTTACTTCTTTGTGCCTAACCCTTTGTGAAGGACGTTTGGAAGGTGGAATTGTTGGAGCCCACGAGTTGCACGCATCACCAGTCAAAGGCATAGTTTCAGATTTCTTCTCAAAGGCCTGAGAGTTTCTTGCAATCTTGACTTGTAATTGGTTCTCAATAAAGCAAATACAAAAGACTGTACAAAACAGAACCAATCTAGACAATTGATTTTCTTTCGCCCAAATGACCATCCTACCCTTTGAATCAGATTTTGAAATACAAATAAAAGTTGTAGAGATTTTCCTGAATTTTAATTTTGTCACCTTTTTGACGTCATTTGGAGGTCAAATGAGTGAGTTAGGGCCGTTTGAAGATTGACATGCTTCGGATGTGGACCTCTGGAAGCAGGTGACTAAGCAGCCTGCTTGTTGAGGACGATTGTGGAGCTTGTAGCAGGCCTCTACTGGAAAAGTGATACCTACCAAAGTTGTAGATAATTTTCTTAGCTTTCCTCTTCAACTAAAATCATGTCAATTGGACTTGTGGTTGGAGAGATATTGCCAAAATACTAACTGTGTGTCAAGCTGCCTGCTTCACTGCTTGAAATCAGCTTTGTGTTTGACTTTGTATCCGTTTGATTCTTGCTTCCTTGAGCCTAAATGATGCGGTCCAAGGTCATGAGGATGTGCCACCTAAAGGTCCTATAACAAGAAGTAAAGCAAAACAACTCGGTTTTGAAGTTGGAAGCTTCTTGTTAGACATGTACAAGATGAACCTGAAGTTCATTGGGTTCATTTCATCGAACCAGCTCAATAAACATTTTATCTTCTTTGGGTTTCTTGTATTTTTGTTTATTATCTCTTTCTTTACTTGTTTGATGCTTGTTATGTCTTTGTTTGCTTAGTAGGGGCTGTTGGAGTTGCCAAAACGCGTGTTGAAGTCTAGACCAAGCTTGCTGAAAAGAGATGAAATTTACCTGAACTTTGTGGACGTGTAACTCATTCATACAAACTCCAAATTGGGTCATTCAAAAGGCAAAAGTCAAGTTCAAGATGTAACTAAATTTCCCAAGAAGGACTCATCTTCAAATTCGACTGGCATCAGCGGGAAAACTCTAGTCAACCAAGGGCGCCATTTCTGCCTAAAATCCAGCCACCTGAAAATTTCTTGAACTTTGTGGACGCGTAACTCAGTCATGGGAACTTCAAAATGGGTCATTCAAAAGCCAAAATTCAAGATGAACACGTGAACTAAATTTTCCAAGCAGGACACTTCTTCAAATTCTGCTTGTATCCGCGGGAAAAGGAGAGTCAACCAGAGGCACCACTTCAGCCTAAAATACCTCTTTAAGCCAATTGAATAGGTTCCAAACGTTTTGGTCTGGCCCTAAGACCAGAATATTTGTGCTTTATTGTACTTTTGACTAGGGTAAGTGTTAGGATTAGTTTTATCCTTATTTAAGCCATGTAAACCAATTTTTACATTCAGCTTGGTTAAAGAATAAAAATTATGTTGCTTTTCTCCTTAGAAGGCATCTTTGTTTTCTTGATTTCTCACTAAAAATCAAGTCTAAAAACCTTCAAAGTTTGAGCATGCTTGAGGGTGATTGCCAAGACAAGATGAATGCTGCCTAGGAGGGTGTTTATCATTTGCCTAGCCCACACCATTCTTCAAGGCTTGGTTGTAGGATCTGCAAGGCACCACTAGAAGGGGGGGGGGTTGAATAGGTGGTGCGGAAAATATGGTTTTTAAAATTTCTTTAAACCTAACCAATTCAAGTTCTGAAAACAGATTCTGTTTTCAGGACCAGTTTTAAAACGTTTTAAAAACTAGGTTAGAGGTCTCTAAAAATTATGAAATTTTGAGAGAACTTAGCCTCAGATGTTGTGAGGGTCCCCTAAAAATTTCAAATCAAAATTCAACCTTTAACCCCTTCAAAAACCGTTGGCACTCAGATTGTGCAAATCTGCCAGAAACGGTAGATGGTTTTGAAAAATTAATTCCTATTTGTGTGAATGTCCAAATGATCTGAAAATTTGACCAATAACTCCTCACACACTATATTGAAATGGGTTGAAACAGTTTTTGAAAATTCTTTTGGGAAGTAGGTCAAATACACCCAAAGTCTCAACCTTTGCAAGTCTGAAAATCAGACTGCACTAGTCTCAGAACTTTTGATATTTGGATGACTTATACTTGTCCAAAAGGGTTGAAACTTGTGCCAAATTAACCCTAGAACGTTTATGTATGTTTCTGGAAATTTTTATAATTTTTAGAAAACGTTTACTATTTTTGCGAACGTGAACAATATGAGTAAACAGCGCAGAAACTGAACCGTAAATGCAGAAAGTAAATTGCACCAAGAATTTTATACTGGTTCGGTTATAAACAACCTACTCCAGTCTTCAAGGAACACCTTCCTTGGTTCACACTAATTTCACACACGCAGTACACCTTACCGCAGGGTTGATAGAGTTACACCTTAACTCCAACCCTTTACAAACCTTGTATTGTGAGTACAATTTGCACGAACACCACCACCTCGCTAGAATGAAGATTGATCACACCTTGATCAATCTTGTACAATGATGAATGAATGGTGGTTTCTATGAAGCCTATTCAAGGATGAAAGAAGTAAAGTACAATAGGCTTTTTACAAGAAGAAGAAAGAAAGAAAGTGTAGGAGAAGAAAGCTTTTGCACTTTGATCACTTTTGAATATGATTCTTGGTGTTGCTTTTGTTTGTTCTTCTCTTCTTCCCTTATAGGTCCAGGCCGTCCCCCTTAAGTCACTCCCCCCTCTTGAAAATTTCCTTTTAATTGCTTGGGAGGGTGTGAGACATCATGGTGACAAAGTTTTGCTTGCTTGACATCATTCCATTGGACCATCATTTAGTCATTGCTTACTTGGCACCTTTTGATTGGCTCATTGTCGTCATCATTTGATGACATGGATATTCTGAAAAAACACTTTAAACATGTGCCAAATAATCAATTATTAAATCATGCCAAAATAGTCACAATATGTCATAAAGTTTGAGACACAAAAATATCTCTTTCCAACCTAGTCAAAATCGGCCATAAGGTATATTTTCAATGCTGAAATTTTCAGCATTAACCATATGTGATAAATCAATATTTCTTCCATTTTTCTTTGAATTTCTTCCATAAAAATACATTCAATATTTAAGGCAAGTCTTGCTACAAGATTGAGAATGAATTTGGACACCAAGGAGGGTGAAATTCGGCCATAACACCTTCTCACACATGCTGAAAAATTTCAGCATGTGTGATATAAAGAATATCACACTTAAGACAATTCAAATCATTTCCATAACTCATTTGATTTATTCCTTAATGCAAAATTAACAAAATATATTCCTTAAGCCTTAAGAATTCGGCCATTAAGGTGTGTGACATGCTGAAATTTTCAGCATGTGACATAAGAGAGGTGTATGTTGAAAACTTACCTTTTGTAGCTTCTCTCTTTGATTCATCAACATTGTATGATTGATTCTTGACCAATCAACATGCCAACAAGGCTCCACATGTGCTCCATCTCAGCTAGGGTGACGTTTAAGTGTGTATATGCATGTGCTGAAATTTATCTTTGCTAACTTTGAAAAATAGTGCACATTTAATATTACACACATGTAATATTCCAATCAGCCCTTAATTTAATTTTCTAGAACACTTTAAGATGTATATTATATGTAAAAAGTGTCTAGATACGTGCCACATCATGTTCAAGAAAAACGTTCCATGTCAAGTGCGTAGAAAATCGAATTTTCGATATTTATCGATTAACCGATTTTTCTCTAATTTAAATTCCAACTTTTGCACATGCTATATATATTATGTTATACATAATATATATAATATATACTTTAATTTTCAGCACTTGGCTGATTTAAAGTGGTACCATAAACATGTGACAAAAATAAAATTGGAATCTTCACATTTTGGCCTAAATGTGGGGTGATTTGTGTGTGCCAACATGGAAAGTATTTTTGTCTCAATGTACAGTGTATGGCACGAAATTTTTGATAAATTTTGATGTATATGGGCTGGCCATTTATTTATGGCAAGTACGTGACACGTTGGCGAAGTTTCGGTATCGCCCGATACGACAAATTTCGGTTTAGAACCTTTTATCGTGTCGTATTTAATTTGTCATCACCATATCTTATATCATATGATATAAGATCTGAATATACTCATAAATATGAGTTAAGTATAGTGGTGTGACGTAAACGTACGTTCGTAAGATATATAACGTGTCGATAGTACGTTGGAATAAATGTGTATGTGCCTTTTTTAAAAAAAATCTGAAAATATATATATATTATGTATATATGGCGTGTGAAATGATGTGGGGAGGAGGAGAGAACTTTCCTTCCATAGCTATGTTGCCTTCATGTCTTTTCCAAATGCATCTTCCTTTAATGAACTACTTAGTTTATTAAACTAAGTACTTCACTTAATGAACTACTTTAGTTCATTAATTGTGGCACCTGAAAATAGTATAAACTCAACAAATGTTCGCCATATGATGTAAGCTTTATAGCTTCATGGCTCGTTAGTACGGCAACATAATATATAAGCTAAATAAGGCAAGTTATCATGCATACATGTACACTTGTGTATATATATATATCCACGTTAATATATATATATATATATATATATATATATATATATATATATATATATATATATTCAAATTTCTTTATTTTGAAATCACTCAAACCCTCATATTTCTACAATCTCCCCCTTTTGATGATTTTCAAAATAACTAGTGTACATGATTTAAGTGTCAACTCTCCCCCTTGAATTATGCACAGATTTGAAATTTGAATTTCAAATCCGCCTCCCCCTTGATTCATGCAATTAGGATCAATCAGTGATCTCTCTCCCCCTTAAATCTCTCTCTCTCCCCCTTAAATCATGCTTCTCTCTCCCCCTTTATTTTGGAAAGATAATCAAAAGATTCCTGTCAAAAAGGAAAGTAAATCAAATGATATCGCATTAAATCACATCAACAGGAAGCATGCCTAATTTAGAACGGAGAGATTCAAATGTGGCTTGATTTAAGGCCTTAGTAAATATATCCGCTACTTGTGATTCTGTGCGTACGTGATCTATGACAATATTACCATTGTTAACGTGATCACGAAGAAAATGATAGCGAACTTCTATATGCTTAGCCTTAGAGTGTAATACGGGGTTCTTAGACAAATTTATGGCACTCATACTATCACAATATATAGGAATTTTATCTACGGTAATTCCAAAGTCCGAAAGTTGTTGTTTTATCCACAACAACTGTGTGCAACAAAGGCTAAGAGCCATATACTCAGCCTCAGTAGTGGACAAAGCAACACTTGCTTGCTTTTTGGAAAACCATGAAATAAGGGAATTTCCTATAAATTGGCAAGTTCCGCTCGTGCTTTTTCTATCTATTTTGCAGCCACCATAATCTGCATCAGTGTAAGCATGTAAGTCGAATGTAGAATCCTTATCGTACCAAATACCTAAGGTGGGCGTGTGCTTAATATAGCGAAATATTCTTTTTACCGCATTTAAGTGTGACACCTTAGGTTGACTTTGAAAACGAGCACACATGCATACGCTAAACATGATGTCAGGCCTACTAGCAGTTAAATATAGTAAAGAACCTATCATAGATTGATATAATCCATTATCAACGTCTTTACCATGTTCATCTTTGTCTAATTTAGTAGTAACACTCATAGGCGTGGGGGATGGTTTCAAATTTTCAAAATTGAACTTCTTGATCATGTCATTTATGTACTTAGCTTGGCTTATATGAATTCCTTTACTCGTTTGCTTAATCTGCAAGCCAAGAAAATAATTAAGTTCACCAACCATAGACATTTCAAATTCAGCTTTCATACAATTTTCAAAATCCTTAACGAGTCTATGTGAGGTAGAACCAAAAATAATGTCATCTACGTAAATTTGAATAATAAGTAAATCTGATTTTTCTTGTTTCAAAAATAGTGTACTATCTATAGTACCACGTTTAAAATTATTTTCTAAAAGAAAAGTAGCAAAACGATCATACCATGCTCTAGGCGCTTGCTTTAGTCCATATAGTGCCTTCTTTAATTTGTACACGTGATCAGGATGTTTCAAATCTTCAAAACCGGGTGGTTGCTTCACGTATACTTCTTCTTGTATAAATCCGTTTAGAAAAGCACTTTTGACGTCCATTTGATACAATTTAAAATCTTTCATGCAAGCAATAGCAAGTAAAAGTCGTATAGCTTCTAAACGTGCTACGGGTGCAAATGTTTCATCGTAGTCTATTCCTTCTTCTTGATTATATCCTTGAGCTACGAGTCTTGCTTTATTTCTAACGACTTTTCCTTCTTCATTCATTTTGTTCCTAAACACCCACTTTGTGCCTATTATTGTCTTATCTTGTGGTCGTGGCACTAGATCCCATACATCATTTCTAACGAATTGATTAAGTTCGTCATGCATAGCATCAATCCAAGATGAATCACTCAAAGCATCATGCACATTCTTAGGCTCAATTTCAGAAATCATAGCATGAAATTCATTTATTTCATCCGAAGTGATTCTTCTACGTGGTCGCACACCGTGAGTGATGTCGCCTATGATGAGATCATGTGGGTGATCTCTATGCCATCTTGGTTGATTATTTTCTAAGTTATCATGCATTTCTATATGATCATGCATTTCTAGTGTTTCATTCATCTCATGCATATCAAAAGACTCATTTTCTTCATCCAAAACGGGTTTCAAATCACAGTCATCATCATATTCCTTTTCTTTATCAACCTCTCCAAATTCATTGAATTTAACATGAATAGATTCTATGATTTGTCTAGTGAGAGGATCATAACACCTATATGCTTTTGAATTTATGGAATACCCAATAAAAATGCACTCAATCGATTTGGATTCAAATTTATCTAAGTTATCTTTTGTATTCAAGACAAAACATTTGCATCCAAACACACGAAAATAATCTATCTTAGGCATGCGATCATTCAAAATTTCGTAAGGCGTCTTGTTTATTTTCTTTCTTATAGATAGGCGATTTATAATATAGCATGCACAATTTACGGCTTCCGCCCACAGAAATCTAGGTAATTTATTTTCGCAAAGCATAGTTCTAGCAATTTCTTGTAGTGTGCGATTCTTTCTTTCTACTACTCCATTTAATTGTGGAGTTCTAGGTGGCGAAAACTCATGTTTAATTCCTTTTTCTTCACAGAATGAAATCATCTCTTTATTTTTAAACTCACCGCCTCTATCGCTTCTTATTCTTTTCACATTTACGCCGTATTGATTTTCAAGTTGTTTAATTAATTTAGCGATTTCTACGGCGCTATCATCCTTATGTGCAAGAAACAAAGTCCAAGTATAACGAGAAAAGTCATCAACAAGTACACATGCATAGTGACGCCCACCAAGGCTTGTAGTACGACTAGGACCAAACAAATCGATATGCAATAGTTCTAGTATTCTAGTCGTGCTTATCTCATTTTTAGGCTTAAGTGACTCACGTGTTTGTTTGCCTTTTATGCAAGATTCACACAACTGAAAGTTGTCTAAATCAAGCTTAGGCAATCCCCGTACTAGGTTCTTTTGTTGCAATTTTTCTAGTGTAGAAATACCTATGTGTCCTAAACGTCTATGCCACAAATTCACATTGGGTTCATTTGACATAAAACATTTAACTTTGGCATCTACTACATCATCCATAGATAGTGTGAATATATTTCCTTCACGTTTTCCTTTTAAAACAGTTTCTCCATTTTTATTTATTATATTACAGTAAGGGTGAGTAAAACACACATTGAAACCATTGTCAACAAATTGTGAAATACTAAGAAGATTGTAAGATAAGTTGCTTACCAAAAACACGTTGGAGATTTGAAGTGTATCCGGGTTTCCAATCGTACCTTTACCAATGATCTTGCCTTCATTGTTGTCTCCAAAGGTCACGGATCCGCCTTTTGTGACCTTCTTTAATTTGGAGAAGAGGCTCGGGTCACCTGTCATGTGCCTCGAGCAACCACTGTCAAGGAACCACTTTATTGATATGTCTTTTGATGAGTGGTCTCCCTGCAATGTAAAAAGGTGATTTAGGTACCCTTTTAATTTTGGGTCCTTTCGAGTTAGTTAATCACCTTTTAGTAAAGGTACCTTTCGGTACCCATACTTGGGTGATCCTTCTCGGTCTATCAAATGGCAAGAAAGTAGATGAAGGTGCGACATAGTATACATGTGGTGCATGTACTTTGGGTCTTTGCCCAAGGACTCCCCTATACTCAATGTATGAAGGACGTTTGTGATATGTCCTTGTGTGTGTGTGCGTGGTGCGTGGATGATATGCATTCCGTGTATGCATTGATCTCTTCTTCTCATATCTATATGGTACAACATTATATTTCACATGATATGAGGGAGTGGGGCGTGTGGAAGGGGGTGCTTTCTGCGTCATCTTAGACGCCACTTGATGCTTAGGGGTGTCTACCTTTTTAGACACAACAAACTTGGTTGGTTTGGTTGATACTTCGTTAGTATCAACGTACCCCAATCCAGTTTTGTCACTGTCATGCTTTTGCGATAATATGATGCGATGCAGCATGTTTGACCCTGTATCGAATTGTTTCATCATGTTCTCTAAATCTGTATTCCTTGATTTCAAATTTGAAATCTCGGATTTCATTTCATTATTTTGAGAAGTTAATGATGAGATCTCGGTTTTTAATGCAGTGATGGCACATGAAGACTCTTTCTTTGAATCGCTTAATTGAGCGACAAGATTCTCGTTAGAAGATTCTAACAGTTTCTTGTCTTCAATTAAACGTTTCTTTTCTTTTGCGAGAGTCTTAGTAAATTTATGTAACTCAAGATATTGACTAAATAAATCATCGTAAGAAGGTTCAGAGTCAGAGTCAGAGTCAGATGATACCTCATTAGACGCCTTTGAAGCGAAGCAAACTTGAGCGGTCTCCTCTTCGGTCTCAGTTTCAGAGTCTGATGAGTCACTCCATGTGGAGGCCTTTAGTGCACGTTTCCTTTGTTTAGGATCTGAGACGGGTCTATTTTTGTTCCGCTCCTTGTCAGGGTACTTATTAGTTTGCTTTTATTTGTTTGGGCAGTCATATGATAAGTGTCCGAGTTTGCCGCATTCATAACATTTAATGTCCTTATCATTTGACTTGTTTTTATTTCTCTTAGATGTAGTGCCCTTGTTTTTATTTCTAAATGATTTTCTCATGAATCTTCTTAGTCCTTTTGCCAATAGAATTAAGTCATCATTATCCGATTCGGAATCACTATCATCTATGTGATCGGAGGGAGGGGAGACGTATTCATTTGATTTAAAAGCAATTGTCTTACCTTGTTTGGTTGATTCCGATTTCCGAATAATGAGTTTGTTTTCATACACTTTTAGTGAACCAATGAGTTCTTCCATTTTTATTGACTTAGTCTCCTTGCTTTCTTCTATGGCAGTCACTTTAGGATCCCATTCTGAAGGGAGGCTCCGTAGGACTTTCTGTACTTTTTCCTGCGTTGTAAAGGCCTTACCAAGAGACTCAAGAGAGTTATAGATGTTAGTCAAACGAAGATCCATATCAACAATTGACTCATTAGGCAACAACTTGAAAGACTCAAGAGTAGACATAAGCATATTAATTTTAGACTCTTTGACTTGACTCGTGCCTTCGTGTTTCATTTCTAAGATTCTCCACATTTCTTGTGCACTCGAACAATTGGACACATAACTAGACTCACTCTTACTTAAGCCATTTAAGAGTAATTGCATGGCCTTAGCATTCATACTCAGTTTCTTTTTGTCTTCACTAGTATAGTCTTGTCTTGTTTTAATTACTTCTAGTGTGACTCCATCTACAATGGACAATTTAGACGGGACATATGGACCATCTTCAATTATTGACCAAAGGTCTATGTCTATAGCCATAAGAAATAATTTCATCCTAAGTTTCCATTGAATAAAAGACTCACCGTCAAAGAGTGGAGGCCTTTGGCTTGACATACCTTCTTGTTCGGTTTTGAGATTTGTGGATGCCATCTCACTGAATCGTTGGATTCCTTGTCGTGAGTATTCCTGCTCTCTGATACCACTTGTAGGATCTGCAAGGCACCACTAGAAGGGGGGGGGGTTGAATAGGTGGTGCGGAAAATATGGTTTTTAAAATTTCTTTAAACCTAACCAATTCAAGTTCTGAAAACAGATTCTGTTTTCAGGACCAGTTTTAAAACGTTTTAAAAACTAGGTTAGAGGTCTCCAAAAATTATGAAATTTTGAGAGAACTTAGCCTCAGATGTTGTGAGGGTCCCCTAAAAATTTCAAATCAAAATTCAACCTTTAACCCCTTCAAAAACCGTTGGCACTCAGATTGTGCAAATCTGCCAGAAACGGTAGATGGTTTTGAAAAATTAATTCCTATTTGTGTGAATGTCCAAATGATCTGAAAATTTGACCAATAACTCCTCACACACTATATTGAAATGGGTTGAAACAGTTTTTGAAAATTCTTTTGGGAAGTAGGTCAAATACACCCAAAGTCTCAACCTTTGCAAGTCTGAAAATCAGACTGCACTAGTCTCAGAACTTTTGATGTTTGGATGACTTATACTTGTCCAAAAGGGTTGAAACTTGTGCCAAATTAACCCTAGAACGTTTATGTATGTTTCTGGAAATTTTTATAATTTTTAGAAAACGTTTACTATTTTTGCGAACGTGAACAATATGAGTAAACAGCGCAGAAACTGAACCGTAAATGCAGAAAGTAAATTGCACCAAGAATTTTATACTGGTTCGGTTATAAACAACCTACTCCAGTCTTCAAGGAACACCTTCCTTGGTTCACACTAATTTCACACACGCAGTACACCTTACCGCAGGGTTGATAGAGTTACACCTTAACTCCAACCCTTTACAAACCTTGTATTGTGAGTACAATTTGCACGAACACCACCACCTCGCTAGAATGAAGATTGATCACACCTTGATCAATCTTGTACAATGATGAATGAATGGTGGTTTCTATGAAGCCTATTCAAGGATGAAAGAAGTAAAGTACAATAGGCTTTTTACAAGAAGAAGAAAGAAAGAAAGTGTAGGAGAAGAAAGCTTTTGCACTTTGATCACTTTTGAATATGATTCTTGGTGTTGCTTTTGTTTGTTCTTCTCTTCTTCCCTTATAGGTCCAGGCCGTCCCCCTTAAGTCACTCCCCCCTCTTGAAAATTTCCTTTTAATTGCTTGGGAGGGTGTGAGACATCATGGTGACAAAGTTTTGCTTGCTTGGCATCATTCCATTGGACCATCATTTAGTCATTGCTTACTTGGCACCTTTTGATTGGCTCATTGTCGTCATCATTTGATGACATGGATATTCTGAAAAAACACTTTAAACATGTGCCAAATAATCAATTATTAAATCATGCCAAAATAGTCACAATATGTCATAAAGTTTGAGACACAAAAATATCTCTTTCCAACCTAGTCAAAATCGGCCATAAGGTATATTTTCAATGCTGAAATTTTCAGCATTAACCACATGTGATAAATCAATATTTCTTCCATTTTTCTTTGAATTTCTTCCATAAAAATACATTCAATATTTAAGGCAAGTCTTGCTACAAGATTGAGAATGAATTTGGACACCAAGGAGGGTGAAATTCGGCCATAACACCTTCTCACACATGCTGAAAAATTTCAGCATGTGTGATATAAAGAATATCACACTTAAGACAATTCAAATCATTTCCATAACTCATTTGATTTATTCCTTAATGCAAAATTAACAAAATATATTCCTTAAGCCTTAAGAATTCGGCCATTAAGGTGTGTGACATGCTGAAATTTTCAGCATGTGACATAAGAGAGGTGTATGTTGAAAACTTACCTTTTGTAGCTTCTCTCTTTGATTCATCAACATTGTATGATTGATTCTTGACCAATCAACATGCCAACAAGGCTCCACATGTGCTCCATCTCAGCTAGGGTGACGTTTAAGTGTGTATATGCATGTGCTGAAATTTATCTTTGCTAACTTTGAAAAATAGTGCACATTTAATATTACACACATGTAATATTCCAATCAGCCCTTAATTTAATTTTCTAGAACACTTTAAGATGTATATTATATGTAAAAAGTGTCTAGATACGTGCCACATCATGTTCAAGAAAAACGTTCCATGTCAAGTGCGTAGAAAATCGAATTTTCGATATTTATCGATTAACCGATTTTTCTCTAATTTAAATTCCAACTTTTGCACATGCTATATATATTATGTTATACATAATATATATAATATATACTTTAATTTTCAGCACTTGGCTGATTTAAAGTGGTACCATAAACATGTGACAAAAATAAAATTGGAATCTTCACATTTTGGCCTAAATGTGGGGTGATTTGTGTGTGCCAACATGGAAAGTATTTTTGTCTCAATGTACAGTGTATGGCACGAAATTTTTGATAAATTTTGATGTATATGGGCTGGCCATTTATTTATGGCAAGTACGTGACACGTTGGCGAAGTTTCGGTATCGCCCGATACGACAAATTTCGGTTTAGAACCTTTTATCGTGTCGTATTTAATTTGTCATCACCATATCTTATATCATATGATATAAGATCTGAATATACTCATAAATATGAGTTAAGTATAGTGGTGTGACGTAAACGTACGTTCGTAAGATATATAACGTGTCGATAGTACGTTGGAATAAATGTGTATGTGCCTTTTTTAAAAAAAATCTGAAAATATATATATATTATGTATATATGGCGTGTGAAATGATGTGGGGAGGAGGAGAGAACTTTCCTTCCATAGCTATGTTGCCTTCATGTCTTTTCCAAATGCATCTTCCTTTAATGAACTACTTAGTTTATTAAACTAAGTACTTCACTTAATGAACTACTTTAGTTCATTAATTGTGGCACCTGAAAATAGTATAAACTCAACAAATGTTCGCCATATGATGTAAGCTTTATAGCTTCATGGCTCGTTAGTACGGCAACATAATATATAAGCTAAATAAGGCAAGTTATCATGCATACATGTACACTTGTGTATATATATATATCCACGTTAATATATATATATATATATTCAAATTTCTTTATTTTGAAATCACTCAAACCCTCATATTTCTACATTGGTTGCTCATTTCAGCCTATCTAAAGACATTGGAAGCAAGGAGGAGCTTGGCCCCTTTGTGCCTAACCCATTGTTGGAGGAGAAGCTTGGATAAAAGAGTGAGATCCTACTTGTGCTCGCATCAATTTGATATCAGAGCGGGTCACTCTTTTCATCCTTAACAATTCGTTTTTGTGTCCTTTTTGTAGTCACCACCAATCTGATTTCTCACCACCCTTCATTCACCATCCAAACGTTTCTTTTCATTCATTTTATAAATAAAAAAAATCAGCCTTTGGTCCACATAAAAAAAAAACTGTGGGGAATAAGTTGACACAAAAGAATTCATCTTTTCATCCAACCCACCTTATGGATTCCATCATTTCTTAAGTTGTTCAATTTATTCTCAAATTGATTTTCTGTCAAAATTGCCATCAAAGTTCTTATACTTGCCTCACAAACTTGAACATTTAGTGACTTTGCATGATAGTATATTTCAGCCTCACAAAATACAACTCTTAGCCACACAAAGCCACCTGGTCTACAAATAATCTTGTTGCCATCCAAGCTAGTAGTTACTTGTGGTCTTTATGCATATTTTGTTCCAATTGTGACTGAATGTTTGCTATCAAATTAGTTGTTCTTGTTTGAAATTGCAACATCACACCATACAAACATATTCTCACAAAGAAACCTAATTTGAACCCAATAACCCCCACGGCCTTCAAACAACTTTCCTCACACATCCAAAACGCCCAAAAACTACACATATAAGCCAAATATACTGCCCAAATAAGTTCTCAAAAGCCCCAACCATTCAGAAGTCCAAACAGCATTGAAACTACATACTTCACAAAAAGTCATAAATTGAAACTACACGCCCTCAAACCTACCCAAGAAGCAAAAATTATCATACCCCAATGCGTTTCATACCATTTGAAGCAAAAGCGAGCAAAGGGAGTGTGATGAATGGGCTGCACAAAAACAAGTTCAAGGCAGCCTAGTAAGTTACAAATCTGCCCATACACATACAAAACAAAAAAAAAAGATCTGAGGTTGCGTATCCTATACACAGCACAAAAAAGGAGAGTAAAAGAAAAAGTCAAAAGAAAAGTGAAAAAAGGACAAGAAGTACATCTACTTTGACTCAATTTGTGCAATTAAGAGGATTTGCTTACTTTGCTTGGTGCCATACTTATTACCCTTTTGAGACTGATTTTCCAGCCATCAAACAAGCCTAAATACATCACAAAAACACTTGAACATTCTGATTATAGCTTACATTGAGTACAAATTGTGAATTTGTGTGCATAAAGCCTAAGTTAACTAAAGATTGCCCAGGGTAACCCTTAGTTATTCTTTGGTTCAGCCTTATACATCACTTTTGGTTTCAATATATCTTTGAATCATAGCTATTTTGTTCAAGTTTGTGTGACCTTTGCTTGGAGTTTGGGTTGGAAGAAGTTCGATTTATAATTGGGCTATTTGAAATTGTTTTGGTGCATACGAGTACCGATTGCTTTGAAACCGATTTTGGATCATTCCTGGATTGTTTTTCACATTTTGAGGTGAATATTAGACTGAAATAGAGGAAATAACTGATTGGGACAAAGAGCTACAAAAAAAGACCGAAATCCAACAAGAAGTTGTCGGACTAAGTTGGGACATCTTGGCTATCACATCTCAGTTGTTGCTCATTTTGATTGTTTTTTAGGCCAAGATTGGTCAAGAAACAAAGAATAAGTGAGTGAAAAGAAAAGGGAAGGAACAGTGCTTATTTCGTTTAACTAACCGCCTCATCTTTTTGTTTATCTTTGTGTTAGTTTTCCTATTTTCTCTCACTTAGATTTCAGGTTTCAGCAATGGAAAGTGGCTCAAAAAGTGTGTCAAGTCACCTAATTAGTGAATCCAAGCCGGAGCCAACTTTGGAGCAAATAAAAAAAATGTCGCAAAGGCCGATGAATAAGCAAGATCAAACAGCATGCAATATAGACGATTTGACACAAAGGCAGCATGACTTGTATAAGAGGCTTATAACAGTGGAAGGGCGAACAACTCCAAGATTCGAGGGTTCTAAGAGGCGTTTCACAAATAAGCAAGAAAGAAGGGCTAGATCAAACTCTTCAAGGAACAAGTCAACGGTCTCCCCCACCACAAGAACCAAGACAAAATCATAGGAGACAAGTGTTACACCCCGTGTCTTTTAAGCGCAACTTTCAATACTTAGAGGTTAACCTTGAATGCAATTTAATTAATTATGTAAGATTATAAAACTTAGTCACTAAAACATAGAAGAATAAGAAAGAAGGGTTCAAAATAGAGTTAAAGGTAATTCATAGAAATTACTTGAAAGGCCCCTACTAGAAGTTGAGGGAGTTACAAAAGTTGGTATAACCTCCCCATCTCAGCCATATTGGATGGTTATACCACAAAAGAAGAAGGAAAAATTCTGAGAAAAAGAGAGAGAAGAGAAAAGGAGAGGAAGAAGAAGAAGAAAGGAAAGAGAAGGAAGGAAAAGGCCATTCTAGGTTCAATTCTCATCAAAGTTCTGCAGTAAATCCGTAAGCTTAACTAGAAACAAAGGCAAGTAATCTTTCTATACGCTTTATGTAAATTTTGATACTTAGGCCCTATGTTCTTACAAAGAGAAAACATGAATCACACATTGGTATTCTTGTCTTGACTATTTTAAATGCTTTGTTATATGTAAGTCTTGTTGCTAATTGTGCAAAGTATTGTTCTTTGGGCCATATCTCTGAAAATAGTTGTGTGGTGCTTTGTTGTTGTCAAGCATGCCCATAATGTGTATATCTTGACTTGCTTATTGTCTTGCTCTACTCTTATGTTGATTGTCTACACTTTGACGTTGAGAGTATGTGCAGGAAATTGAGGGATGAGAGTTGACATTGTTGTAGACTTGTGGTGTTGGTTGTTGTTGATGACAATCTTTGAAGATGGTGAATGATTGAAGAGTTAGAGTGGATGTTGTTAGGCACAACTAAGCTTCAATTCATGATTAGATGTATGTTAAGTATGATGAATTTAGATGTTAAGATGGATCTTTAAGAGTTGAATATGGAAGGGTTGAAGAAGAAAGGAGTTGGGTGGAAGTTACTGCAGAAAAACTGCAGTTTGGCATCGTCAGAACACTTCGAACGCCTACATGAGGCGCTTCATGTCACTATAGGCGCTTCATGTAGCGTTCCATGTGTCCTGGAGCTTTCCCGTACAGAAAAAACTGAAATTTAGAACCGTCAGAACACTTCGAACGCCTACATGAGGCGCTTCATGTCACATTAGGCGCTTCATGTGGTGTTCAATGTGTCCTGAATCATCCCCGAACACTTCGAACGCCTAGTAGAGGCGCTTCATGTACCATTAGGCGCTTCAAGTGGTGTTCCAAGTATTCTGGAAGTATTTTTGACCCTTTAGGCGCCCTATGTAAGTGTAGTAACTTTATACACTTCTTTTGAACATAAAATGCAAGGGTATTCGAGGTATATTTGAGGTGTGGATGGTAAGTTTGATTAAGTAAGCATAAGATTGAATTCTAGTGAATAAGTGAGACAAATGGACTTGGTAAAACACGTTTAGGGAGTGTTGAGGTGCAAGACCATATCCTTGATAGACAAGATGTATGTGTGTGTGTGTTACATGTTGATATGAAGCTATTTGTGCATCCTGCATCATGACATGGGCACTTGCATTTGATTTGAGATATGTTTTGCAAAAGAACAAGAAAGGTAAAGTTTGCGAAAGACAAAATGGCTGCTGGTTGATCACAGGGTATAAAAGTCACGTCTGCGAAGGCAGGGTATAAAGAGCGTGATCTGTGAATCAACAGCAGGGTATAAAGTATGTTATGGGGCCGTGGACCTATCAGCACGGAAAATGAAGTATTTTATGGGGCCGTGGACCTATCAGCACGGATATATGATATATGTAATGGGGCCGTGGACCTTTCAGCACGGGGTATAAAGTTATGATGGCTGTGGACTGATCACCCACAGGGTATAAAGTTCTGCTACGCGAAGAATATGATATGTAAAGTGATGAAATGTTTGTGAAATGACATGCATGACATGTTTATGAAAGAAGGCATATGCATGGGTGTTGTGTGTGATTTTAAAGAAGTACATGCATCATGATACACGAAGCATAAGACTTGACATGCAAGAAACGTGGTTAGTCTATGACTTGCTTATGTGATTCGTTGTTTTAATACATGTTGGTTCTCGTAACTGTGTTCACATATGTGCTTTATCTGTTTGAGTAATTCTTATTAAGATGCTATTGTTAACCCCGAGCACCTTATTTTTGGGCAATGTTTTATACACTGGTGACTCGACGTGTGTGATTCCGTAGGGTGTATAGACGGGTTACTTGCTGGCGAAGTTTTCGCTAAGAACAATCATTCTGTCTCCTTTTCAGGTGAGCCTGATTATGAGTTGGTATTTATCGAAGACGACGGCGAGTGGGCTCAATGGGATGATGGACAAGGGAATAGATAGATGCTGGACTATTTTGTTTGAGTTTGAAACTCATTGTTATTATGTTGTTTTAAAACTTATGTCGGCTAGATGAACAAACAGTTTTATTTCCGCTGCAGTTTTCTGGTTGTAATATTGACAACGAAGGTTTAGATTTTATGACGTTTCCGCTGGTTTTAACTTACATTATGAAGGATGTATGCTTGATCTGCTTGACGCTTCGTAGTTCTCATAGTAGGCTACGGCGGGTGCGCTGGTTCCGATAACGGTATCGGGCTGGGGCGCTACAGGTGGTATCAGAGACTAGGCTTTAGATCTGTCTCGGAAACTTAGGTTCATGATCTTTTAGACTCTTAAGCTATGATTCTCCCTTAAGGTTGATCCTTAGTTATAAGTACTGATCTCTTTAGTGGTTAAGTATGATATGGGTTGGGTGTGTGCGAGCGCGTCTTATTATCTAACTTTGCATTAGTAGTTGTACTACACACCTTACCTATTAGCACGCGTTCAAGCTTTCAGTAATTCTTGTATTTACTGAATGCCAATGTAATGTTGACCTTTTCAGAGAAACATGCCTCCCAGAAGAGATAACGCAGGCAACTCTGGCAATGGACAGGAGAACCAGCCACCACAAGTGGTTTTACCCCAAGTACTCACTGATGCGCTGACGGTCATTGCACAAGGGTATGTGCAGCAGCATCAGCCTCCGCCTCCACCACCGCCACATCATAACATCAGGTTCTTCTATGGCGAGATGAGAAAGATGAGGGTGCCGGAGTTTGGAGGATGTACGGATCCTGAAGAGGCTCAGCATTGGTTGGCTGAGGTTGAGAAATATTTCCGGCTGGTGCAAGTTCCGAATGAGATAAAAGTTGAGGTAGCCACACCCCTTCTAAGTGGCAAGGCTGGCGAATGGTGGGAAGGAATGGTGTTAAGAATGACTCCACCGATCTCGTGGACTCAGTTCTGTGATGTGTTCCTTAAGTACTATGTACCGGAGACTGCAATATTGGACAAGATAAGAGCATTTGACAGACTGGAGCAAGGAAGGATGACAGTGTCGGAGTATGCAGATCGTTTTCATGCCCTGGGTAAGTTTGCCCCTGCGATTATGTCTGATAATCGTCTTAAGATGACGAAGTTTGAGAGGGGCTTAGACTCGAGGATACAATCTGCGATAGTGAATGCGGGGATGAAAACTTATGAGGATATGCTAGATGCGTGTTACCGTGTTGAGAGTGATTTTCGCCGAGTGGCGGCAAGAGCAGCTAGCATAGGAGGGGCTGATAGAGGCAAGAGGCCAAGGGAGGATGTGAGAGTTGGTGGAAGACCGGGACGTTGGGTCAAGATTCCGAAGAGAGGGCCAGTTGGGAATTTTCAGAGACTGCCACCCCAGAATCAAGTAGCTCAGCAGGCTATAGGAGTTTGTCCACATTGCGGCAGGAACCATGTTGGAGAGTGTAGGAAAGTAGTCGGAGCATGTTTCCGATGTGGCCAAGTGGGTCACTTGATTAGAGACTGTCCGGAGATGAAGAAGAATAACCCTGGAGAGGCGGCTCAGCAGCCGAGAGTGAAGCCTCGAGCAAATGCCCGTGTACATCTAATGACGGACACAGATGTGCAGGAGGCTACCGATGTAGTAGCAGGTATCCTCTAAACTAAGTTTGAATTCATATTGAGTTAAGTGTCTATGTGCGTAACTTTTGTGTGCAAAACTTTATGTGGCTTTAGGTGCGGTTTTAGTAAATAAGATGCCTGCCAATGTACTTTTCGATAGCGGCGCAAGCCATTCCTTTGTAGCGAAGAGATTCACTAAGCACTTGGGTAGTTTGCCTGAATGGTTAGAGACTCCGTATCGCGTACAAGCGGCCGGAGATCAGATTATGGTCTCATACCAGCAGTATCGAGATTGCGAATTGGAGTTTGAAGGACAAGCATTCTCTGCCACACTGATCCCTATCCAGATGTATGACTTCGACGTTATATTAGGAATGGACTGGTTGGCTAAGAATCACGCCAATATTGATTGTCGGTTGAAGCAAGTGACAATCAAGAATGATAAGATGGAGGAGGTAATATTTCAGGGAGATGCAGAACGAAAGAAAGTCCCCAAGAAGGTATATGTGTCTGTCGCATAAGCACGCAAAGCATTGAGGAAGGGTGCTGAGGGATTTTTAGTGTATGCCATGGATGTTACTCAGGAGGTGTCGTCTATGGAGAAAATTCGAGTGGTCAATGAATTTCCTGACGTGTTTCCGGAAGATTTACCAGGAGTGCCACCTCCGAGAGAAGTTGAGTTTGAGATTAACTTGATCCCCGGTACTGAACCTATTTCTAAAGCTCCTTATAGAATGGCTCCGGCAGAATTGAGAGAGTTGAAGGAACAATTGCAAGAGTTATTGGACAAGAAGTTTATCCGACCTAGTGTGTCGCCTTGGGGAGCACCTGTGTTGTTTGTAAAGAAGAAAGATGGTAGCATGAGGCTGTGTATCGATTATAGAGAGTTGAATAAAGTTACCATCAAGAATAAGTATCCCCTTCCACGAATTGAGGACTTGTTTGACCAACTCAAGGGCGCTAAAATCTTCTCTAAGATTGACCTCCGATCAGGATATCATCAATTACGAGTGAAGGCCGAGGACATCGCAAAGACAGCTTTCCGCACAAGGTATGGTCACTATGAATTTTTAGTGATGCCATTTGGATTGACAAATGCCCCTGCGGCTTTTATGGATCTTATGAATACCGTCTTTCGAGAACAGTTGGATAAGTTTGTAGTGGTATTCATAGATGATATCCTTGTGTATTCTCCTGACGAGCAAACTCACACTGAGCATTTGAGAACCGTACTAGGCATTCTGAGGCAGAAACAACTTTATGCAAAGTTTAGCAAGTGTGAGTTCTGGTTAAGAAGTGTAGCTTTCCTGGGTCATGTGATATCAGAAGAGGGGATTGCTGTTGACCCGAAGAAGGTGGAAGCTATAACTGAATGGCCTAGACCTACCAATGTCACCGAAGTGCGAAGTTTCTTGGGTCTAGCGGGTTATTACAGAAAATTCGTTGAGGGATTCTCGAGAATTGTCGTACCTCTCAGTCGCCTTACACAGAAGAAGTCCAAGTTTGAGTGGACGGCGGAATGCGAGCAGAGTTTCACGGAGCTTAAAAAGAGATTAACGACAGCTCCAGTATTAGCTCAACCCTCTGGAACGGATGGATTTGTGATTTATAGTGATGCGTCAAAGAACGGGTTAGGTACGTAAATTATAGTATAAGGTTATGATCTTATATACTCATTAAGTTTAGACTAACACCTTGTTTGTAGGTTGTGTTTTAATGCAAAACGAACGAGTCATCGCGTATGCCTCAAGACAGCTAAAGCCTTATGAACAAAACTATCCCACACATGATCTTGAACTTGCCGCGGTTGTGTTCGCCTTGAAGATTTGGCGGCATTATTTGTATGGAGAGAAGTGCGCGGTATTCACGGACCATAAGAGTCTAAAGTATTTGTTCTCACAAAAGGAATTGAATATGAGGCAGCGGAGATGGTTGGAGTTGCTAAAAGACTATGACCTAACTATTCATTATCACCCGGGAAAGGCTAACAAGGTAGCCGACGCCTTAAGTAGGAAGTCTAGCCATGCACGACGATCACCACTGGAAAGAGAGATGGAGGAGTTTGGTTTGGATTTGATTGAATCCACAGTGAACGTTTTGACAGCATTAACTATCACCCCGAGTTTGATCGATCGGATAAAGGAGGCACAGAAGAGAGATAAGGCTTTAAGTGAGATAATGGAAAGGGTGAAACATAGTCCAGTTGAAGGATTTCGGACTAAAGATGATGGGAGCTTATGGTTTAGGGAAAGGTTATGCGTGCCGGATGTTGACGAACTTAGGAAAGAAGTTTTGCAAGAAGCTCATAATTCAAGGTTATCGATACACCCCGGTAGCACCAAGATGTATAGAGATCTCAAGCGATACTATTGGTGGTCCGGGATGAAAAGACATATTGCGGAATTCATAGAGAGGTGTTTAGTGTGTCAACAAGTCAAAGCGGAACACCAGCGGCCCGGTGGATTGTTGATGCCGTTGGAAATTCCGGAATGGAAATGGGAACATGTCACAATGGATTTTGTAGCCGGATTACCAAAGACAAGAAGTGGATGTGACATGATTTGGGTTATCGTGGACCGTTTAACAAAGTCTGCCCATTTCCTACCCGTTTCAAGTGAGACACCTCTCGACAAACTAGTGAATGTGTATATGGAGAACATAGTGAGCTTACATGGTGTTCCGGTAAGTATAGTATCCGACCGAGACTCACGGTTCACATCTAAGTTTTGGACAGCATTTCAAGAAGCCATGGGTACAGAATTAAGGTTGAGTACGGCATATCATCCCCAAACTGATGGACAGTCCGAGCGGACAATTCAAACCTTGGAAGATATGCTAAGAGCTTGCGTGCTGGATTTCAAAGGGAGTTGGGATGGAATGGTAAAGCTGATGGAGTTTTCTTATAACAATAGTTACCACAGCGCAATTGATATGGCTCCTTTTGAGGCTTTGTATGGAAGGAAATGTAGGTCCCCGGTTTATTGGGACGAAGTGGGCGTGAGGACCATCACGGGACCTGAGCTATTGGAGAAAACGTTAGAGAAGGTGAAGGTCATTCGGGAAAGACTCAAGACGGCTCAGGACCGTAGCAAGAGTTGGGCAGATTCCAAACGACGACCATTGGGTTTTGATGTGGGTGATAAAGTTTATTTGAAGGTATCACCTACGAAGGGCGTCATGAGGTTTGGAGTAAAAGGCAAGCTAAGCCCTCGTTTCATTGGTCCCTATGAAATACTTGAGAAGGTAGGAGCCTTGGCATATAGGTTGGCATTACCTCCGGTGTTGGCGCAAGTTCACAATGTATTCCATGTGTCACAATTGAGAAAGTACGTGGCGGATCCGAGTCATGTACTTGAAGCTCAACCTTTGGAACTCAAGGACGATGTTACATATGAGGAAGTACCCGTGAAAATTGTGGACCGAAAGGATCAAGTGTTGAGGAAGCGAGTGATCCCGTATGTAAAGGTTCAATGGAGCAATCACACGGAACGTGAAGCCACTTGGGAGCTCGAAGAACAAATGCGGGAGAAGTATCCTCAGCTCTTTGACTAAGGTACGTAAGTTTCGAGGACGAAACTTTTTGTAAGGGGGGTGGAATGTTACACCCCGTGTCTTTTAAGCGCAACTTTCAATACTTAGAGGTTAACCTTGAATGCAATTTAATTAATTATGTAAGATTATAAAACTTAGTCACTAAAACATAGAAGAATAAGAAAGAAGGGTTCAAAATAGAGTTAAAGGTAATTCATAGAAATTACTTGAAAGGCCCCTACTAGAAGTTGAGGGAGTTACAAAAGTTGGTATAACCTCCCCATCTCAGCCATATTGGATGGTTATACCACAAAAGAAGAAGGAAAAATTCTGAGAAAAAGAGAGAGAAGAGAAAAGGAGAGGAAGAAGAAGAAGAAAGGAAAGAGAAGGAAGGAAAAGGCCATTCTAGGTTCAATTCTCATCAAAGTTCTGCAGTAAATCCGTAAGCTTAACTAGAAACAAAGGCAAGTAATCTTTCTATACGCTTTATGTAAATTTTGATACTTAGGCCCTATGTTCTTACAAAGAGAAAACATGAATCACACATTGGTATTCTTGTCTTGACTATTTTAAATGCTTTGTTATATGTAAGTCTTGTTGCTAATTGTGCAAAGTATTGTTCTTTGGGCCATATCTCTGAAAATAGTTGTGTGGTGCTTTGTTGTTGTCAAGCATGCCCATAATGTGTATATCTTGACTTGCTTATTGTCTTGCTCTACTCTTATGTTGATTGTCTACACTTTGACGTTGAGAGTATGTGCAGGAAATTGAGGGATGAGAGTTGACATTGTTGTAGACTTGTGGTGTTGGTTGTTGTTGATGACAATCTTTGAAGATGGTGAATGATTGAAGAGTTAGAGTGGATGTTGTTAGGCACAACTAAGCTTCAATTCATGATTAGATGTATGTTAAGTATGATGAATTTAGATGTTAAGATGGATCTTTAAGAGTTGAATATGGAAGGGTTGAAGAAGAAAGGAGTTGGGTGGAAGTTACTGCAGAAAAACTGCAGTTTGGCATCGTCAGAACACTTCGAACGCCTACATGAGGCGCTTCATGTCACTATAGGCGCTTCATGTAGCGTTCCATGTGTCCTGGAGCTTTCCCGTACAGAAAAAACTGAAATTTAGAACCGTCAGAACACTTCGAACGCCTACATGAGGCGCTTCATGTCACATTAGGCGCTTCATGTGGTGTTCAATGTGTCCTGAATCATCCCCGAACACTTCGAACGCCTAGTAGAGGCGCTTCATGTACCATTAGGCGCTTCAAGTGGTGTTCCAAGTATTCTGGAAGTATTTTTGACCCTTTAGGCGCCCTATGTAAGTGTAGTAACTTTATACACTTCTTTTGAACATAAAATGCAAGGGTATTCGAGGTATATTTGAGGTGTGGATGGTAAGTTTGATTAAGTAAGCATAAGATTGAATTCTAGTGAATAAGTGAGACAAATGGACTTGGTAAAACACGTTTAGGGAGTGTTGAGGTGCAAGACCATATCCTTGATAGACAAGATGTATGTGTGTGTGTGTTACATGTTGATATGAAGCTATTTGTGCATCCTGCATCATGACATGGGCACTTGCATTTGATTTGAGATATGTTTTGCAAAAGAACAAGAAAGGTAAAGTTTGCGAAAGACAAAATGGCTGCTGGTTGATCACAGGGTATAAAAGTCACGTCTGCGAAGGCAGGGTATAAAGAGCGTGATCTGTGAATCAACAGCAGGGTATAAAGTATGTTATGGGGCCGTGGACCTATCAGCACGGAAAATGAAGTATTTTATGGGGCCGTGGACCTATCAGCACGGATATATGATATATGTAATGGGGCCGTGGACCTTTCAGCACGGATATATGATATATGTAATGGGGCCGTGGACCTTTCAGCACGGGGTATAAAGTTATGATGGCTGTGGACTGATCACCCACAGGGTATAAAGTTCTGCTACGCGAAGAATATGATATGTAAAGTGATGAAATGTTTGTGAAATGACATGCATGACATGTTTATGAAAGAAGGCATATGCATGGGTGTTGTGTGTGATTTTAAAGAAGTACATGCATCATGATACACGAAGCATAAGACTTGACATGCAAGAAACGTGGTTAGTCTATGACTTGCTTATGTGATTCGTTGTTTTAATACATGTTGGTTCTCGTAACTGTGTTCACATATGTGCTTTATCTGTTTGAGTAATTCTTATTAAGATGCTATTGTTAACCCCGAGCACCTTATTTTTGGGCAATGTTTTATACACTGGTGACTCGACGTGTGTGATTCCGTAGGGTGTATAGACGGGTTACTTGCTGGCGAAGTTTTCGCTAAGAACAATCATTCTGTCTCCTTTTCAGGTGAGCCTGATTATGAGTTGGTATTTATCGAAGACGACGGCGAGTGGGCTCAATGGGATGATGGACAAGGGAATAGATAGATGCTGGACTATTTTGTTTGAGTTTGAAACTCATTGTTATTATGTTGTTTTAAAACTTATGTCGGCTAGATGAACAAACAGTTTTATTTCCGCTGCAGTTTTCTGGTTGTAATATTGACAACGAAGGTTTAGATTTTATGACGTTTCCGCTGGTTTTAACTTACATTATGAAGGATGTATGCTTGATCTGCTTGACGCTTCGTAGTTCTCATAGTAGGCTACGGCGGGTGCGCTGGTTCCGATAACGGTATCGGGCTGGGGCGCTACAACAAGTGCAAAGGGACTATGAAGATAACTCCTACAACTCTTTTGAAGAAGACGATTATGAGGAACATCATGTACATGGCAACAACAGAAGAGGCAATAGACATCAGCACCAAGAAGATGAGTTCTTGAAGGGTAAAGTGAACATACCTCCTTTCCACGGCAAGAGCGGTCCTGAAGCCTATCTCCAATGGGAAAAGAAGGTGGATCTCATTTTTTCTTGCACAAACTACACTGAAATCCAAAAGGTACGTTGTGCTTCTATTGAATTTGTTGATTATGCCTTACATTGGTGGGGTCAAACCCAAGCTTTGAGAAACAGGATTGGACAGCGTCCCATCTCAACGTGGGAAGAAATGAAGTTCGAACTTAGGAGAAGATTCATTCTTGATCATTATGAGAGGTCAATGTTTCAAAAATTACAAGCCCTAACACAAGGAACTAAAAGTGTGGATGAATATTTCAAGGAGCTTGAGATGTTAATGGCAAGGACCAACACGAATGAACCACCCGAGGCCACAATGGCTAGGTTCCTTCAAGGATTGAGGAAGGACATCGCACATAAAGTGGAGCTTACTCAATATGGAGATTTGACTTCGATGGTGCACATGGCAGAAAAGGTCGAACGACAGGTAAACTCGAAACATTTCAATTCAGTTTTTAAGCCTAACCGCTCTTCCTTTTCTAGAATGCAAAACAAGTCAACCCCAGGTACTCAAGCACGGCCTTATAGCGGGCAAAACCGAGGAGGACCCTCTTGGGAAGGAAAAGAAGGAAGACCTGGACCATCCAGCTCCAAGAATGAGAATAAAGGTAAAATGAAAGCTCATGAAGGTAAGTCCTCTAACTCTCCCAGTAGTTTTAGAGAAATCAAATGTTTTCGATGCCAAGGGAGAGGACATGTAAGTAGAGAGTGCCCCAATGAAAAAAGAATCATGCTAATTGAAGAAACTAACGAATATGTCACCGAAGAAGAAAATGAGCATGAAAATGAGCTTGAAAATGAATCTGATCATGAGGAGAGTTTAGGAGAGGAAGAAGAATATGAAAATAAGGAATTTCTAGTCGTTAGAAGAGCTTTGAATGTTTTCCACAAGGTAGATGAGCATGAACAGCATAGAGAAAACCATTTTTCATATCCATTGCATGATAAAAGGAAAAGTTTGTACCATGATTATTGATTCTGGATCTTGTGCGAATGTGGCTAGCATCGAACTTGTTAGGAAACTTGAATTGCCTATTTCTAATCACCCACAACCATATAAACTTTCATGCCTTAATGATTGTGGTGAGATAAACGTAAGTAAACAAGTTCTTGTTTCCTTGACTATAGGAGGATATAAAGATGAAATTTTATGTGATGTAGCTCCTATGCATACTAGTCATATCTTATTAGGTAGACATTGGCAATATGATAGAAAATTTACCTATGACGGATACCTAAACAAATATGCCTTTAAACACGATGGGAATTCTTCAAATTGCATGCCTTACCACCCCATAAGGTTCAAGAGGATCAGGCAAGGATGCATAGATCTAGAAGTGACCCTAGAGAAAAAGAGGCTGATAAGAAGTTCTTGGAAGGAACGGAAGGGGACAAAACAGACAAGATCCTAAAGGAAAGGAGATAGTCCCTCAAGGAATAACTTAACCTAGGAAAAGATGCGCATTTTACGCCAAGCAAAGTGAGGTGACCCATGCCATTAGTGCCCACAAGACCGTATACATCCTTATATACAAGGAGTGTATGGTTTCAAGAGCTGATTTACCACCCACATTGCCTAGTGAAGTAGCATCCTTGATTGAGGAAAACTCCATTCTGTTTCCTACAGAAGAACCTTCAGGACTACCCCCTTTAAGAGGCATAGAACACCAAATAGACTTCATCCCTAGCGCCATCCTTCCAAATAGGCCAGCATATCGGGCTAACCCTGAAGAGAGCAAGGAAATTCAAAGGCAAGTTGAAGAGCTTTTAGCCAAAGAGAAGGTTAGGGAAAGCATGAGCCCTTGCGCCGTTCCTGTCATAGTTGTCCCTAAGAAAGATGGTACCTGGAGAATGTGCACTGACTGTCGAGCCATCAACAAGATCACTGTGAAGTATAGGTACCCCATACCTAGATTGGATGATATGCTAGATATGTTGTTTGGATCTAAGTACTTCACCAAGGTGGATCTTAAAAGTGGATACTTCCAGGTAAGGATTAAGGAGCGGGATGAATGGAAGACTGCATTCAAGACCAAATTTGGACTCTATGAGTGGTTGGTGATGCCTTTTGGTCTAACCAACACCCCTAGCACTTTTATGCGGTTGATGAATGAAGTCTTGAGAGCCTTTATCGGAAAGTTTGTTGTCGTGTACTTTGATGATATCCTAATCTATTCCAAAACATTTGAAGATCACCTAGACCACATTAGAGCTGTGTTCGAGAAGCTTAAGAAGGAACAACTCTATGCCAATCTTAAGAAGTGTTCATTTTGCTTAGAAAGGGTTGTATTCCTGGGATTTGTGATCACATCTGAGGGAATAGAGATGGATGAGGAGAAAGTAAGATCGATCACTGAATGACCTACTCCTAAGAATATAGGAGAAGTAAGGAGCTTTCATGGGTTAGCTAGTTTTTATAGGAGATTTGTAAAGGACTTTTCTTCTATAGCTTCCCCTTTAAATGAAATTGCGAAGAAAGATATGCCATTCAAGTGGGGAGAGTCACAACAAAAGGCATTCGAGGAGTTGAAGAGAAGGCTGACCATTGCACCCATACTTAGGTTACCTAACTTTGATGAAACCTTTGAGATTGAGTGTGATGCGAGTGGCGTGGGCATAGGTGCCGTTTTGACCCAAGCTAAGAAGCCCGTAGCCTATTTTAGCGAAAAATTAAAGGGAGCTTCCTTGAACTATTCCACTTATGACAAAGAACTTTATGCTCTTGTAAGATCCCTCCAGACTTGGCAACACTACCTTCAACCTAAGGAGTTTGTCATTCATACGGACCATGAGAGCTTAAAGTATCTTAAAGGGCAAGGTAAGTTAAATAAGAGACATGCCAAATGGGTAGAATTCATAGAGCAGTTTCTTTATGTGATTAAGTACAAGCAAGGTAAAGATAACATCGTTGCTGATGCCCTCTCTAGGAGGTACGCCTTAGTTACCAAGTTATCTTCCCAATTGCTAGGCTTTGAATCTCTTAAGGGGATGTATGCTAATGATCATGACTTTGGCACTATCTTTGAGGCATGCCAGGAGGCGCCCTTTGGAAAGTTCTATTTGCATGAGGGGTATCTGTTTAAGGAACAAAAGTTATGCGTGCCACAGTGTTCCATGAGAGAGTTATTAGTAAAAGAGGCACATGGAGGAGGGTTGATGGGGCACTTTGGAGTGTTCAAAACCTTGGAGACCCTAAAGGAGCATTTTTACTGGCCGCACATGCGTGTGGATGTTGAGAAAACATGTAGCAAGTAGCAACTGCATCAATTGCAAACAAGCCAAATCTAAGTCCCAACCACATGGCCTCTACACGCCTTTGCCTGTCCCTGAATCACCTTGGATAGATGTTTCTATGGACTTTGTCTTAGGCCTCCCTAGGTCTCGAGCTGGGAGGGATAGTGTGTTTGTTGTAGTTGATAGATTCTCTAAGATGGCTCATTTCATTGCATGTAAAAAAGTTGATGATGCCACTCACATACCTGATTTGTTCTTTAGGGAAGTTGTTAGGTTGCATGGCATGCCTAGGACCATAGTGAGTGATCAAGACACTAAGTTCCTTAGCCACTTCTGGCGTGTCTTATGGGAAAAGCTAGATACTAGATTGTTATTTTCCACCACTGTGCACCCACAAACCGACGGCCAAACTGAGGTTGTTAATAGAACTTTGTCTCAACTCTTGTGTGTCATCATTCAGAAGAATTTAAAAAATTGAGAGGATTGTTTACCATTCATAGAGTTTGCATACAATCGAAGTGTTCATCATGGTACATTGCATAGTCCTTTTGAGGTTGTATATGGATTTAAACCTTTATCACCCCTTGATTTGATCCCCATTCCCGTGCATGAACGAGCTAGTCTTGATGGTAAACAAAAAGCTGACTTGATAAAAAAATTGCATGAAAAAGTTAAATCTCAATTAGAAGAAAAGAACAAAGCTTATGCAAGGAGGGCTAATAGACATCGTAGGCAGATTTCCTTTAAGCCAGGGGATCTAGTTTTGTTGCACCTCCGGAAGGAAAGGATTCCTAAAGAGCAGAGATCTAAATTGATGCCAAGAGGAGATGGTCCATTTAGGGTCCTTGAACGATTCGGTACGAACGCTTATGTTCTTGATCTTTCGGACAGGTATGGTTCCGTTTCCTCTACATTTAATGTTGCTGACCTCACCCCCTTCAATGACGATCATATTGATTCGAGGACGAATTCTTTTGAGGAGGGGGATTGATGCGGTCCAAGGTCATGAGGATGTGCCACCTAAAGGTCCTATAACAAGAAGTAAAGCAAAACAACTCGGTTTTGAAGTTGGAAGCTTCTTGTTAGACATGTACAAGATGAACCTGAAGTTCATTGGGTTCATTTCATCGAACCAGCTCAATAAACATTTTATCTTCTTTGGGTTTCTTGTATTTTTGTTTATTATCTCTTTCTTTACTTGTTTGATGCTTGTTATGTCTTTGTTTGCTTAGTAGGGGCTGTTGGAGTTGCCAAAACGCGTGTTGAAGTCTAGACCAAGCTTGCTGAAAAGAGCTGAAATTTACCTGAACTTTGTGGACGTGTAGCTCATTCATACAAACTCCAAATTGGGTCATTCAAAAGGCAAAAGTCAAGTTCAAGATGTAACTAAATTTCCCAAGAAGGACTCATCTTCAAATTCGACTGGCATCAGCGGGAAAACTCTAGTCAACTAAGGGCGCTATTTCTGCCTAAAATCCAGCCACCTGAAAATTGCTTGGACTTTGTGGACGCGTAACTCAGTCATGGGAACTTCAAAATGGGTCATTCAAAAGCCAAAATTTAAGATGAACACGTGAACTAAATTTTCCAAGCAGGACACTTCTTCAAATTCTGCTTGTATCCGCGGGAAAAGGAGAGTCAACCAGAGGCACCACTTCAGCCTAAAATCCAGCACCCTTGTTTATTCTTGGAGTTTGACCTCTTTAAGCCAATTGAATATGTTCCAAACGTTTTGGTCTGGCCCTAAGACCATAATATTTGTGCTTTATTGTACTTTTGACTAGGGTAAGTGTTAGGATTAGTTTTATCCTTATTTAAGCCATGTAAACCAATTTTTACATTCAGCTTGGTTAAAGAATAAAAATTATGTTGCTTTTCTCCTTAGAAGGCATCTTTTTTTTCTTGATTTCTCACTAAAAATCAAGTCTAAAAACCTTCAAAGTTTGAGCATGCTTGAGGGTGATTGCCAAGACAAGATGAATGCTGCCTAGGAGGGTGTTTATCATTTGCCTAGCCCACACCATTCTTCAAGGCTTGGTTGCTCATTTCAGCCTATCTAAAGACATTGGAAGCAAGGAGGAGCTTGGCCCCTTTGTGCCTAACCCATTGTTGGAGGAGAAGCTTGGATAAAAGAGTGGGATCCTACTTGTGCTCGCATCAATTTGATATCAGAGCGGGTCACTCTTTTCATCCTTAACAATTCGTTTTTGTGTCCTTTTTGTAGTCACCACCAATCTGATTTCTCACCACCCTTCATTCACCATCCAAACGTTTCTTTTCATTCATTTTATAAATAAAAAAAATCAGCCTTTGGTCCACATCAAAAAAAAACTGTGGGGAATAAGTTGACACAAAAGAATTCATCTTTTCATCCAACCCACCTTATGGATTCCATCATTTCTTAAGTTGTTCAATTTATTCTCAAATTGATTTTCTGTCAAAATTGCCATCAAAGTTCTTATACTTGCCTCACAAACTTGAACATTTAGTGACTTTGCATGATAGTATATTTCAGACTCACAAAATACAACTCTTAGCCACACAAAGCCACCTGGTCTACAAATAATCTTGTTGCCAACGAAGCTAGTAGTTACTTGTGGTCTTTATGCATATTTTGTTCCAATTATGACTGAATGTTTGCTATCAAATTAGTTGTTCTCACAAAGAAACCTAATTTGAACCCCATAATCCCCACGGCCTTCAAACAACTTTCCTCACACATCCAAAACGCCCAAAAACTACACATATAAGCCAAATATACTGCCCAAATAAGTTCTCAAAAGCCCCAACCATTCAGAAGTCCAAATAGCATTGAAACTACATACTTCACAAAAAGTCCTAAATTGAAACTACACGCCCTCAAACCTACCCAAGAAGCAAAAATTATCATACCCCAAGGCGTTTCATACCATTTGAAGACAAAAGCGAGCAAAGGGAGTGTGATGAATGGGCTGCACAAAAACAAGTTCAAGACAGCCTAGTAAGTTACAAATCTGCCCATACACATACAAAACAAAAAAAAAGATCTGAGGTTGCGTATCCTATACACAACACAAAAAAGGAGAGTAAAAGAAAAAGTCAAAAGAAAAGTGAAAAAAGGACAAGAAGTATTTGAAGAGAATGTTTGAAGAGAATGTTTGAAGAGAATATTTGAAGAGAATGTTTGTCTACACTAAGACAAATTCAAATGTGTCCAAGATGGAGTCTCTTGTTCAAATTGAAATCAACAATCATCTTCCAAAGGGCCGGCCACATTCAAGCAAAGGATGATGATCAATTTGAATTTGAACTCAAAGCCAAACTTGAATTTAAATTCAACCTTGGTTTGAATTCAAGTTTCAACCAAATAGAGGCTTCAAATTCAAGATGAAATCAGCCTAAACACTCAGCCTTCCACACGCCATATTTGAAGAGAAAACAGGAGATAAAATCCAATTCAAATTGAAACCAAGTTTGAATTCAAATTCAAACTCAATTCGAATTCAAACTTTAACCATCATTTGAATTCAATCCCAGCCATCTTATCATCATCAAATCAGGTTTTTATACACCTCATTTCATCAAGGACACGGCTGGAATAGTGGGGAAAAGATATCCAAGAGCCAAGTTGAAAGCAAGCTCAAATTCAAACTCAACTTGAATTCAAATTCAACTAACTTTTGAAATCAACTTCAGGCCTCATCCCACTCATCAAATCAGCTTCTCCAAGACACCATTGGCTCCTCAAACACGACTGGACATAGAGGAGATAACATCTTGCAATCATTTCAAGTTTTAGCTAGAATTATCTTAGTTTTGAAATTTTTGCAAAGTTCAAATTTAAACATTTGTTAGATAGCTTTATTTGAATTATTTCTAGCCATTTCAAGGCTGAAGGGGGACGATTTTAGGCCTATAAATAGACCCCTTTGGCTGATTGTAAACACACTTTTTGATGAATAACAATTCTTGATATTTCATTCACTTTGTGTGATACTTTGTTTTCTTGGTTTTGCATTAAAAACCTAGGTTAAGATCCTTCAAAGTTGAGCATATTGAAGGTGTTTCCATTGCTTAAAGGTGTCGTCCAGGAGGGCCGTATTGGTTTGCCTGATCAACAACCATCTTGAAGTGTTGGTCTTGCTCATTCTTAATCCACACGTTTTTTAATCACTAAGGAAGCAAGGAGAAGTCTTCTTCCTTGTGCCTAACCCTTTGTGAAGGACGTTTGGAAGGTGGAATCGTTGGAGCCCACTAGTTGCACGCATCACTAGCCCACACCATTCTTCAAGGCTTGGTTGCTCATTTCAGCCTATCTAAAGACATTGGAAGCAAGGAGGAGCTTGGCCCCTTTGTGCCTAACCCATTGTTGGAGGAGAAGCTTGGATAAAAGAGTGGGATCCTACTTGTGCTCGCATCACTAAATGAGTTCAAACACACAAAACAACATATGCAACATATACAACATGTCCTAGGGTTTGTTAGACTATAAGAGACATTAACTTGCAGTTATGAGTGGTCGAATGATCCTTCAACGTTCATACAAGTGTGACATGACCTAGAGAACTAACAAGTGCATTGTTTGACATGCTTGACATGTTGCTGGTGCCTCATAGGCATGCATCATCTACCCATCTTGTTCCAAAAGAAGGCTATTTTGTTCACTTTGAGCCAACAACCGATAGTTACAAACAAAAGAAGGCCAAACAAAAACATCCTATCTATACATTGGCCTAGCTGAAATTATAACCTTCCTAAATCAGTTCGAAACGGGAATGTTGGCAAAATATCATCAAGAAAAGAAAAGAAAAGTCTTTACACCTCACAGATACATTTGCTCCAAGAAGAACCAAAAGCATACTTTGAATACTTGGTTGCCTCTATCTTCACTTATTACATCCATTTGAGTTGCATAAGGCTTAAAGTAAGTTAAGGATTGCCTAGAGCAACCCTTAGTTTTCTTTACTCAGACTATAACATACTTGTTGGTTTCTAGTTTTTCTTGAACCCTAGATAGTCCAAGTTAGTATCAAATCATTTAATATGTGCACGGTGCGTGATCCACTTTCCACCTCAAGCCTCCTCCTCCACAACGGTTTAGGAACAAAGGAGTTGGACTCCCCCTTGCTTCCCTTGTGTCAAAATCGGCTTCAATGAGCTCTCCTTTGCGTCGGAATAGTCGTTGCTTAGGCAAGTTGATTAAACCTTCTAGACAGTATTCTTTTAGCAATGTTAAGCTTGAAGCATGAAGATTTCGTATTCCTTAAGAAAAGTGACTTGCATGTATGAGATTTCTTCAAAGATGGATTCTTTGCCCTTTTGAGTATGAATATAATGTATGAATATGGTAAAGCTCTCTCCTTTAATATGTAAGGGGGACGGTTGGATGAAAAGGGTGGGGAGAACAATATTCTTGTGAAGGAATGTGACTTGTGGGGTAAAGAATGCATATAAGTTGAATGCTTGGATGTCATATGACTTAGGTGTAATATGTTCATTATGAAAATGGAATTTAAGCCCTTGCATGTGTTTGAAACGGGCTGTTTTGGGGGTATGGGGCATACAAACTAGTTTTGCCATGAATAGACTTTATTATGTACAAAATGTGCAAAATCAAGGTGTACTATGTGTAACCTTCCAAACTGTTTTGAAGTGATTTCTAGGTGACCTTTGGAATGTATTAGGACCTGTAAAGTTTATGTTAAGAAGTGTATTTGATGATTGGTAAGCCATTTTTGAAGAATAACTTAAGTTGGAACATTTGTAGTAAGTAAAGTGACAAAAGGGAAAAATCACTGGAACAGGACAGATTCATGTGATGTTTTGTATGACCGGAAAAGGTATCTTAGAAGTATTCAATTAAGCTAATTTTCGGCATGACATTAGCCCTATGTATGTAGTAAATATGAGAGTTGGAATTTTGGTAAAAGAAGTGATGGTTTGTCCTTAATGGGATTTTTTAGTAAAACTGGTCAAGCCGAAATTACTGGACTAGATAGAATTTAAGTGATGTATTGATTGACCCGAAAATGGACTTTAGAAATATGCAAATGGGCTGATTTTTGGTAGGATGCTAGCCTTATGTGTTTACTAAGTCTGTGAGTTGGAATTTTCGAAAAAGGACTTACGGTTTGGTCACAATAAAATTTGTAATAAAATTGGCCACCCCAGAATCAGCATGTACCTGTTCAGAAATCCGACAAGATCATCGTAAAACGCGCAGCGAAAAAACAAAACTTGATCTCCGATTTCCTACCAAGGATCCATGTTGTTCGTTTAATTCGATGAAAGAAACTTGAAAGTATCAGAGCCACTTGTTGATTTCGTTTAAATCGATTATATCATGCTTATGTGATTATATGTTTTCTGTTTGAATTCGTATGGCATGATATATGTACAAACCCCAAGTTGGATTTCATATGATGAGAGAAGAATAGCGATTTTCAATACGTTTTCATGAGATGATTTGTATATGGTAGAATTCGTTTGTCGTGTGATGATTAAAACTGCTCTGTTTATATTAGATATAAACACACGATATGCCATGATATGTGTAAAACCATATTCGAATCTCATCTGATGAGAGCGGATTGGTGTTTTCAAATCGTTTTCATGAGATGTTATAATTCGAGATTGTTATATGTGATATAATGTTTTCGTTTTTCATGTGATGATCAAAACGATTACTTTTATATCGATATGAACAATCGATAATGATTCTGTAAGAGTTTATGCATATTCAAAACAGACAGATTATCAATTCGATTGATGATTCTGTTTTCGAATTTCGAATGGCAGATTATCAATTCGATTGATGATTCTGTTTCGGATTTTGAATAGCAGATTATCAATTCGATAGATGATTCTGTTTCGAGTTTCGAATGATAACTCTCGGTTCGATCGATGCTTCTATAAGGGCTTACACGTATTCAAAACAGTAAGATCGTTAATATGATTGACGCGTCCGTGTTAGGGTTCCGAAAAGAAAATTATCAATCTGATTGATGTTTTCTGTTTGGGGTATGCGTACGCCCTATAGTTCGTTACCGTGACATTAAGAATGTCAATATACATATTTATTTGTTATAATATGTTTGTGAAGATATATTATAGTTGTTGATGTCTTTGCATGGTACATAGCATGGCCTTAGGACCTATGTGATTGACTTAGTTATATTTTATTTTGGGTTATTATGGCATGCGTGCGGCTGTAGTTTTTGTTGTATTATTATACAAGTAGTTAGGTTTTCGAATATACAGAGGTAATTTTTGAATTATGCAGATGAAGGAGGTGCGAAAATACGAACACCCTCTGTCGGTATCCACACGAATACTTCCGCCCTGAGTGCTAGCTCTTGAACGGCGCGGCTGAGAGATCTCGCTATTCTCCAAAAACGATTTTTTTCTTTTTGTTTTTCTGCTAGTTCTGTAGTGTACGAGACACACCATGCTATATACATATATATAGATATCAAAATCCGATTCCAGATCGGATTGGTTAATGCCTAACATAATCCGTACCAAATACGGATTCTGTTAGGATTAGATAAAATCAATCAAAATCCATATCAGATATGGATTCTATTGTTATTATCCGATGATATAAGCGTATATATATATAAATAAAAACGAAAATAAGTGAATAATAATAATAATAATCAATATCCAATATTAATATTATTAATATTAAAAACGACAATAATAATAATAATAATTAATATCTAATATTAATATTATTAATATTATTAATCTCAGCCATACGCATTCTTGTGTGTGACCCGATAGGCCCATATTAATTGGCAGTTGATTAAATCTCTATCAAACCAACAAGTCGTAATTGGCCTCTAGCAAGGCATTATGACTACCCAATTAATACGAATACAGTCCAATTAGCCTAATAATAGCACATGCATTAATCCCTTTGTCACACGATATCTAGTTTGAACATAAGTCATGGTCAGCGTCATACTTATATTGTTCAAACATATGATTACTCGATCTCTAAGTAGACTGATAAATCAAATGATATTGATCACACTATCAATTCATTTGAGCACGGCCATGTATTTCACAGTCTCACTAATCGAGGGGTCCAAAGATATCTCTCTCAAAAGAGAGGGACAAATTCTATCTTGATTGTTCAATATCCTCTACATAATTTCTATCACATTCAATCATGACCTTTATTATTATCCAGTTACAGATAACGTTTGATCATGTCAAAATATAATAGTCCTTATGTTGGAAACTATGACAATCTCAAGTCAAAGGAGTAAAACATGACTATCATGAGATTTACTTATGACGCTAATCTATGTAGTAATCTCATGATGGGTCTATCCAATACACTGTTCTCTAACAAGTATCTATGAAACTGATTTGTATCACCATACACATAATCATCTCATGCTTATCAAATCAATACTCATACTGATTATAAATTATTTTATCTCTATAACAATAATGAATCAGGGACATATATCAAAATTGTGTAACATACTACCAACAATAATGATGATAAAACCTCTTTTATTAATAATAAATGTATAACATAAATATCCAAATCATGGCCTAGGGCACATACACTAACAGTACCCGTTTTGGAAAAGTGAGTAAATGACCCCTTAAAAGTTATTATATTACTCCGGAAATTTTATGACAATTACTTAGGACATAGATGAGCATGTCCATGTAAATTAATCATCTTGAAATTATTATTTTAAGGGGTAACTACTGAAATTAAGTGAACACTACGAAACTAGAAAACTGGGTCGAATTACGAAACTAGTTGGGAGACTTCGTTCTTGCGGTATAGACCTGTTTGAACAGCTTGGGCTTATGAACATTAATTCTCGATATGTTTGTAGTGTTTTCTAGGTTTTGGCCTAAATTAAATAAGACTTATTGGACTTGAAAGAAAGGTAAAAGAGGAGTGCTGCACTGCTGAATTCAGCAGTACCCTGTTTAGTAATTTAATAGTCTTACATGTCTCGAAAGGTTATGAAACTTTTGTGGCGAGTAGAAAAGACACCGTTATGCAGGTGTATGTCAAGAAATCATGATAATTGGCCTAAATATGAGGTTTCTAGGCCGAGCAAACGGAACAATAATTCTGGAAATTTTTCCAGCCTAAAGAATATGATCATACATGTATGTATGCGATGCATTTTGTCACGAATTGCATAGTGCACGTCATACATTGCATCATTTTCACTTACATGATTCATGAAACTGATTTTATGATAAGGAATGATGAAAAAGCATTTTTAAAAGCAAAGATTTGGTTTTGAAAAGAATGCTTTCCATTGGTACCATTTATCTCTGGCTAGCTTAACCCGTTCCAGATCTAGGGTTAATTGATCTGATGATTATGACCGTACAGGTCCTGGAGAGAATAGATCTGACTATGATGATTATGACCGTACATGCCCGGAAAGAATAGACCTGATTATGATGAATACAACGGTACAGGCCCGGAAAGAATAGACCTGATGACTATGATTGATGATGTGACCGTTTTTGGATCCGGAAATAATAGATTCGAAGGGAAGAATATGACCGCCTCAGATCCGGATAGAATAGATCTGAACACTCTCTTGTTTTTATTGACGATGATGTTTTAAAAAGAAGAAAGAAAAAAAGAATTTATCCTCATATTTATCAGATGCATCACATGTGCATACTCATGCATGTTGCATTTAATGGTTAGTCGAACATTTGGTAACCTGTTACTTAGGCTAAGATATTATGACTTGATATCTCCTAAGTTATGATTTTTAATAAGTTATGAGCTTGTCATGTACGAATATTGGATGGAAGGTCAGGTATGTTACTAAACCAAAATTTTTGGGGTTTGGTTCTTGTATGTACTTTCCATTTAATTCATGATTATTTATGGTTTACTTGCTGGTGACGTTGTCACTCATCCCTTTTTTTCCTCCCAGAACCTGCAGGAAATAGGGTCGAATGAATCGAGGACGAGCCTAGGGTTTCTTATTCGTAGAAGAGCGAAAGGAGGATGACTTAAGGGTTTTTGTCGTGATGGTCATGATTGATGAACTTTTATGAACTTATGTTGGAAACATTGACTTTTGGATTTCTGCATTTGTGAACATGTTTGTAAGACTTATGATGGATGTTTAGACGCTTTTATTTTAAAAGTTTTTATTCTGCCTCGGTTTCGCTTACTTGTTGCTGTGTAAGCATGAAGGTCCACATATTTTGTTATGGACTAAGACATGTTATGGATTGACGCTTGGTACTCTCTGTAGTGAAGTCCGGCAGGCGCACCGTATCCGGCTAGGTCGGGGTGCAGGGGGCTACAGGTGGTATCAGAGCCGAGGCTCTAGATCCGGGCAGAATATAGAATTAAGTTATGATTTTAGAAATCTAAGTTGATCTTAGACATAAGTCATGATCTTAGAAAGAGAATTGACCTTAGACTAGGATGACTTAGACTAGAAATTAAGGTTTGGACCTGATGATAAAGCCCTAGTTGATGACATTTTATAGAATTTAATTTGTATCGTATCTGTTTGCATGCCCACTTGGAATTTTCATTGAATTACGAATTAAATTTTGTCACTTATCTCGGTATGTCAACTTCGAATAAAACCGACGCTACGTGGTGTAGATGACATCACAGTCCGATAAGCTGACATCATCACTGTCACCCCCGGGAAGCAGTGGGCTCTACTATCGACAGCTAGCTAAAGCACATGTTCCGAGATTTGGCGGAGAGTCTAGCTCGGAAGAAGCAGAAGAATGGTTAAATAAAGTCGAAAGTAGACTTCTGCTGATTCGGGTGCCGGATGAGATAAGGGCACAAATTGCCCGGCCATTTCTGATTGGTAAGGCCAGCCAGTTGTGGAGGACCAGTATCCAGCCACTGCCTCGACCGATAACTTGGACGAAGTTTCTAGAAGAATTTTGTGAGTTCTTTCTCTCTCCGGACTTGATCATGATGAGGATTAAGGAATTTGACACATTAAAACAAGAGCCAAACACTACCGTCTCAGAATATGCTCATCGGTTCACCACATTAGGACGGTACGTCCCTTGGATTATGGAAGATGAGAAGTATAAGGTGATCAGATTCATGCGTGGTTTAAACCCTCAGATTAAGATCCGACTAGTCAAAGCATATTCGAAGACCTTTGATGAACTACTGAGAGATTGTTATAGAGCGGAGCGAGATAATAAGATAATGGAAGAACAAAATAAGAGACTTAATGATCGTATCAAAAGACGAGATAGAAGGTGGCAGCCATATTCATATTGGACCCCAACGAGACAACCAGAAAGAACAGTCTAAACCGAAGAATGGTTTATCCAGGGATCTCTGAAACACCTAAACCTTAAACAGGTACATCTGACTATCCAACTTAAATACAAAGTACCTATGTTTTTACCTTGCTTATTTCCCAAGTATGAATAGTCGCAGAGCGATATGATAAGGAACCTTAAGGAAAGACTTCTACATAATCAGTGGTAAGTGGACAAGGAAGGCAACTAGAGTAGCACAACTAGAGCATGGAAACTAGGATACGTCACAGAATGTTAGGATCCCCAAACAGTCGGGTAAATGCCTGGATAAGTAGAGCTCAATAAGACTACAATAAAGAATAGGTACCGCTACTTAAGACCAAGGAGTTAGTTGGCCAATTTAAGGTGAACAATAATACCTTAATTCATTCCATGTCGTGAAAGAAAAATCACAGATCCTATAGGGGACGTGGACTATTTGAGACGTCAAGATCATAAGTTTTCGAACGGGAACAACGATTCCAGTTCGATTGTATGAGATAGACGAACTGGGTATATCTGGTGAAGGATTGGGTTCCTCAAGCTATAAAGATATATTATTAGTTAAATATACGAGACAGCATATATGGAAGACATTCGAAAATGGTCGTATACATTAATAACTCTAGAGTAAATATTGTTATTGAAACATGGAATCAAGATTTAAGATGCCTAAGATAAAGAGGTAAGCTGTGATAATGAGTATAGAGAGTAAAGGATAAGTTCAGACGTAACCCTTAAGAAAGGCCGAAGAAAGTGGTCCTAAGAGGATAGAAAAACATTTTCTTTGATCTTATACATTCAAAGGTGAAGATAGAGAATCAAAGACCTACTAGATTTTCATAAACCTTCCTAAATTTCGGATTGGAGAGGAGATTACATCCTTATAGATGCTACGACCAACATGTCAAGGGCAAAATGAACAAGATGCCAGTAGGTCCATCGTAGTTATCTAATGAAGTCTGCCCATACCTTGGCCTTTTGCAAAACCTTGTAGAGGGAGGAAGTTGCCATGATTGGAGCAGAATTAGAAGTAACAAAACGACGACCACGGGAAATTCCGGAAGGAAATAAAAAGGATTCATAAAAGCGCCACTAAGGAAACCACGTGAGGGACATAAAGAAACATGAAAGCCTTTACCACACTATTCCAGTTTCGAGGACGAAACTTACATTAAGGGGGGAGGATGTTGTACCCCACCAAAAATAGTACTACATCCGGGACTAGTATGAAGTGATGCAGTAGAACGATATTTATTGAAGGAGAATATTTTAAGCTTTACCAACGTTAATTCAATATTAAAGGAAAAACAGTATGCTACCCCAAGTATGAATTATGAAGCATGTGGGTTGGTAGCTTTCCCTCTGATGCGTGCAACTCGTGGGCTCCAACAATTCCACCTTCCAAACGTCCTTCACAAGGGTTAGGCACAAGGAAGAAGACTTCCCCTTGCTTCCTTAATGAATAAAAACGTATGGATTAAGAATGAGCAAGACCAACACTTCAAGATGGTCGTTGATCAGACAAACCAAAACGGCCCTCCTGGACGGCACCTTTAAGCAATGGCAACACCTTCAATATGCTCAACTTTGAAGGATCTTAACCTAGGTTTTTAATGCAAAACCAAGAAAACAAAGTATCACACAAAGTGAATGAAATATCAAGAATTGTTATTCATCAAAAGGTGCCTTTTCAAGCGTCCCCTAAGGCTCTATTTATAGGCTGAACTTGAGCCTTAAAGTATCTAGAACTAATTCAAAATAAAGCTAGCTAACAATGTTTAAAAATTGAAAACTATTTAAATTCAAAGCTAAAACAAATCCTAGCTAAAAACTTCAAATCTTGCAAGACATTATCTTCAATGAATCTGGTCATGTTTGGCGATGAAGTTGGCGTTGGAGATGTAGATGAAGTGGTTGAACTTGAACTCAAAGGCTAGTTGAAGATTGGATTCAATTTGACTTTGAACTTGACTTCAAACTTGAATCTAATCTTTGAATTTTGATCTCTCCTCTTTTGCTCTCCAAATTGGCGTGTAGCTATAGAAGATGGCGTGTGATAAGGTCTACAAGGGGTTGAGATGTTGGATTCAAATGCTGGTTGGAGATTGAGTTGAAATTGAACTTGAACTTGAATTTAAACTTGGATTCAAATTTGATTTGTGATCTATCCTCATCCTTGCTTCAAGATAGGCGTGTGGTTTCTTCAAAAAAAAAAATGGCTGAAATCTTTATCTTGAATTTGAAGGCCTAATCTGGTTGAAACTTGAATTTTAAATCGTGGCTGAATTTTAAATTCAGGTTAATCTCCCTTTTTGAATTCCATATGGCCGGCCCCTCCTTTGGTGGATGAAGATACTTTGATTTCAACTTGATCAAGAGACTCTATCTTGGACACTTTTGAATTTGTCTTAGCATAGACAAACATTCTCTTCGAATATTCTCTTGAAACATTCTTTTGAAACATTCTCTTCAACATTCTCTTGAAACATTCTCTTCAAACATTCTCTTCAAACATTCTCTTGTACCTAATTTACCTACAAAGCAAATACATAAAACTAAGATCACACGACACAAAATAAAATCCAAAAAAACAAAGAGTGTAGACGTGCATGTGATACATGCTCAAGTTGAAGGTTCAATGAAATGAACCCAAGGAGTCTTAGGTTCATCTTGAACATGCTTGTACAAGAAGGTGGCAACTTGATGACAAAGTTCCTTTGCTCTCCTTCTTATCATAGGACCTTTGACCTCTTGATGGGGCCCTTGAGCCTCATCGGACCCTTGATCCTCATCACCCTCCCAAGGTTACTCATAAATCTCAGCCTAGAAGTATTAGGGACATTAAAGTGGAGTTTCTTGTACTACAAGCAACAAACCCTTTGTAGTATTAGTGAAAGAAAGCATGGAAAGTTATTCTAGCATTTAGTGTTCTACTAAATGAGATTTAGAAAGTAAAAAGGGGAAAAGTATTCCTTTTCCCCCATTAAAGCCGCCGGATAGAGTAAATGATTAGGAGACCACTTTTGCTAGAAAAACTAACTACACACCTTAATTGCTTACTAAAGCAATAATATAAAATAATTATGCATAATGCAGTCACAACGTGATGTTATTATAAGGGTGTGTAACTCACTAAAAAAATTCCACTGGAAACGTGGGATATATGGGAATTAAAGAATTAAGGATCAAGTTCTACTATTGACATTTTCCCACTACCTAGTAGCCTTTCCATTAAACCCTCTAAAAAGTGACCCAAGCATGATGGAGCTACTAAATACACTCTAACCACCGGATTTAAACCCATGGGTAGTCCATGGTAGCTCCTTTAAACCACATTAGTAACTCACTTAAGAAACAAAAAGGGATAAAGCAATTAAGGGGTAAATGAACTTGGGGGAAGACCCCTTAACCGCCGGCTACCCTCTTGGGGTGAGCAAAGGGAACTTCATCATTAATCCTAGTCACTTTTGGTCTAGCAACTTCAATTTTGTGAAAAGGTATGCTTACATGATATAATTATATACATATATGAGTAGTGTTGGAAAATATATGGATATGTATAGCATATATGTATATATATACCTAGGCCTATGGTAACGATGGCCTAAGGGGCCCTAGTTCCATGAAAGGTGTATTTAAGGGATAATAACATGAACATACACTTTAAGAACGCATATATGTATAGCATGTATATATGCATTAAGATATGAAAATGGGTAAGATATGTAATAGATAAAATGCCACTCATAGGAGCATGCATTAAATCGGCCAAGAGGCCTTTTTAGAGCTAATAATGGCTCCAAGACTCTCCATGCACCCTAAAAAGTAAACCATGGTTAAGCCCTAAATGAGTTTAATAATGATGTTTATGCACATGAGCAATCTCCCCCTTCCCTCATAATGAACCGCTGGCTATGCCCTAATTAAGAGGCCTCTTTCTCCTTTTAATAAAATCCTCTTAATCCATCTTTACTCCACTAACCATCCAAGGAATTTCCAATTAGCAAGAGTTTTTCCCCTCTCTTTTCCTCAAGACCCACGGCCAATTGAGCCAAGAAGGTTTAAGACTCATCCAAGTTCAAACTTGGTCTAGGTAAGTACACTCTAAATTCCTTAAGAGAATTTTATATCTTACATGGAGTGAAGCTCACATTGCTACTCTTTCTTGCTCAAAAAACCGTGACCCCCATGGTCACTAGGTTCAAGCTTTTCAAGCTCTTAAGTGGTACTAGCTTCTTAAGGGTTTGAACACCATTCAAGCCTCATCTTGGTAAGTCAATCTAACCTCCATTTAGCTCTATCTTTCACTTAAGATAGTAACTAATGTTTGTTCTTTTCCTCCTCCATACCGTGGGTTATATGTTGAAGAGGAGGGAGACTTCACTTCATTTTATCCAAGTTCCAAGCTAAGGAAAGGTTTGAGCTTGAAGAGGCAAGTACGCTATAAATATTCTTGACTTGTGTGTGAAAGTATATGCTTGAATGTCTAGCTATTACTAAGATTTAATCTTAGATAGAAAAACTTAAGCTTGAAGCATGAAGATTTCGGATTCCTTAAGAAAATGACTTGCATGTATGAGATTTCTTTAAAGATGGATTCTTTGCCCTTTTGAGTATGAATATGATGCATGAATATGGTAAAGCTCTCTCCTTTAATATGTAAGGGGGACGAATGGATGAAAAGGGTGGGGAGAAATATATTCTTGTGAAGGAATGTGACTTGTGGGGTAAAGAATGCATATAAGTTGAATGCTTGGATGTCATATGACTTAGGTGTAATATGTTCATTATGAAAATGGAATTTAAGCCCTTGCATGTGTATGAAAACGGGTTGTTTTGGGGGTATGGGGCATACAAACTAGTTGTGCCATGAATAGACTTTATTATGTACAAAATGTGCAAAATCAAGGTGTACTATGTGTAACCTTCAAAACTATTTTGAAGTGATTTGTAGGTGATCTTTGGAATGTATTAGGACCTGTAAAGTTTATGTTAAGAAGTGTATTTGGAATGTTTTGAATCTGAGAGTTGGAATTTTGGTAAAAGAAGTGATGGTTTGTCTTTAATGGGATTTTTTAGTAATATTGGTCAAGCTGAAATTACTGGACTGGACAGAATTTAAGTGATGTATTGATTGACCCGAAAATGGACCTTAGAAATATGCAAATGGGCTGATTTTTGGTAGGATACTAGCCTTATGTGTTTACTAAGTTTGTGAGTTGGAATTTCAAAAAAGGACTTACGGTTTGGTTACAATAAAATTTGTAGTAAAACTGGCCACCCCAAAATCAGCATGTATCCGTTTTGGAAAAGTGAGTAAATGACCCCTTAAAAGTTATTATATTACTCCGGAAATTTTATGACAATTACTTAGGACATAGATGAGCATGTCCATGTAAATTAATCATCTCAAAATTATTATTTTAAGGGGTAACTACTGAAATTAAGTGAACACTACGAAACTGAAAAACTGGGCCAAATTACGAAACTAGTTGGGAGACTTCGTTCTTGCGGTGTAGACCTGTTTGAATAGCTTGGGCTTATGAACATTAATTCTCGGTATGTTTGCAGTATTTTCCAGGTTTTGGCCTAAATTAAATAAGACTTATTGGACTTGAAAGAAAGGTAAAAGAGGAGTGCTGCACTGCTGAATTCAGCAGTACCCTGTTTAGTAATTTAATAGCTTAAGGGTCTTACATGTCTCAAAAGGTTATGAAACTTTTATGGAGAGTAGAAAAGACACCCTTATGGAGGTGTATGCAAAGAAATCATGATAATTGGTCTAAATATGAGGTTTCTAGGCCGAGCAAACGCAACAATAATTCTGGAAATTTTTCTAGCCTAAAGAATATGATCATACATGTATGTATGCGATGCGTTTTGTCACGAATTGCATAGTGCACATCATACATTGCATCATCGTCACTTACATGATTCATGAAACTGATTTATGATACGGAATGATTAAAAAGCGTTTTAAAAGCAAAGATTTGGTTTTGAAAAGAACGCTTTCCATTGGTACCATTTATCTCTGGCCAGCTTAACCCGTCCCAGATCCGGGGTTAATTGATCTGATGATTATGACCGTACAGGCCCGGAAAGAATAGACCTGATTATGATGAATACAACCGTACAGGCTCGGAAAGAATAGACTTGATACTATGATTGATGATGTGACCGTTTTTGGATCCGGAAATAATAGATTCGAAGGGAAGAATATGACCGCCTCAGATCCGGATAGAATAGATCTGAACACTCTTGTTTATATTGACGATGATGTTTTGAAAAGAAGAAAGAAAGAATTTATCCTCATATTTATCAGATGCATCACATGTGCGTACTCATGCATGTTGCATTTAATGGTTAGTCGAACATTTGGTACACTGTTACTTAGGCTAAGATATTATGACTTGATATCTCCTAAGTTATGATTTTTAATAAGTTATGAGCTTGTCATTTACGAATATTGGATGGAAGGTCAGGTATGTTACTAAACCAAAATTTTTGGGGTTTGGTTCTTGTATGTACTTTCCATTTAATTCATGATTATTTATGGTTTACTTGCTGGTGATGTTATCACTCACCCCTTATTTTTCCTCCCAGAACCTACAGGAAATAGGATCGAATGGATCAAGGACGAGCCTAGGGTCCCTTATCCGTAGAAGAGCGAAAGGAGGATGACTTAAGGGTTTTTGCGTGATGGTCATGTGATGAGGATCAAGGGTCCGATGAGGATCAAGGGCCCCATCAAGAGGTCAAAGGTCCTATGACAAGAAGGAGGGAAAGGAACTTTGTCATCAAGTTGCCACCTTCTTGTACAAGCATGTTCAAGATGAACCTAAGACTCCTTGGGTTCATTTCATTGAACCTTCAACTTGAGCATGTATCACATGCACGTCTACACTCTTTGTTTTTTGGATTTTATTTTGTGTCGTGTGATCTTAGTTTTATGTATTTGCTTTGTAGGTAAATTAGGTACAAGAGAATGTTTGAAGAGAATGTTTCAAGAGAATGTTTCAAGAGAATGTTTCAAGAGAATATTTCAAGAGAATATTCGAAGAGAATGTTTGTCTATGCTAAGACAAATTCAAAGGTGTCCAAGATAAAGTCTCTTGTTCAAATTGAAATCAAACATCATCTACAACATATCACAAGGGGCGGCCACTTTAAGCTAAAAGATGACATCTTACTTGAATTTAAACTTGAAGATAAACTTGAATTTAAATTCAACCTTGATTTGAATTCAAGTTTCAACTAGATTAAGCCTTCAAATTCAAGATGAGTTCAGCCAAGTCTCACAAGCCAATCCACACGCCATGAAGAGAGAGAAGGGGATAAAATCCATCCAAGTTTGAATTCAAATTCAAAATTAGTTTAAATTCAAACTTCAACCATCTTTTGCATTCAACATCTCAGCCATTTGAAGACATCTCACACGCCTTGCTATCCTTCCACACGCCAACTTGGAGATAAGAAAAGGATGGGATCATAATTCAAAGATTGAATTCAAGTTTGAAGTCAAATTGAATCCAATCTTCAACTAGCCTTTGAATTCAAGTTCAACCACTTCATCTACATCTCCAACGCCAATTTCATCACCAAACATGACCAGATTCATTGAAGATAATGTCTTGCAAGATTTGAAGTTTTAGCTAGGATTCGTTTTAGCTTTGAATTTAAATAGTTTTCAATTTTTAAACATTGTTAGCTAGCTTTATTTTGAATTAGTTCTAGATATTTTAAGGCTCAAGTTCAGCCTATAAATAGAGCCTTAGGGGACGCTTGAAACACCACCTTTTGATGAATAACAATTCTTGATAATTCATTCACTTTGTGTGATACTTTGTTTTCTTGGTTTTGCATTAAAAACCTAGGTTAAGATCCTTCAAAGTTGAGCATATTGAAGGTGTTGCCATTGCTTAAAGGTGTCGTCCAGGAGGGCCGTTTTGGTTTGCCTGATCAACGACCATCTTGAAGTGTTGGTCTTGCTCATTCGTTTAACCCACACGTTTTTAATCACTAAGGAAGCAAGGGGAAGTCTTCTTCCTTGTGCCTAACCCTTTGTGAAGGACGTTTGGAAGGTGGAATCGTTGGAGCCCACGAGTTGCACGCATCAAATTGGTATCAGAGCCCAGGTTACTCTATTCCACCATCTATCATTTCCTTTTCGTTTGAGTCTAGTCATTTCAATTTCAGTTGAGTCCTTCTTCTACTCCTCACTCTACACGTCTTGCATTTCATACAAAAAAACAAAAAAAACGTCCAAAAACAAAACATTGCGTTGAGTCCTTACACGTTGCTGCATATTGCTTTTCAACATTCAAGTGTCATTTCCTTTATTTCCTTTCGCATCACAATCTGATTTTGAGTCGTTCAAACTTGAACAAATTAGGGTTCGTTGCATTTTAGGGTACATTCAGCCTTCTTTTAAATATTCCAACCATCAGCCTAAAAAGCTACCTCGGTTTCAAATCATCTTGTTGCTACCGAAGCTTTTAGTTGGTGATGATTGTATGCATCTTGTGATTCGCATTGTGATTGATTTCATGCCACAGATCTAGTAGTCCTACGTGTGCTTGTCTTCCCAACCTACTTGCAACACCAACCAACCCCTAAAAAACAGCCCCACACCCCATGGCCAACCAACTCCATCCCCCAACCCAACCCTAAGACTCACCAACCTGATCCCAAATAACCCTATTTACACCCCACACAAAAAGCCCCAAACCAATTTTACCAAATACAACCAGATTCTAAAGATCCCAATTCATTCAAATAAACCCTAACCCTAGAATTTGAATTTTGTTCAAATTCTGTCCTAAACCAGCCAATACCCAAATTGACCACACCAATCATCAATTACCAACCCAAATAGTCCATCTACAACGCCCATTCCGTTCCTATAACCCCATTCCGCAAATTCCCAAAACGTTCAAAAAAAACCCTAAATCAAAAAAAACCCTAACCCTAACCCCCATTCGGCCATACCCCAAATTCCTTCACTTTCCAAGGTTATTTTTGTTGCAAGTCCAAGATACAAATTGCATTTTAAATACATTGCACTCTTCTGTCCAAAAACACAAGTGATAAATGCAAAACACGTGAAATTCCAATTCTGCCCTTAGTAAAAAAAAAGGAGAATCTGAACCTTGCTCAATTGAAATAGCAAGGAAGAAAAAGAAAAACAAAAGAACAAGAGCAAAGAAAAAGGGCAAAACGTTGTGCATTGCGTAGAAAAATTTTGGTACGACTTGTAAACCTTGGATACCATATTACCCCACATTGCCGTCCCCTATACCCAATTATCCATTTCTTCATCTTCTTAAACCAATCTCACACTTGGTTGCTCGATTGTTGCATGACTTGAACCATTTTGTAGATAGTAAGTGCATAGAATCAAAATTATCTAAAGATTGCCCACGGCAACCCTTAGTTTATCTTTGGTTCAGCCTTATACATCAACTTTGGTTGCTTATTTTCTTTGAATCTTAGTATAAAGTTCAAGTTTTTGTTCATTTCAATTGATTCTACTTTGATACTAATTGGTGCAACTTGAAAGCAAAAAAGGAAGAAACAAGCGGAGAACATTGTGAATCGAAAAAGCCTTGGCAATACACTTCCTTATTGATCACTTTGAGACTTCTTAACTTCAGGTTATCCATGAACCAAAGTGGTAAGAGAGTGGAAAGAATAGAAAGCGGAGTGTTCATAGTTTATTTTTTTTACTAATCCCTTAACGTTTGTTTGTCTTTGTGTTAGTTTGCTTCTTTCTTTTTCCTTTGTTTTCATTCAAATCCTTAGGAACAATGGCCAGCAGCAATCATTCCGCATCTAGTAAGTCTAAAGAAGCCGAAACTGTTGATAATACTCAACAACAAATGCTGGAGATGCTTAAGAAACTCATGCATGACAATGAGGTAATTAAGCATCGCTTGGAAGACGTGGAGCGAAGCTACAAAACAAGTGATGGCCAAGGAACAAGCAGGGCCGTTCCACCACCACAACCAAGGCGCCATGCTCCAGAAGAAGTTGAGGACGATAACATTCGACCCCCACACACCGAAGCGAGACGGTTTGCTCCTCCTACACAAGCAAGAAGGTACGCTCCAAGAAGGTACAATGATGATTACATTCCCTTTGAGCATGATGATTATGACTTTGATGACCACCATCCCCGTGGTTACCAAAGACGCCAAAATCCCCTTTTCCCGCAAGATGACGATTTTCTCAAAACCAAAATAAGTATTTCCATGTTTTATGGTAAAAGTAATGCGGAGGAATATTTAGAATGGGAAACGAAAGTGGATTTGATCTTTTCTTGTACCAATTATAGTGAATTGCAAAAAGTGAGGTATGCTTCCATTGAATTTTCTGGTTATGCACTTAATTGGTGGACGAATTTGTGTCGAAATAGACGAGACAACCCCCAATCGCCACTTGGGAAGAAATGAAGTTTGAAATGCGACAACGTTTTATTCCAAACAATTATGAGAGTTCTATTTTCACGAGTTTGCATAACTTACGTCAAGGTTCCAAAAGTGTAGACGAGTATTATAAAGAATTAGAAATTTTGTTGGAGATGTCTAACTTGCAGGAACCTGAAGAAGCCACCAAGGCTCGATTCTTACATGGTTTAAACAGGGAGATTGCGCAAAGGGTTGACCTTCAACCTTACCTCGACCTCACAACCATGGTCCATATGGCTGAAAAGATTGAAGCACAATTAAAGGTATGTAACTCCTCCAATTTCAATTCCAATTATCGTACTAATCAATCTTCATCAAGATTTCACAGCAAGCCTTCAGGAACAGGAAGTTCACGGCCTACAGAAGGCCAAACGCGTGACCAAGGAGCGTCGCAAAGGATGGACAATCGTGTGCAATCCACACAAAGGAGAGATGAACGCACCCAACAAAAGGCTCCTACCGGCAATTCTTCGGATCCCTCAAACAGGTTTAGAGACATTAAATGTTATAAATGTCAAGGACGTGGTCACATAGGAAAAGAATGTCCTAATGTAAAAAGAATCATGTTAATTGAAGAGACAAACGAATATGTGTCCGAGTCCGAGCATGAAAAAGAGTCTGAGCATGATAATGAAATTGAACCTGAAGAGGATCTAGGCGCATTAGATGATTTTGACACTAAGGAGTTTCTTGTTGTGCGTAGAGCTTTAAATGCATATCCGAAATTAGATGATCACGAACAACATAGAGAAAACATTTTCCATATTCATTGCATGATAAATGGTAAAGTGTGCACCATGATCATTGATTCCGGTTCTTATGCGAATGTGGCTAGCATCGAATTAGTAAGAAAACTGCATTTGCCTATGACTAATCACCCGCACCCTTACAAACTTGCATGGCTAAATGACTGCGGTGAAGTTAGCGTAAGTAAACAAGTTTTGATTTCTCTTAGCATTGGTAGTTACAAAGATGATGTTTTATGTGATGTCGCACCAATGCATGCTAGTCATATCTTACTTGGTAGGCCATGACAATTTGATCGACATGTGACATATGATGGTTATTTGAATCGTTATTCTTTCAAATTGAATGACAAATTGTACAAACTGCATGCACTTCCACCACACAAAGTCCACGAGGATCACCAACGCATGTCCAAGTCTAGAGCCGATCCTAAGGAAAAAGAAGCCGAGAGAAAATTTGTGGAGTGTATGAAAAGTGAGAACAAAAAACACGAGAAAAAGGGAAAAGAGGTAGTGCCCCTAAGTGTCAACGACTCCAAAAAGAAGTGTGGGTATTTCACAAAGAAAAGAGAGGTTTCACGTGCACTTTATAACAACCAAACTGTCCTCATCATCATTCTAAAGTCGTGTCAGCTTGCCCTTGAAGAACTCCCACCAGACTTACCTACCTCAGTTGCGTCCCTTATCCAAGAATATGAAGTTCTATTTCCCTCCGAACCACCATCCGGATTACCACCCATTAGAGGAATAGAACACCAAATCGACTTTGCTCCAGGAGCCGTATTACCCAATCGCCCAGCCTACAGAGCCAACCCCGAAGAAACCAAAGAAATCCAAAGGCAAGTAGACGAGCTCCTAGCTAGTGGACAAATCCGAGAGAGTCTAAGCCCATCTGCCGTCCCAATCATTTTAGTACCCAAAAAGGATGGAACGTGGAGAATGTGTACCGATTGCCGAGCCATAAACAAGATTACCGTCAAGTATAGGTACCCCATACCGAGGCTAGACGATATGTTAGACATGTTGCACGGATCTAAATTCTTCACCAAAATCGACCTTAAGCAAGGGTACTTCCAGGTACGCATTAAAGAAGGGGACGAATGGAAGACTGCATTCAAAACCAAGTTTGGGCTCTATGAGTGGTTAGTGATGCCCTTTGGGCTCACCAACACCCCTAGTACCTTTATGAGGCTCATGAATGAAGTCTTACGTGCGTTCATAGGACGCTTTGTCGTTGTCTATTTCGATGATATCCTAATCTATTCCCACACCATAGAAGATCATCTTGACCACATTAGAGCCGTTTTTGAAAAGCTTAAGGAAGAACAACTTTACGCCAACTTTAAGAAGTGCTCCTTTTGTTTAGAACGCGTAGTTTTTCTAGGCTTTGTCATTTCAGCTGAGGGAGTAGAGATGGATGAGGAAAAGGTTAGGTCAATTGTGGAGTGGCCTATACCTAAGAATGTAGGGGAGGTTCGCAGTTTTCATAGACTAGCAAGCTTTTATAGACGCTTTGTCAAAGATTTTTCTTCCATAGCTGCACCCCTAAACAAAATTGTGAAAAAAGATGTGCCTTTTAGGTGGGAAGAGCCACAACAACAGGCATTTGATGAACTCAAGCGTAGGCTGACCACTGCACCCATACTTAGGCTACCAAATTTTGACGAGACCTTTGAGATCGAGTGTGATGCAAGTGGAGTGGGTATAGGCGCAGTTTTGACCCAAAGTAAGAAACCCATAGCCTTCTTTAGTGAAAAATTGAAAGGAGCAGTACTGAATTACTCTACCTATGACAAGGAACTTTATGCCCTTGTGCGATCCCTACAAACTTGGCAACACTACCTTCAACCTAAAGAGTTTGTGATCCACACTGACCACGAAAGCCTTAAGTATCTTAAAGGGCAAGGAAAGTTGAACAAAAGACATGCCAAATGGGTAGAGTTCATAGAACAATTCCCTTGCGTGATTAAGTACAAACAAGGAAAAGATAATATAGTTGCCGATGCCCTCTCTAGGAGATACACGTTAGTGACTACATTATCTTCACGCTTCTTAGGATTCGAATCACTTAAGGACTTGTACCCCAATGACCATGACTTTGGCACCATTTTCGAGGCATGTCAAGGAGCACCATTTGGGAAATTTTACATACATGAGGGTTATCTTTTCAAAGAACAAAAATTGTGCGTTCCCCAATCATCCCTACGAGAAGCATTGACCAGAGAAGCCCATGGGGGAGGTTTAATGGGTCATTTCGGAGTGTTCAAAACCCTTGAGACTCTTAAAGAACATTTCTATTGGCCCCACATGAGAGTAGACGTCGAGAGGTTGTGTGGTAATTGCATCACTTGCAAACAAGCCAAATCCAAGTCCCAACCACATGGCCTTTACACGCCTTTACCCGTCCCTGATTCCCCTTGGATTGACATTTCTATGGACTTTGTTTTAGGACTTCCTAGGTCTCGGGGAGGACGCGATAGCATTTATGTTGTGGTTGATCGATTTTCAAAAATGGCACATTTCATTGCATGTAGGAAAGTTATGATGCCACACATGTTGCTGATTTATTCTTCAAAGAAATTGTTAGATTGCATGGCATGCCATGTACAATTGTAAGCGATAGAGATACGAAATTTTTGAGTCATTTTTGGCGTGTTTTGTGGGCTAAACTTGGTACACAATTGTTGTTTTCCACCACCGCACACCCACAAACTGATGGACAAACTGAAGTCGTTAATCGTACTCTTTCTCAACTTTTGCGTGCCATTTTGCAAAAACACATTAAACATTGGGAAGATTGTTTACCATATATCGAATTTGCATATAATAGGAGTGTCCATCACGGTACTTTGCATAGTCCATTTGAAATCGTGTATGGCTTTAATCCCTTGTCTCCCATTGATTTGATTCCTATTCCCGTGCATGAACGTTCTAGTCTTGATGGTAAACAAAAAGCGGACAACATAAAGAAATTGCATGAACAAGTTAAAACATAACTAGAAAAGAAAAACAAAGCTTATGAAAGACGAGCTAACAAACATCGGAAAAGAGTTATGTTTAAACCTGGAGATTTAGTTTGGTTACATTTGCGCAAGGAAAGATTTCCCAATGAACGAAAGTCAAAATTGTTGCCTCGAGGAGATGGACCTTTTAAAGTATTGAAACGCATAGGTGACAATGCATACATCCTTGATCTTCCCGACAGGTATGGTTCAATTTCACCTACTTTTAATGTTGCTGACCTCACCCCTTTCAACGATGATCTTTTTGATTCGAGGACGAATCCTTTTGAGGAGGGGGGATTGATGAGGATCAAGGGTCCGATGAGGATCAAGGGCCCCATCAAGAGGTCAAAGGTCCTATGACAAGAAGGAGGGCAAAGGAACTTTGTCATCAAGTTGCCACCTTCTTGTACAAGCATGTTCAAGATGAACCTAAGACTCCTTGGGTTCATTTCATTGAACCTTCAACTTGAGCATGTATCACATGCACGTCTACACTCTTTGTTTTTTGGATTTTATTTTGTGTCATGTGATCTTAGTTTTATGTATTTGCTTTGTAGGTAAATTAGGTACAAGAGAATGTTTGAAGAGAATGTTTCAAGAGAATGTTTCAAGAGAATGTTTGAAGAGAATGTTTCAAGAGAATATTCGAAGAGAATGTTTGTCTATGCTAAGACAAATTCAAAGGTGTCCAAGATAAAGTCTCTTGTTCAAATTGAAATCAAACATCATCTACAACATATCACAAGGGGCGGCCACTTTAAGCTAAAAGATGACATCTTACTTGAATTTAAACTTGAAGATAAACTTGAATTTAAATTCAACCTTGATTTGAATTCAAGTTTCAACTAGATTAAGCCTTCAAATTCAAGATGAGTTCAGCCAAGTCTCACAAGCCAATCCACACGCCATGAAGAGAGAGAAGGGGTTAAAATCCATCCAAGTTTGAATTCAAATTCAAAATTAGTTTAAATTCAAACTTCAACCATCTTTTGCATTCAACATCTCAGCCATTTGAAGACATCTCACACGCCTTGCTATCCTTCCACACGCCAACTTGGAGATAAGAAAAGGATGGGATCATAATTCAAAGATTGAATTCAAGTTTGAAGTCAAATTGAATCCAATCTTCAACTAGCCTTTGAATTCAAGTTCAACCACTTCATCTACATCTCCAACGCCAATTTCATCACCAAACATGACCAGATTCATTGAAGATAATGTCTTGCAAGATTTGAAGTTTTAGCTAGGATTCGTTTTAGCTTTGAATTTAAATAGTTTTCAATTTTTAAACATTGTTAGCTAGCTTTATTTTGAATTAGTTCTAGATATTTTAAGGCTCAAGTTCAGCCTATAAATAGAGCCTTAGGGGACGCTTGAAACACCACCTTTTGATGAATAACAATTCTTGATATTTCATTCACTTTGTGTGATACTTTGTTTTCTTGGTTTTGCATTAAAAACCTAGGTTAAGATCCTTCAAAGTTGAGCATATTGAAGGTGTTGCCATTGCTTAAAGGTGCCGTCCAAGAGGGCCGTTTTGGTTTGCCTGATCAACGACCATCTTGAAGTGTTGGTCTTGCTCATTCGTTTAACCCACACGTTTTTAATCACTAAGAAAGCAAGGGGAAGTCTTCTTCCTTGTGCCTAACCCTTTGTGAAGGACGTTTGGAAGGTGGAATCGTTGGAGCCCATGAGTTGCACGCATCATCATGATTGATGAACTTTTATGAACCTATGTTGGAAACATTGACTTTCGGATTTCCGCATTTGTGAACATGTTTGTAAGACTTATGATGGATGTTTAGACGCTTTTATTTTAAAAGTTTTTATTCTGCCTCGGTTTTGCTTACTTGTTGATGTGTAAGCATGAAGGTCCACATATTTTGTTATGGACTAAGACATGTTATTGATTGACGCCTGATACTCTCCGTAGTGAAGTACAGCTGGTGCACCGTATCCGGCTGGGCCGGGGTGCGGGGCGCTACAGGTAGGATAATTTTTGCCTTTTGGGCAGGTTTGAGGGTGTATAGTTTCAATTTAGGACTTTTGGTGAAAGTATGTAGTTTCTAGGCTGTTTGGGCTTCTAAATGGTTGGGGCTTAAGAGAACTTATTTGGGCAGTATATGTGGCTTATATGGGTTGTTTTTGGGCATTTGGATGTGTGGTAAAAGTCGTTTGAAAGCCGTGGTGTATGGGGTTCAGATTAGGACTCTTTTTGGTGAATAGGTTTCTATGGTGTAATGTTGGCAATTTCACACAAGAACAACTAATTGATAGCAAACATTCAGTCATAATTGGAACAAAATATGCACAAACACCACAAGTAACTAATAACTTCGATGGCAACAATGTTATTTGTGGCTAGGTGGCTTTGTATGGATATGAGCTGTATTTTGCAAGGCTGAGATATACTACCATGCAAAGTCACTAAATGTTCAAGTTTGTTAATCAAGTATAAGAACTTTGGTAGCAATTTTGATGGAAAAATCAGTTTAGGAATATATTGAACAAGTTAAGAAATGATGGAATGATAAAGTATAGGTGCCAGGCGGCAACAAAGGCGAGGCAAGACGAGGTCCAGTGACAAGAAGTATGACAAAGAGTTTGAGCCAAGAAGTTGATGCATTCTTGTTCAGACATATGTGAGACGATCCTGTAAACAAAGAGTGTCGTTGGGTTCACCTACTTGAGTCCAATCTTTGAGTTTTTATGTGTTGCAACATATATGAGTCGTTTGTATTATTTCTTTCATTCCTTTAGTCGTTTGCTTAAAATTTCTTGTTTGTAAAGGTTGTTCTTTCGGTCTTGCATGACTAAACCTTGAGTCTTTTAGCTTGTTAGGCCTTTAGAGTTGTTTATTATGTTTCTATGCTTATTAGAATTATTTGAAGGACTTGTAAGGTTGTTGGAGACATTTGAAGACCAAAGGAGTTGAAGAGAAGCAAGCCCATTTCATAATGTAATTTTCTGGCAGGACAAGTTTTTGTAAAACAGCTGTTTCTCTTCAACCACAAGAGAAAATCAAGTGATTCAAGTTTCTTTGGAAAGACAAGACAAAGATCTAGCACATTCATGTTTGCATATTTCCAAGATCTGTCGTTATAATGGCCAAAAACAGCATTGAAGTTCAAGTATTGTTTCTGCCGAATTCTGTGATACATGTTTAGTAACTTGGACTTATCTCTTCCATGGGTAGGCCAAATTCAGAGAACTGCATGTTTATTTTCTACAATCAATGGGCTACAATTCTTTAAGAGGAGTCAAGGCCTAATTCGAGCTGCAAGTGATCCAAAAACAGGCAACAATTTATACAAGTTTTCAGGAGCCCATACTGAAAGCATTCAGGACACCCAAAATTTGGAGGGCCATATCTAACTCATCCTATGTCCAAATGAGGTGATTTAAAAGTCCAAATTAAATTTTAGATCGTGATCTACAATTCTCAAGAAGGAATAAGGACCAGAATCGGCTTATAAAAGGGGTCAAACCATTTAACAATAGATTGCACATTTTAGCCTTTTTTGTAGCCTTTTGAGTAGCCTTTTCTTTAGCTTTGTAGACTAGACTTTTTTTAGTCTTCTTGGCCCTATCTAAAGAGGGCATGGACGTCCATATAGAGGAAGAAAAGTTGAAGAATTGATTCGTATGAATTCTTAGGCAAAATCAGCCTATTTTCTCTTCATAAACACTTGTGAGTTTTGTTTTTTGATTTTTCTTAAGAACAAGTTGAGTGTTTTCTTTGTTTCTTTGAAGATCAAAGTTAGAACTCAATCAAGGTATGAGCAACATTGTGGGGGATATATAAAATCAAAGGCGTGGCCGTCCAAGAGGGTGCAAACTTGCTTGAGAAACAGGTAACTTTTGAAGGAGGAAAGCTCAAATAAAAAACCTTGGTGATCAACGGCTAGGAGGGAGTTAAACTCTTGCCTACAACCGTTAAGGATCCAAGTGTTAAAGAAGACTATCCGTACAAGGCGTGACAACCGCACATTAGTTTGGTATCAGAGCAAAGGTTCTCCTTTAATCTATTCTTCATTTTGTGTCCTTTTTTCATCTTCATCTTTGTGTCATCGGGAAAAAAAATTCTGTTAAAAAAATCAGCCTTAAAACTTCAATCCTACTTGCTTTTATTGAAAAACAACACACAACCTATCTTTCTAGACTTGACAATATCAATACCTTGACATATTGGACAACAACAACAACAACAACATTACCCCATTGCCTTAGAGGCTCCCGCCTATGGCGAGGCATGGGGGGTCGATGTATGGAACCATATCCATGTGTTAGAAACACATGGAGGTTGTTTCCCGATGACCCATAATGAAAATTGCATGTCGATCAACTGCTACTTCACAATATAAGAAGCGCAACTAATTTAGTGAGTCATTTTGCTTTATTCCATAATATTCCAAAATTAAGGAAGAGTGTATCCTTAACTCCATTGGAAATGGAAAGGACCTTGACATATTGGACAAAGGACCAAAATTTCCTTGACATATTGGACTTATTAGACACTTTGGACCTATTGGACATATTGGGCGCTTTGGACCTATTGGACCATATTGGACAGAACCAAATACCGAATCTCTTTGGACATATTGACAAAGGACCTTGACATATTGGAGTTACCTTGACAAGGACCCTATACAAGGACAAGGACAATCTTTAGAACATCTTGAAACATTCAAAAGATTGCATCTTTGTTGTTGTTCACGACTGTTTTCGTTTGGCTTGAATACGTACTTGGGTATTAGGATCATTGCATAGAGAGCTTTCATTTCAGCCACACTTATATTGCTTCTACTAGCCTAAAAAGCTACCGTTGTTAACTTTAAATCTTGTTTCTATTTGAAGCTCTTACTCATGCTTGGATTTGTGCATCTTGCATTGTATGTTGTGTTTATTGATGCATACAAGTGATCCATACTCATACAAGCCTTACACTACAAAATATTGAGTCTCTTTTCACAAGAACATCTTTAAACCTCCTTTTGTATAAGATTCGGCTTAGAACAAAAAAATTGGAGCAAGAAGGTTGTTGTGTTCTTTGATTAATCCTTTAAATACCTTGAGTTTCTTGTATTTCAGCCCAAAAAAAAGAGAACATCAAAAAAAGCATTACAAAAAAAGAGTACAAAATAGCCGTTATTCAAAAAAGGCTATTTGAATTGCTTGAAATGGTATCCTTGCACCATCAAAACACAAAACTTCCTACAACACCCACGACAAAAAAACAACCTTTTATATACAACTTTGGACACTTCTTCCTTTATGCATCTTGGACATTACATACGTGTGATTAAGTGCATTGAGTCTAAGTGTGGTTAAGGATTGCCCAAGGCAATCCTTTAGCAATTCTTTGTCTCAGCCCTTTACATCACATTTGATTTCATAATTTTCTTGAATCTTAGAGTTTATCCAAGTGTGTTGTATGTCCTTTGCTCGGTATCCATTCTTACTTTGGTGATACTAACCCCGTTTTGAAGACTGCACAAGCTGTTGAAGACCTCCACTTTGTTGCTCGTCTTGGTTGCTTCTAGCCCACGATTGGATTAGAGACACAAGAAAAGAGAGGTAAAAGGCTTGTAAGGGTTTGTAAGGACTAAAAGCCTTGAGTGTCAATATACAAGTAAGAAAGGACAAGCACAGGTTGAAATTCTCTTTACACTAACGTAACAAAGCTTCTTTAGTCTGTGTTAGTTTTCCTTTTCTTTGTGTTCTTTTAATTTTGTTTCAGGTTTATATGGATGAGACAGTGTTTAAGAATTCCAATACTTCCCCACCTTTGGAGGATAAGAGGAATCCCGTAACGGAGGAGCACATATTCGGAGTGCTTAGAAGGATTATCGAGAGGTTAGACCTATTAGAGGCTGAAAGGTCTAACCCCCGCCCCCAAACATCTCAACCAGAAACCGTAGAAGGAAATGGCTCCATGGATAGAAATATGGCTATCCAATTTGAGGGTAAACGCCGTGTTTCAGTCGATCCACCACGGCAAGCCGTTCGTGGTCAAATGATGGGGTAAAGAGGACGAGGCAGAGGAGGCCTACAACGTGCCCCAGTGTACATGCCACCAGAGGTATCCAGAGGATGATCCACATATGCATGATGGTCAATGAGGAAGAGATTATGAGGAACAATTTGATGTTGAAAACCGTAGCATTCAACGCTTAGAAAGAAAATTAATAAGACGCCTTATGAGATATTAAATGATCGCATGCCTAAAATTGATTAGTTTCGTGTGTTTGGTTGTAAATTCTTTGTGTTAAATACGAAAGATAATTTGGATAAGTTTGAATCTAAATCAATTGAATGCATCTTTGTTGGGTATTTCATGAATTCAAAAGCATATAGATGTTATGATCCTCTCACTAGACAAATTCTAGAATCCATTCACCTGATGATACGAATATGGTTCGTATGTTGATGTTGTCCCGATCTTTCTTCACTCTCCAAACGTCCCTCAAGCCTTGAATGTGATGGACAATGGTGCCAAGCAACCACCTTCCTTTCAAGCCTCCAAATCCGTTTGGTTGTATGTGTTTCAATCCGTCCAATCCAACCAGTCACTCCTAATCCTTGGATTGTGGATCACCAATAAGGAACACACAATCCTTAATTGGGTCTAGCCTTGATTTAGATATGTGTAAACCAAAGGAAAAACACAAACTTTTATTCAAGAAACTCAAGAACAATACAAAACCGTATGGTTTTAGTCTCAAAGATGAAAATAGTCTAACTACCAAAAGAAATGCTAAGTGATCAATATATTTGATTACAAGTCTTGTTGGCCAATCCCAAGAAAAACGTCTAGGGCATCTTGGAGCTTCCATGTTTGCGCCATTTCCTTCCTTGAGATGCAAAATCTGAATTTGTTATTTTAGGTAAGCTTCTCTCTCTTGGCAAATCCACACTTATTGTCTCAATCACCAATTATTGCATCATTAACCATCCTTCTAGAACTTGCCTTGTGTATCCATGTGCCTTCAATACACGCCATTTAGCCGTCCTTGTGACACAAGATCAGATCTCCTAATTTTGGTGACTTTCTCTCACTTGAATTATCTCCTTAAATGCTCCAAATCTTCAATTATGACTCCATATTTCATTCCAATCATCCCAATCTGATTTATGACATTCTAGAAGGTCTCTTAATTGCATTTGAATGATAGTATGCGGCTGCCACACTCTCAAGAAGACCGAAAACCCTAATTTGCACAATTGGGCTTGTTTTGGACTTCTTCCTTGCAACTCTTGTAACTATTTTTGTGGACTGATTTTGACAAAACCCAAAACATGAAAGATGCTTTAAATTAAGTCTACATCAAGGTCCAGCTGGTTCCATGCACGCCCAATCTCACTTGAGAGCCCAAAACCACAAAACAGCCTTGTATGGACAAGCTTGGTCCAAATCTGAGAAGCCTTCCTTTCCAAAGCTCAAGGCGTTTGATCCAAGACCTATAACACCTAAAAATCACACTCATACACCAAACATAAGTATTCTAAAACAAACTTTAAAAGAATCAAAAGAAAGGAGCAACTAAAAGCCACAGAAACGGCACCAACAAGCGGACTGACTATCCTGCCCTCCCACCAACCCTTTAACTTATTTATTGACATTGAAAATCATTGGATAATCAGTTCCTAAGCTCAACAATGAGCACCCATTTAGGAGGAACGTTCATTGGTTCATCTTGCACATGTTTGGTTAGAAAGGAGCCGACATCAAAACCAAGTTGAAGGCAATTAATCCTCTTAGTTTGGCTCCTTGTCAAAGGCCCCTTATGGTTAAGGGCACCTTGTGCAAGCTCCTCATTAGGGGGCTGCTCCTCAGCCTCATCAATCCCCCCCTCCTCAAAAGGATTCGCCCTCGAATCATCAAGATAAAAATGCTCAAAAGGGGAAAGATCACTTACATTGAAGGTGTTGGAAACTGAACCATACCTGTCTTGAGGAAGATCAAGCACATAAGCATTTGGACCAACCTTTTGAATGACCTTAAAAGGTCCATCTCCTCTAGGCATAAGCTTGGACTTCCTCTCCTTAGGAAAGCGTTCCTTCCTTAAATGCAACCAAACAAGATCTCCAGGATAAAACACAACATCTTTTCTATGCTTGTTAGCTTGTTTGGCATACTTTCTATTCTTTCTTTCAAGTTGGAGTTTAACCTTTTCATGCAACTTTTTGATCGTTTCAGCTCGTTGTTTACCATCCATGCTAGTACGCTCATCAATTGGAATAGGCAACAAATCAAATGGGGAGTGGGGTAGAAAACCATAGACAACTTCAAAAGGGGAATACAAAGACCCACTATGAACAGCCCTATTGTAAGCAAACTCAATGTGTGGTAAACATTCTTCCCAATTTTTCAGATTGCTTTGGATTAACGCACGCAACATTTGTGACAAGTTCCTATTTACCACTTCAGTTTGGCCATCTGTTTGTGGATGTGCAGTAGTAGAAAACAAAAGCTTAGTTCCCAACTTGCTCCAAAGCACACGCCAAAAATGACTCAAGAATTTACTGTCCCTATCACTAACAATTGTTTTAGGCATGCCATGCAACCTAACAACTTCTTTAAAGAATAGATTTGCAATGTAGGAAGCATCATCTACTTTGTGACAAGCAATAAAGTGTGCCATCTTAGAGAATCTGTCTACCACAACAAAGACACTATCTCTACCACCTCTTGATCTAGGTAAGCCAAGAACAAAGTCCATAGAAATGTCCTCCCAAGGTGCACTAGGTACGTCCAAGGGTGTGTACAAACCATGAGGTTGTGTTTTGGACTTAGCTTGCCTACAAGTGATGCAACTACTACAAGCCTTTGCAACATCTGATTTCATGTGAGGCCAAAAGAAATGTTCCTTTAAAGTTTCTAAAGTTTTAAAAACTCCAAAGTGTCCCATCAACCCGCCCCCATGTGCTTCCTTGACCAACAATTCACGCATTGATCCCTTAGGAATGCATAATCGTTTCTCCTTAAACAAATAGCCATCATGCAAATAAAATTTACCAAAGGGAGAATCAACACATGCATCATAAATGGAAGCAAAATCAGAGTCATCCTTATACAATTCCTTAACAAATTCAAAGCCAAGCAAGTGTGAAGACAACTTAGTAATCAAAGTATACCTTCTAGACAAAGCATCAGCAACTATGTTATCTTTCCCTTGCTTATACTTAATGACATAAGGAAATTGCTCAATAAACTCAACCCACTTTGCATGCCTCTTATTCAGTTTTCCTTGACTCTTAAGGTACTTCAAACTTTCATGATCAGTATGAATGACAAACTCTTTGGGTTGCAAGTAGTGTTGCCAAGTTTGTAAGGACCTTACTAAAGCATACAACTCCTTATCATAAGTAGGATAGTTCAATGCAGCACCTTTCAACTTCTCACTAAAATAAGCAATAGGATGCTTACCTTGGGTTAGAACAGCTCCAATTCCCACGCCACTTGCATCACACTCTACCTCAAATGTATCATCAAAGTTTGGCAACTTCAAGATAGGTGCTGTAGTGAGACGTCTTTTAAGCTCATCAAACGCCCTTTGTTGGGCTTCCCCCCAATGGAATCCAACCTCTTTCTTGACTATCTCATTCAATGGTGCGGCTACGGTTGAAAAGTCTTTGACAAACCACCTATAAAAACCTGCCAAACCATGAAAGCTCCTCACTTCTCCCACACTCTTTGGTGTAGGCCATTCAAGGATGGATTTCACCTTGTCTTGATCCATTTCAATCCCTGCAGAACTGATTACAAAACCAAGAAAAACAACTTTGTCCAAACAAAAAGAACATTTCTTAAAGTTAGCATAAAGTTTTTCTTTTCTTAGCTTTTCAAAAACAGCCCTTATGTGATCTAAATGCTCTTCTAAGGACTTAGAATAGATCAAGATGTCATCAAAATAAACCACAACAAACTTCCCAATAAAAGCTCTCAAAACTTCATTCATTAGCCTCATGAATGTACTAGGTGCATTAGTTAACCAAAAAGGCATAACTAACCATTCATACAATCCAAATTTAGTTTTAAAAGCTGTTTTCCATTCATCACCCTCTCTTATCCTCACTTGAAAATAACCACTTTTCAAATCAATTTTCGTATACCATTGTGAACCATGCAACATATCAAGCATATCATCAAGTCTAGGAATGGGATACCTATACTTTACAGTGATTTTGTTGATGGCCCTACAATCTGTACACATCCTCCAAGTGCCATCCTTTTTCGGGACAAGGATGACTGGAACTGCACTTGGGCTCATACTTTCCCTTACCTTCTCTTTGGCTAAGAGATCCTCCACTTGCCTTTGTATTTCCTTTGTTTCCTCCGGATTGGCCCTATAAGCTGGCCTATTAGGTAGGACAGCCCCTGGAATAAAGTCAATGTGGTGCTCAATCCCTCTTAAAGGTGGCAACCCATGTGGTTCCTCCTCGGGAAACAAATCTGCAAATTCTTCCAACAAAGAAACAACACCACTAGGCAAGGTAGATGGTAAGTCATTCTTAGAAAACAAGCATTCAACACTATCTTTGTAAAGCATCACCAAAACAGTTTTATTATCATACAATGCATGTGTAACTTCACGAGATTTTGCAAAGAAGGCATGCTTCTTAGGTGGATGTGAAATTTGTGAGGTGGATTCTTGTGAAAGTGTTTGAGCCATGGGTGAGGGTGGACTGATTTGGGCCGTGGGTTGTGTACCCTTGGCCGAGGAGTTTGTGGCCTCCAAAAGGCTTCTTCTCTCCTTTTTAAGAACCTCTAAGAACCTTTTTTCAGCCTCCTTTTCCTTAGGATCTGAATGGTTCTTCTTCATCCTCTTAGCATCCTCATAAACTTTATGTGGAGACAATGCATGTAACTTAAACTTTTTGCCATTAAAAGTAAAAGCATACATGTTCAATCTACCATCATAAATAACATGCTTGTCAAATTGCCAAGGTCTACCCAACAAAATATGACTAGCATGCATATGAGCTACATCACACAAAATTTCATCTTTGTAGCCACCAATAGATAAAGAAATCAGAACTTGTTTAGACACATGAATCTCACCACAATCATTTAGCCAAGATAATCTATAGGGATGGGAATGATCAATCATAGGTAAATCTAACTTTCTAACAAGTTCAATACTTGCAACATTAGCACAAGAACCACTATCAATAATTAAAGTGCAAGTTTTGCCTTTTACCAAACAATGGATGTGGAAAATGTTCTCCCTTTGCAAGTTTTCTTCTTCCTCCTTCATGTGTGCACTTAAGGCTTTTCTTACCACAAGAAAGTCCTTATATGCACCCTCTTCATCACTCTTTACCTCCTCAGCTGAGTCCTCTTGGTACTCTTCCTTTGTTGCTTCTTCTTCCTCCTCTTCTGAATAGAACTCATTAGTTTCCTCAAGGTACAACACTTTCTTGGCATTAGGGCAGTCCCTTGCATAATGCCCTCTCCCTCTACATTTAAAACACTCAATCTCCCTTGCCCTTAGAGGGTTTGCGGTTGCCTTGCCCTTGCCTTTGTCATTTTGACCTAGATTTGCACCATTGGTCCTTTGAGTGAAGTGTGGTTTATTTGGAGTGTTAGAACTGTTTTGGCCGAATGTGTTGGAACTTGTCCGTGCCCCTCCATTGCCATTAGACCTAGACTGCACTTTAGAAATAGAAGAAGCATTAGTTCTAAAACCAAATCCACTAGTAGAAGAACGTACCTTTAATTGCTTCTCAATTTTCTCAGCTTTGTGAACCATGGAATTTAGATCAACATAGGTAGTGAGTTCAAGTTGAAACCCAATCTCCCTATTAAGACCTCCCAAAAACCGAGCCATGGTTGCCTCCTCAGTTTCTTCAGTATCAGTTTTTATCAACAAACTTTCTAACTCTTTAAAGTATTCATCCACACTTTTATTTCCTTGAGTTAGGCATTGCAACTTTTGGAACATGGACCTCTCGTAAGATTCTGGAATGAATTTCTTTCTCATCTCATATTTCATGTCATCCCAAGTTCCAATTGTTGGTTGTCTAGTCCTTCTTCTTATACTTTGAGTTTGGTCCCACCAAATCAAGGCATAATCCAAGAACTCTATACTTGCATATCTCACCTTTTGCAACTCAGTATAGTTGGTATAGGAAAAGATCATGTCAACTTTTCTTTCCCACTCAATGTAGGCTTCAGGGTCACTTTTGCCATAAAAGGGTGGAATGTTTATTTTGGTTTTCAAATAATCATCCTCTTGAGGCACATGCCTCCTAGGTTGCATTCGGCCTTGAGGCCTCGGGTATACCTCCTCAACCTCTTCCTCTTCATAGTAATCATTCCATTCCTCCCTAACAGGTTGTTGTCTCATTCCTTGTCTCCTATCTCCTCTACCCCTTGCTCCTCCTCTACCTCCCATGCTTGTGGACCCCTTAGGTTCAGTTCCACGGGATGTTTGGCCTTGGTTTTGAGGTGGGGGCTGTTCTTGGGTAGGAGGTGTGTTGGATGTCATCCTTGCTTCCCACTCATCCATCCTAGATTGCATATTACTAAGCATTTGTGCAAGCTTTTCCATTGAATATTCCACTTTGTCTCCTCCTCCTTGGGTACTGTTTGAACCATCCATGGCAACCTGAAACGCTTTCACAAACAAGAAAAGAAGAAAAAACTAACACAAGAAACAAAAGTGAGTTGTTAGTGAAAACAATAAGGAAAACGAAAATCTGTTTGGCCTTTTTTTGTCCTCCCTTGTTTTCTCTCAATTGTTCAAGTGTTTTCCTTGGCCAATCTTGAGCCAGAACCTCTTAAGGAAGGTCCCAAATTGGCTAACCACAATCTGCTCTGTTTTCTGTCCTTGCAAGCTTCTTTTGCCTTCAAAACACCAATCGATCAACAAGTGGTAAAACAGCTTCAAAAAGTTTAGAGCACAATTTAACACACTTAATAACTATGATTCAAGAAACAAGAAACCAAAAGTGATGTAGTTGGCTGAACCAAAGAATTGCTAGGGGTTGTCCTGGGCAATCTTTAATTAAACCAACTTATGCAATATCAAATGCAAGCTCTTTGATTGATAGTATGAATGTGTATCCAAGGTTGAGAATTGAAGGTTTTATGTGTGTTGTTTTGGGGTCAAACACACGGTTTTTGTTTTGCTTCTTTTCTTTTTGCTTTTGTCAACTTGGATAGTAGATGCAAAAAGATGGAACTTTTGTACAAAAGGAACTTCTTTTCTCTTCCTTTCTTTTGTGCACTTTTCTTTTTGTTGCTTTTGTGCACGTTTTCTTTTCTTTTCTTTTCCCCCCTTTTTTTTTGACGTTCAAAGCAGCCTTGATGCAACCTTTGTTTGCTTTTGCAAAAATCAGTTGTGTATGCTTGAATATACTGCTTACATGGAGGAAAGATGATCCTTTTTGTGTTTGTATGGATGTGTAGTAGAAAACAGATTTTCCTTGGATACCAATACAACCAAAACAAACAAACTTGTATTCAATATCACACAAGCAAATTTAATTAAAAGCTTAGATAACAACAAGGTGTTTGACTCAAAGGTATCTTCTTTTAGGCCTTGGGCTGATTTTAGATGGAGTTAAATCCTATTCAATGCAAACAACAATGATCCTATGACTAAGTGTGTTGAAGATGAGATCTTTAATGATAGGTGATCAATATTGATGCAAAAGATGAAGCCTTTTTTTTTGTGGTTTTCGTTGAACTGAAGAAAAGAACAATCTTTGTTTTTGTTTTGATGAAATGAAGCAAAAGATCAAATTTTTTTTTTGAAAAGAGACGTTTTTTTTGAATGATTGAGAATAACAAGAATGACACAAAAAATGGATGAATAGATGAAGATTTGAAGACGGGGATGAGAAGAACAAGAATGACGCAAATGACACAAGAAAAGATATTTGAGATGAAGATAAACGAGAGCTCTGATACCACTTGATACGAATATGGTTCGTATGTTGATGTTGTCCCGATCTTTCTTCACTCTCCAAACGTCCCTCAAGCCTTGAATGTGATGGACAATGGTGCCAAGCAACCACCTTCCTTTCAAGCCTCCAAATCCGTTTGGTTGTATGTGTTTCAATCCGTCCAATCCAACCAGTCACTCCTAATCCTTGGATTGTGGATCACCAATAAGGAACACACAATCCTTAATTGGGTCTAGCCTTGATTTAGATATGTGTAAACCAAAGGAAAAACACAAACTTTTATTCAAGAAACTCAAGAACAATACAAAACCGTATGGTTTTAGTCTCAAAGATGAAAATAGTCTAACTACCAAAAGAAATGCTAAGTGATCAATATATTTGATTACAAGTCTTGTTGGCCAATCCCAAGAAAAACGTCTAGGGCATCTTGGAGCTTCCATGTTTGCGCCATTTCCTTCCTTGAGATGCAAAATCTGAATTTGTTATTTTAGGTAAGCTTCTCTCTCTTGGCAAATCCACACTTATTGTCTCAATCACCAATTATTGCATCATTAACCATCCTTCTAGAACTTGCCTTGTGTATCCATGTGCCTTCAATACACGCCATTTAGCCCTCCTTGTGACACAAGATCAGATCTCCTAATTTTGGTGACTTTCTCTCACTTGAATTATCTCCTTAAATGCTCCAAATCTTCAATTATGACTCCATATTTCATTCCAATCATCCCAATCTGATTTATGACATTCTAGAAGGTCTCTTAATTGAATTTGAATGATAGTATGCGGCTGCCACACTCTCAAGAAGACCGAAAACCCTAATTTGCACAATTGGGCTTGTTTTGGACTTCTTCCTTGCAACTCTTGTAACTATTTTTGTGGACTGATTTTGACAAAACCCAAAACATGAAAGATGCTTTAAATTAAGTCTACATCAAGGTCCAGCTGGTTCCATGCACGCCCAATCTCACTTGAGAGCCCAAAACCACAAAACAGCCTTGTATGGACAAGCTTGGTCCAAATCTGAGAAGCCTTCCTTTCCAAAGCTCAAGGCGTTTGATCCAAGACCTATAACACCTACAAATCACACTCATACACCAAACATAAGTATTCTAAAACAAACTTTAAAAGAATCAAAAGAAAGGAGCAACTAAAAGCCACAGAAACGGCACCAACAAGCGGACTGACTATCCTGCCCTCCCACCAACCCTTTAACTTATTTATTGACATTGAAAATCATTGGATAATCAGTTCCTAAGCTCAACAATGAGCACCCATTTAGGAGGAACGTTCATTGGTTCATCTTGCACATGTTTGGTTAGAAAGGAGCCGACATCAAAAACAAGTTGAAGGCAATTAATCCTCTTAGTTTGGCTCCTTGTCAAAGGCCCCTTATGGTTAAGGGCACCTTGTGCAAGCTCCTCATTAGGGGGCTGCTCCTCCAGCCTCATCACCTGAAGTTTAATGAATTTGGTGAGATTGATAAAGATAAAGAATATGATGATGATTTTGAATTGAAACCCGTGTTGAATGATGATGATGGCACGCATGATATGCATGATACACTAGAAATGCATGATCACTTAGAAATGCATGAAAACATAGAAAATAATCAACCAAAATGGCATAGAGATCACCCACACGATCTCATTATAGGCGATATCACTCACGGTGTGCGATCACATAGAAGAATAAATCCGGATGAAATAAATCAATTTCATGCCATGATTTCTGAAATCGAACCCAAAAATGTGCATGATGCTTTGAGTGATTCTTCTTGGATTGATGCTATGCATGATGAACTCAATCAATTTGTTAGAAATGACGTATGAGATTTAGTGCCACGACCACAAGATAAGACTATAATAGGCACAAAGTGGGTGTTTAGAAATAAAATGAATGAAGACGGAAAAGTTGTTAGAAACAAAGCTAGACTTGTAGCACAAGGATATAATCAAGAAGAAGGAATTGATCATGATAAAACATTTGCACCCGTAGCACGTTTAGAAGCCATACGACTTTTACTTGCTATTGCTTGCATGAAAGATTTTAAACTCTATCAAATGGACGTGAAAAGTGCATTCTTAAATGGCTTTATACAAGAAGAGGTATACGTGAAACAACCACCCGGTTTTGAAGATTTGAAACATCCCGATCACGTGTACAAACTAAAGAAGGCACTATACGGTATAAAGCAAGCACCTAGAGCATGGTATGATCGTTTTGCTACTTTCCTTTTAGAAAATGGTTTTAAAAGAGGCACTATAGATAGTACTTTATTTTTAAAACAAGATAAATCGGATTTACTCATTATTCAAATTTATGTTGATGACATCATTTTCGGTCCCACTTCACATAAACTTGTTGAAGATTTCGAAATTTGCATGAAATCAGAATTTGAAATGTCTATGGTTGGTGAATTAAACTACTTTCTTGGCTTGCAAATTAAACAAACGTGTAAAGGTATCCATATTAGCCAAGTTAAGTATATAAATGATATGATTAAAAAGTTCAATTTTGAGAATTTAAAAGTGTCACCACCCCCTATGAGTGTCACCACTAAATTAGACAAAGATGAACATGGTAAGGATTTTGATAATGTCTTATATAGATCTAAGATTGGCTCTCTGCTATATCTTACTGCTAGTAGGCCTGATATCATGTTCAGTGTATGTATGTGTGCACGTTTTCAAAGTCAACCTAAGGTGTCTTACTATAATGCCGTGAAAAGAATATTCCGATATATTAAGCACACACCCACCTTAGGCATTTGGTATGATAAAGACTGCCAATTTAACTTGCATGCCTACACTGACGCAGATTATGGTGGATGAAAAATAGATAGAAAAAGCACGAGTGGCACTTGCCAATTTATAGGAAATTCACTTATTTTCTGGTTTTCTAAAAAGCAAGCCAGCGTCGCCCTATCCACCACTGAAGCTGAATACATGGCACTTAGTCTTTGTTGCACACAATTGCTATGGATAAAACAACAACTTTCTGATTTTGGTATCACAGTACAACGTATTCCTATATATTGTGATAGTATGAGCGCTATCAACTTATCTAAGAACCCCGTACTACACTCTAAGACCAAGCATATACAAGTACGCTATCATTTTCTTCGTGATCACGTAAGTAATGGTGATATTGTCATAGATCACGTACGCACAGAGGCACAAGTAGCTGATATTTTTACTAAGGCATTAAATCAAGCCACGTACGAAAATCTTCGTTCTAAATTAGGCATGATTTCTGCTGATTTGATTTGATTGTCTTTCCATATTTATATGCATTTTTGATTGAATTTCCAAAGTAAAGGGGGAGAGAATGCATGATTTAAGGGGGCGAGAGAAATTGATTGCACAAATCAACGGGGAGAAAATTCGAAATTTGAAATTCAAAATTTGAATTTGTGCATGATTGGAGGGGAGCGATAAAATTTAAATCATGACCATAGTTTATTTTGTAAACCATCAAAAGAGGGAGATTGTAGAGAAAAAAGGGTTTGAGTGATTACAAAATACATGATTTAAATAACGTGTTGCAAAGAAATGCATGACATATTGATGAGCCAAATGAAGGCTAGAAAAACATTCCAAGGACTTTGTCTCCTACTCCAAACTGATTTGAACCTCGGCTATGGCAAAGAACATCCCAATGACACCCCTTGAACTGTAACCGTTTGTTCTTGGCTCAATTTATACCAACACCTCTTCCTCTTTGGCATTCCAACACATCTAAAACCTCATTGAGACCCTAAGATGCTGTAAACCAAAAATGAAGTAAAATACTAACAAGTTCTAGGCTATGAACTTGAAAGAAACCGTTAAGTGATTTTAACTTCAACTAGAAAGTTGAGATTTCCTTAAAGGAAGTTTTGATTGAAATGTATATATGAATTGTGTTTTTTTACAATCTGATTCCTATGCTATTTATACAAAACGAAAATTACAAGAGTACAAGGTTTAAAGTACAAAGTACAAGACTCAAATGACATGCTTGCTTTTTGAACAACTTTTGTTCCAAGAATTCTGGTTGCTTGCCGTGCATTCTTTGCTTCTTTCAACCATATTTCTAGATCAATTTTGATTGGATACTACTTTGAGCAACTTGGTTTGAAATGCCTTTGATTGGTTGCAAGTTTGACTTTGAATCTTCAAACCCTCTTTGCGTGATCTAGGCCTTAAACTTCAAGGATCTGATTGGTTCATTTGTTGTGCAGCTTGCTTGGTTGTCTCCTTGCTTGCTTTTGATTGGTTTGAAGATTTGCAAGACTTCTTCCAATTGGTTCATGAAATGAGCAGCTTGTCCATCCATTCCAACGTGAAGAGCAATTCTTGAATTTGACATGAGTGCTTGTCACCACCTTGCTTGTAAGCTACTTGCACAACACCTCTTTGCTTGGACAACAATTCAGATTCTAATTGCATTTCCAAGCTATGTACGTGTTCCTGAAAGACAAGGCAATAATACAACACAAACTATCCTAAAACAAGGTTAACCAACCAACAATATTAAAAAGAACAACAAAGATATGTACAACACGTTTTTGATACAACTAGATCATAGCTTGTATCATATAAACCCAATGGACATCATCTTTGCTTGGTTCATCCTCTTCATGCCTATAAAGAAATGATTCAACACAATGTAACAACTTCTTAGCCATACTCCTTGTTATGGGACCTGTGTGGGGCATTGAGGTGTCATCATCAGTGTTTGTATCCACAAGGTTAGGCTGTAGCTCATCATTCCCTCCCACTTGAGAAGGATTCGTCCTCGAAGCTCTCTTTGACCTATCTTCAAAGACACCAAGCAACAAACACAAGATACACAACATATATGACATGTCCTAAGGGTTAATTAAGACTATAAGACATAAGAAGTAGCGCTAGTGTGTGCGGAGTTAACAGTGATATGCCATGTCTTACAGAACTAACATGTGACAATAAATGATACATGAAAATATGTTGCGTTGACCCCATCGTGGGCTTATCACATATTTTATGACATGACACGTTTTTGCATAAAACTTGCCTTATATAGTTCATATATAATGTTGTCGTACTAACGAATCATGAAGCTTTAAAGCTTACATCAAATGGCAAGCATTTGTTGTGTTTGAACTATTTTCAGGTGCCATCATTAATGAACTAAACTAGTTCATTAAGTGAAGTACTTAGTTAATTAAACTAAGTAGTTCATTAAAGGAAGCCAATTTGGAAACGCACAAAGGCAGCAAGTTGAAGGAAGGAAAGTTCTCCACTCCTTCATGCTACACGTTTTCAACATATATATATATATATTCAAATTTTTTTAAAAAAGGCACATACACATATATTCCAACGTACTACCGACACGTTATATATTTTGCGAACGTACGTTAACGTCACACCACTATATTTAACTCATATTTATGAGTATATTCAGGTCTTATATCATATGAATAAGTCATGGTGATGACAAATTTATTACGACACGTTAAAGGTTCTAAACCAAAAATTGTCGTATCGGGTGAATACCGAAACTTCGCCAACGTGTCACGTACTTGCCATATATAGATGGCCAGCCCCTACACTTCAAAAATAGCCACAAATTTCGTGACTTACATGGTATATACAGCCATAAAATCATTCCATGTTGGCACACACAAATCACCCAAAATTAAGGCCAAATTGTGGAGATTCCAAATTCAATTTTGTCACATGGTTAGGCACAACTTTAGATCAGCCTAAGTGCCGAATATTAAAGTTTAATTTATGTATATTATGTGTAATATAATATATATATCATGTGCAAAAAGTTGGAATTTAATCGCAGAAAAATCGGGTAATCGACAAACATCGAAAATTCGGTTTTCTACAAACACGACACATGGAACATTTTTGGCATGACATATAACATGTATCTCGACACTTTTTACATACTTTATACATTTTAAGGTGTTCTAGAAAAATCAATTAATGGCTGATTGGAATATACCATACGTGTATAATTATATTGCACTATTTTACAAAGTTTGCAAAAATAAAATTTAGCACATGTATACTCATCATACACGCCTAGCTCAGCCTGTTGGAGCATATGTGGAGTTTTGTTGGCATCTTGATTGGCCAAGAATGAAGCATGCAATATTGATGACATAAAGAAAGGAGCTACACAAGGTAACATTTCAAACTTATGTCACGTTTGTAACACATGTTGAAAATTTCAGCATGTGTGCATAGGCTGGCCGATTTTCTATTATATTATGCCATATTTACCAATTTGAATTATGTGGATTAATTGAAAGATAGTATGGAAATGTTTTGAATATATTATGGAATTAATAAAGTGATATTTTCAAATGTCACACATGCTGAAAATTTCAGCATGTGTGTAATGTACTTGGCCGAATTCTTGGCCCTCTTGGTGACTAATCTTTATTCCTAATTTAGTAGAAATGTTGTGTACTAAATGATGATTGATTTCTTCTTTATTTTCAAGTAATAAATCAAATACAAACTTGGCAACTATTTGAATAAAGTGTGAATGTTACACATGCTGAAATTTCAGCATGTGGGGAGATGCACATGGCCGAATTTTTGATGGAAAATTGGTTTGTCTTGCTAATTATGTGGGATGATTATGTAACTTATGGAAATAATTTTATGGCTAATTGGCACATGCTCTTTAAGGTTTATTTTCAGATTAGTCTAGTCATCAAATGATGACAACTTCCATCCAATCAATGAGTGCCAAGTAAGCAAGAGCTTAATGATCATCCAATGAGGAGTTGCCAAGTAAGCAAGAAAATGTCACCATGATGCAATATACTCTTCCAATGACTTAGAAGATAATTTTCAATAGGAAGAACAAGCTATAGGGGGCGGCCAACTTGGATAAAAAGAAAAGAAGCGAGCAAACAAAAGACAAGAACAAGTCTTGCAAATTCTAAGTGCTAAAACGTGTGTCATCTATTCTTCTACACTCTCTTTCTTTCTTCTTTCTAAAAGCCTATTGTATTCATATTCATACATCTTGAATAGGCTTCTTACATACCACCCTATACTCTTTATCATTGTAAAAGATTGATCAAGGTGTGATCAATCTTGCACTTGCAAGGTGGTGGTGTTCGTGATCATTGTATTCATATACAAGGTTTGTAAAGGGTTGGAGTTGGTGTGTAACTCCATCAACCCTGTGGTAAGGTGTTATTTGTGTTTTGTGATTAATGCTAACCGAGGAAGGTGTCCTCGAAGACTGAAGTAGGTTGTTTTAACAGAACCAGTATAAAATTCCTGGTGTTATTTACTTTCAGCACTTTCTTTCAGTTTAGCACTGTGCATCGTTTTTCATCACGTTATTAAAGACAGTAAACGAATTTCAAAAATCACAAAACTTTCCAGAATCATAGCCACACGTCTTAAGGTTAATTTGATGCAAGTTTCAACCCTTTTGGACAAGGATAAGTCATCCAAACGTCTAAAGTTCTGAGACTAGTGCAGTCTGATTTTCAGGCTTGCAAAGGTTGAGACTTTGATCTTGTTTGACTATCTTCCCAAAAGAATTTTTCAAAACTGTTTCAACCCAATTAAATACAACTAATATAATACTCGTCTACACGTTTGGAACCTTGACGTAAGTTTTGCAAACTCGTGAAAATAGAACTCTCATAATTGTTTGGGATAAAATGTTGTCTCATTTCAAACTTCATCTCTTCCCAAGTGGCAATTGGAGGTTGCCTTGTTTTAGTTCTATTTCGACACAAATTTGTCCACCAATTAAGTGCATAACCAGAAAACTCAATAGATGCGTACCTCACTTTTTGTAATTCACTGTAATTGGTACAAGAAAAGATTAAATCCACTTTCGTTTCCATTCTAAATATTCCTCCGCATTACTTTTACCATAAAACGTAGGAATATTTATTTTGGTTTTGAGAAAATCGTCATCTTGTGGGGAAAGGGGGTTTTGGCGTCTTTGGTAACCACGGGGAGGGTGGTCATCAAAGTCATAATCATCATGCTCATATGGAATGTAATCATCATTGTACCTTCGTGGGACGTACCTTCTTGGTTGTGTAGGAGGAACAAACCTTCGTGCCTCGATGTGTGGCGGTCTAAGGTTGTCATTTTCAACTTCCTCTGGTGGGTGGCGCCTAGGTTGTGGTAGGGGAATGGCCCTGCTTGTACCTTGGCCATCACTCGTTTTGTAGCTTTGCTCTACGTCTTCCAAGCGATGCTTAATTACCTCATTGTCATGCATGAGTTTCTTAAGCATCTCCAGCATTTGTTGTTGCATGTTGTCAACAGTTTCGGCCTCTTTTGACTTGCTAGATACGGAGTGAGTGCTGCTATCCATGTTTTACCTAAAGTGATCAAATAAAACGAAAAGAGAAGAAAAGAAGCAAAATAACACAAAGACAAACAAACGTTAAGGGATTAGTAAAAACAAGCTATGAACACTCCGCTTTCTATTCTTTCCACTCTCTTACCACTTTGGTTCTTGGATAACCTGAAGTTAAGAAGGCTCAAAGTGATCAATAAGAAAGTGTATTGCCAATGCTTCTTCAAATCACAATGTTCTCCACTTGTTTCTTCCTTTTTGCGTTCAAGTTGCACCAATTAGTATCAAAGTAGAGTCAATTGAAATGAACACAAACTTGAACTTTCTACTAAGATTCAAAGAAAATAAGCAACCAAAATTGATGTATAAGGCCGAACCAAAGATGAACTAAGGGTTGCCGTGGGCAATCTTTAGTTAATTTTGATTCTATGCACTTACTATCCACAAAATGGTTCAAGTCATGCAACAATCGAGCAACCAAGTGTGTGATTGGTTCAAGAAGATCAAAAGATGGGGAATAGGGTATAGGGAGATGGCAATGTGGGGTAAAAAGGAAATATGATATCCAAGGTTCGCAAATTGCACCAAAGAAATTTCTACGTAATGCTCAAGGGTGTTGCCCTTTTTCTTTTCTCTTGTTCTTTTGTTTTCTTTCTTTCCTTGCTAATTCAACGTAGGCAAGGTTCAGATCTTCCTTTTTTTTATTAGGGCAGAATTTGAAATCTCATGCGTTTTGCACTTATCACTTTCGTTTTTCGACTGAATGGTGCAATGTCTTTAAATTGCTGTTTGCAACCTTGAATTTCAAGAAAATAACCTTGGAAAGTGAGGGAAATGGAGGTTGGACAGAGTTGGAATTAGGGTTAGGGTTTTCAAGCTAGGGTGTTTTTGAACGCTTTGGGTATTTGCTGGATTGGGGTTTGGGAGTTGATTGTTTGGTGTATATGGCTATTTGTTGTGGGTAATTGATGATTGGTGTGGTCAATTTGGATATTGGTTGGTTTAGGACAGAATTTGAACAAAATTCAAATTCTAGGGTTAGGTTTTCTTTTGAACGGGTTGGGGTCTTTTGATTCGGATTTTGTTGGGTAAAATTAGTTTGGGGCTTTTTGTTAAGGGTGTAAATAAGGTTGTTTGGAACCAGGTTGGTGAATTTTAGGGTTGGGTTGGGTGGGTGCTGGTCGGGCCGTGGGGTGTAGGGCTAGAATTAGGGTTTTGCTGGTTGTTGAAAATGGGTTATGAAGACAAGCACACGTAGGACTACTTAACTTAAAGCATGAAATCAATCACAATGCGAATCACAAGATGCATACAATCATCACCAACTAAAAGCTTCGGTAGCAACAAGATGATTTGAACCCGAGGTAGCTTTATAGGCTGATGGTTGGAATATTTAAAAGAAGGCTGAATGTAACCTAAAATGCAACAAACCCTAATTTGTTCAAGTTTGAACGACTCAAAATCAGATTGTGATGCGAAAAGGAAATAAAAGAAATGACACTTGAACGATGAAAAGCAAAATGCAGCAACATGCAAGGACTCAAAGCAATGTTTGTTTTTTTTGGACTTTTTTTTTGAAATGCAAGACAAGGGCGTGTAGAGTGAGGAGTAGAAGAAGGACACAACTGAACTTAAAATGACTAGACTCAAACGAAAAAAAGGAAATGATAGATGGTGGAATAGAGTAACCTGGGCTCTGATACCAATTTGATGCGTGCAACTCATGGGCTCCAACGATTCCACCTTCCAAATGTCCATCACAAAGGGTTAGACATAAGGAAGAAGACTTCCCCTTGCTTCCTTAGTGATAAAAACGTGTGGATCAAATGAGCAAGACCAACACTTCAAGATGGTTGTTGATCAGGCAAACCAATATGGCCCTCCTGGATGGCACCTTTTAGTAATGGCAACACCTTCAAAATGCTCAACTTTGAAGGATCTTAACTTAGGTTTTTAATGCAAAACCAAGAAAACAAAGTATCACACAAAGTGAAGGAAATATCAAGAATTGTTATTCATCAAAAGGTGCTTGTACAAATCGGCCAAAGGGCCTATTTATAGATGCCTAAGACACTTCAAAATAATCAGATATTATCTAAAAGAAATAGCTAGAAAACATTTGAATTGAACTTGAATTTGCTAATTATTTGAATTCAAAAATAACTTGAAAAAAATCCTAGCTAAAATCTGGTTGAACTCTTCCTTTTCCAGCCGTGTGTTTGATCAGCAAATGAGGCATTGTGGAGCTGTTTTGATGACTATCTTCAGCCGTGTTTAACAAGTCTAAGAAGGTCTTGAAATCTGATTTTGATGATGATAATATGGCTGGAGTTGAATTCAAAAGATAGTTGAATTTCGAATTCAAATTGAGTTCGAATTTGAATTCAAACTTGGATTCAATTTGAATTGGGTTTTATCCACCCTTTCTCCTTCAAAATGGCGTGTAGATTGGATGATATGGTAGCTGAATTCCTCTTGAATTTTAAATCTCCAATTGGTTGAAATTTGAATTCAAATCATGATCGAATTTAAATTCAAGTCTAGCTTTGAACTTAAATTCAATTTGATCATCATCCATTTGCTTCAAAATGGCCGCCCCCTTGATGTATGTTGGAGATGATTTTTGACTTCAATTTGAACAAGAGATTCCATCTTGGACACATTTGAATTTGTCTTTGTGAAGACAACATTCTCTTCAAGACAACATTCTTTTTTTTGTCTTCCTCTTTGCCACACACGCCTATGTTGTTTATTTTTGGCCTCCATTTTATTTTGGACTTTCATGTACCTAATTTACCTACAAAGAAAAGACATAAAACAAAGATCACAAGGAACAAGATAATAAAACACACACGCATATGCATCAATGTTCAAAGAGTGGGTTCAATGAAGTGAACCCATGGAACCTTAGGTTCATCTTGAACATGCTTATACAAGAAGGTGGCAACTTGATGACAAAGTTCTCTTGCCCTCCTTCTTGTCATAAGACCCTTGACCTCTTGATGGGGCCCTTGATCCTCATCGGACCCTTGATCCTCATCAACTATTCAACCCCTCTTCTAGTGGTGCCTTGCAGATCCTACAGATAATGCATCCAAGGTTCCATGCGGCAACAAAGGCGAGGCAAGACGAGGTCTAGTGACAAGAAGTATAACAAAGAGTTTGAGCCAAGAAGTTGATGCATTCTTGTTCAGACATTTGTGTGACTAGCTTGTAAACAAAGAGTGTCGTTGGGTTCACCTACTTGAGCCCAATCTTTGAGTTTTTATGTGTTGCAACATATATGAGTCGTTTGTATTATTTCTTTCATTCCTTGAGTCGTTTGCTTAAAATTTCTTGTTTGTAAATGTTGTTCTTTCGGTCTTGCATGACCAAACCTTGAGTCTTTTATCTTGTTAGGTCTTTAGGGTTGTTTATTATGTTTCTATGTTTATTGCAATAATTTAAGGACTTGTAAGGTTGTTGGAGATGTTTGAAGACCAAAGGAGTTGAAGAGAAGCAAGCCCATTTCATAATGTAATTTTCTGGCAGGACAAGTTTTTGTAAATAGCTGTATCTCTTCAACCACAAGGGAAAATCAAGTGATTCAAGTTTTTTTTGGAAAGAAAAGACAAAGATCTAGCACATTCATGTTTTGCACATTTCCAAGATCTGTCGTTATAATGGCCAAAAAAGTATTGAAGTTCAAGTACTGTTTCTACCGAATTCTGTGACACATGTTTAGTAACTTGGACTTATCTCTTCCATGGGTAGGCCAAACTCAGAGAACTGTATGTTTATTTTCTACACTCAATGGGATACAATTCTCTAACAGGAGTCAAGATCTAATTTGAGCTGCAAGTGATCCAAAAACAGGCCACAATTTATACAAGTTTTCAGGAGCCCATACTGAAAGCATTCAGGACACCCAAACTTTGGAGGGCCATATCTAACTCATCCCATGTCCAACTGAGGTGATTCAAAAGCCTAAATTCAATTTTAGATCGTGATCTACAATTCTCAAGAATGAATAAGGACCAGAATAGGCTTATAGAAGGGGTCAAACCGTTTGCCAATAGATTGCACATTTTAGCCTTTTTGTAGCCTTTTGACTAGACTTTTCTTTAGCTTTGTAGACTAGACTTTTTTTAGTCTTCTTGGCCCTATTTAAAGAGGGCATGGACGTCCATATAGAGGAAGAAAAGTTGGAGAATAGATTCATATGAATTCTCAGGCAAAATCAGCCTATTTTCGCTTTACAAACACTTATGAGTTTTGTTTTTGATATTTCTTAAGAACAAGTTGAGTGTTTTCTTTGTTTCTTTGAAGATCAAAGTTAGAATCCAATCAAGGTGTGAGCAACCTTGTGGGGGATATCCAAAATCAAAGGTGTGGCCGTCCAAGAGGGTGCAAACTTGCTTGGGATAACTTTTGAAGGAGGAAAGCTCAAACAAAAAACCTTGGTGATCAACGGCTAGGAGGGAGTTAAACTCTTGCCTAAAACTGTTAAGGATCCAAGTGTTAAAGGAGACGATCTGTACGAGGCGTGACAACCGCGCATCATGGAATTCATAAGGTGGGTTGGCTGCAAAAGATGAATTCTTTTGTTTCCAAACTTATTTCCCACAGTTTTGATGTGAACCAAGGATGTTTTTTTTAATATAAGATGAATGAAAGGAAACATTTGGATGGTGAAGGAAGGGTGGTGAGAAATCAGATTGGTGGTGACTAGAAGGATGACACAAAAATGAAATGATAAATGATGAAAAGAGTGACTTGCTCTGATACCAAATTGATGCGTACACTGTGTGTGATCCACTTTCCACCTCAAGCCTCCTCCTTCACAGCGGTTTAGGCACAAAGGAGTTGGACTCCCCCTTGCTTCCCTTGTGTCAAAATCGACCTCAATGAGCTCTCATTTGCGTTGGAATAGTCGTTGCTTAGGCAAGTTGATTCAACCCTCCTAGACGTATTGTTTTAGCAATGGCAATAACCCTCAAATAGCTCAATCTTTGAGAGATCTTAACCTTGATTTTTAGTGCAAACACCAAGAAAACAAAGGCTGTTTCAAAAGCAAGAAAATGTTTTTTTATTCCAAGGCAAAAGCTGAGATTTGTCCAATTGGTTTCCAAGCTTAAATAAGACTAAACCTCATTTTAACACCTATCCAAGTCAAAGGATGCAGTAAAACACATCCATTCTGGTCTCATAACCTGACTAAAATGTTTGAAACTTTAAGGGAAGGTTAAAGAATTCAAATTCCAAGAGTTACAAAAGGCTGGAGTTTAGGCAGAAATGGCGCCCTCGGTTGACTAGGTTTTTTCCGTGGATGCAAGTCGAATTTGAAGAAGTGTCCTTCTTGAGAAATTTAGTTCACGTTCGTAACTTGACTTTTGGATTCTGAATTACCTAATTTGGAATTTTTATGACTAAGTTACGCACCAAACAATTTCAAGCAATTTTCAGGTGGCTGAATTTTTGCAGAAATGGCGCCCTTGGTTTTCTGGCCTTTTTCCTGCGAATGCAAATAGAATTTGAAGCAGAATCCTTCTTAAAAAATTTAGATCACGGCTTGAAATTGAAATTTGGGTTTTGAATGACCCAATTTGGAGTTTGCATGACTGAGTTACGCGTCCATAAAGTTCAAATAATTTTCAGCACTTTTCAGCTTCTTGGTCTAACACTTCCAAACGGGTTTGGGCAACTCCAAGAGCCCCTACAAAGCAAGCAAAGATATAACAAGCATCAAACAAGTAAAAGAAAGGATAATAAACGAAAATACAAGAAACTAAAATACTCAAAATGCAATGCATGAAGTGCAATCTAACTAAGACACACCTATAACGTCTTGCACGTATGTGTGCATCATCATTTCATCTGAAGTGTAAGCCGTGTGGAAGCTGTTTGAGGCACTTGAAGGGTATTTGGATGTATTTCCATTGATATAGCCGAGATTCTACCAAGGAAACAAAGTGTTGATGAGAGAAAAGAAAAAGAAAGCAAGCGAGAGCACAAATACATACAAACACAAACTGATTTTATATACTAACTACCTTTGCAAAAGTTTGTTTGTTTCATGTCTTCTTTTAGGTTCCAATGAGGATTGAAATCATTTGGGGAGTCATGGTTCATGAACATGACTATAATGATGTCGATTGGATTATGTATCACTTTGGTAAGGTAAATAAGATTTCGGTAAGAAATTATCGCCAAAAGGTACCATCTTTTCAAACTTTTCTTCAAGATAAACGAAGTGTTCGGGCATACTACAATTACATGTTTGATGATTATTATTATGTTAACACCCAAGAATGTGAGGGATTAAGAATGATTAGGTTCTATGCTTGTTTAAACAAGGATATTGTTGATTGCATGCCAAGTGAATACTTTCCATCTCTTAGAGCTATGTTTGAGAAAGCATTCTTTGGAATTTAATAACACCTCAGTAGAATGCAATCTCGTTGTGAATACATGGATAAAACAATCCTAGAGTTTCAATCTATGTTACTTGCATTCCAACCTGAAATCATGCATGAACCTAGCAATGGTTCTAGTGTGCTTAATGATAAAGTCGTGCATGATATAGTTGAGCATGATATGCATGAAAATATTGCTGAAATTCCTTTGGTTGAACATGATTTAAGTGTTGATAACAAAGATGAACCTTAGGAAGATGTATTGCATAATCAAAGTCTTAACTTGCATGATGATTTGCTGGCTTTAAAAAGATGATTTACCTACTAATTTGCATGACTTTGATGATGATTCAGATGCTGTTAACATTGTTAAAATTAAAAAGGGCGGTGTCCAATCTGATTTTTTGATGAGCCCACGATGGGGTCAACGCAACATATTTTCATGTATCATTTATTGTCACATGTTGGTTCTGTAAGACATGGCATATCACTGTTAACTCCGCACACACTAGTGCTACTTCTTATGTCTTATAGTCTTAACTAACCCTTAGGACATGTCATATATGTTGTGCATATTGTGTTTGTTGCTTGGTGTCTTTGAAGATAGGTCAAAGAGAGCTTTAAATTGAAGAAGCATGAACACCGATCGATCCATGTCCCATCTGATCGGATGATATCATTATTCAAACAAAGCTTGAAGATGCAATTAGAATCTGAATTTTTGTCCAAGCAAGTAGGTGATAAGCAAGTAGTTTACAAGCAAGGTGGTGACAAGCAACCATGTCAAAACTGAATTTGTTCTTCACGTTGAAACAAGATGAAACAAGCTGCTCACATCATTAGCCAATAAGAAGGAGTCTTGTAAATGCTTAAACCAATCACAAACAAGTGAAGAAAATTCAGCAAGCTGCACAACAATTCAACCAATCAGCTCCTTTTGAAGAAAACGGCTGGTTCATGGTTAATTCCTTTGAAAATTCAACACCAAACTTGCAACCAATCAAATGCAATCTAAAGCAAGCAGCTCAATGTGTTAACCAATCAAAATTGTGGCTGAAAACTAGCGTGGAAGAAACGTTGGATTAAGCTTCATTCTTTTGAAAATTCAAAGCCACACTCTCAACCAATCAAAGCCTAATTCCAAGCAAGCTGCTCCAAGTTTTATCCAATCAAATTGATCAAGAAAAGAAGGCTGAAAATAGCAAGGAATACACGGCAAGCAACCAGAATTCTTGGAGCCAAAGTTGTTCAAAAGCAAGCACCTTATTCTAGTCTTGTACTTTGTACATTAAAACTTGTACTCTTTATCATTTTCGTTTGCTATAAATAGGTAGGAACCTGAATGTACAAAAACAACAATACAACAATTATCAAACACATTTCAATCAAATATCCTTTAAGGAGTTCTCAACTTATGCTAGTTGAAGTTTAAGACCACTTAACGGTTTTCTTTCAAGTTCATAGCCTAGAACTTGTTATTATTCACTTCATTTTTGGTTTACAGCATCTTAGGGTCTCAATGAGGTTTTAGATGTGTTGGAGTGCCAAAGAGGAAGAGGTGTTGGCATAAATTGAGCCAAGAACAAACGGTTACAGTTCAAGGGGTGTCATTGTGATGTTCTTTGCCATAGCTGTGGTTCAAATCAGTTTGGAGTAGGAGACAAAGTCCTTGGAACGTTTTTCTAGCCTTCATTTGGCTCATCAATTGGTATTAGAGCGTTGGTTAGTCTTCTATTCATGTTTACATTGTTTAAACTAGCATATGATTGTTGCTGCCCAAACCGTATGTTGAACTGATTTCATTTGCGCTTAGTTGCTGTTTATTTAGATAGTTAGTTTATGTTTTAAAGTGCTTGTTAGATAGTATACTATAGTTTGGTAACTTAGTTAAGTAGGCAAAACCGAAACCCCCCCCCCCCCACAAAAAGAACTTAGACTAGACTTAGTGTTGTTAGAATCTGATTGTGTAGCTTAGATCAAAACCGTGTGAAACTGATTGTTCTTGTTCAATCTAGCTTAGTTAATCTTCATTAGACCCTAATCTAGAAGTTTAAGTGTTAGTTAAGTCCTTAAATCAGAAAACTTGAACACAAAAATTAGAATAGTTGATAGTTTACTTGTAATCAAGTTGTTAAAATTCTGTTTCTTGTACTTGTGTGCAAACTGATTAGGCGTTATATAGTGCTGCCTTATTTAGCTTGGTTAGACTAGTTTACAACATAGTTTAAGTGTTTAGTTGGTTGTTTAGTTTAGCACAAGCAAAACCGAAAACTGAGAACAAAACAAGGTAGTTTTAGCTAAGTAAGTGTGCTGCCTAGTTTCTATTGACATACGTTTGGTAAGTAGGATATAAACCCTAGCATCTAGTATCATTTAGTTTAGAATCTGATTGCATCATACAAACAAAAACCAAACAAAAACAAAGTAGGATAGATCACTTAAAAACAGAACAAAACAAGTTAGCTTACTTTGCATCAAAAACTGATTTCCATTAGTTGTTAGTAATCATCCTTATAAATTGCATTTAGAAACAACTAAGTTGCATTTAGCTATCTTAAGATTAGTTAGATCATTTGCATCAAAAACAGAAAAAAAACCGAAACAATTTAGTTTAAACTTGATTAAATCTTTGAATGCTATTTGTTTAAACTTGTTGAATTTGATTTCACCACCCCCGTTACACCTTAAGTCATTGTTTGGTACAAACTTGATTGAATCTTTTAATTGAAACATTATTGACTTGAGATTTGTTAAAAGTGAAGTAAATTTGTAAGAAACAAGATTTGATTTCAAATTTTAACGTTGGCTTTACGTTTATCTTTACTTGGGGGATTGATTCAATTGTTTAAAGACTTTATTGGACTTAAGTTCTTACTTAGGATCACTTTGTCTATATTTATCCCTACACTGTTAAATTGCCGACCCTGTTATCATCTTGTTGTCTTTACACTTCTTCAACTTGCATTGAACTTTCATCTATATTTGGTTGTTAAATTTGTGAAACAGTTTTCATATCATTAGTGTTCTTCCGTGTTGTTCAAAGAACGTTTCACAAAAGCCACACCAAAACTTGTGCAAGTAAAACCAAAGAAAAAGAAGCCGTGAGCAATGTCTCATAAAGGTAAGTGAGCAGTAGACTCACAAAACAGACAAAGCCAATCCAAAGGAAAATAATTAGGCTTGTTTGTGAAAGAAACTGAGAGAAAAGTCATTTTTAACGTCAAAAAGCAAGAGACAAGACGTATGAGTGATTTGCACAAGAAGTGAGATATAGCCATCCAAAGTTCACAAAAGGTGAATTGTGCAAAACCAAAAGCAAATACCTACACCAAAAGTGTTAACTGTTGTAAAAGGTTCCTCGAACAAACCCTTGTTGAACACTTGTGTGTATGTACTGTCTTTCACTTTATTTACAATTGAATGTGCATTAAAGTTTAAAGTTAAAGGATTGTTCTGTACAAACCCTTAGCTTTCTTTGATTCAGCCAAAAACATCACTTGACTTCTATTTTTCTTTGAATCTTAGATAGTCCAAGATTGTTGTTTATTCAATTGTCAATTTGAAGTAGAAATTTACGTTTTGTTAAAGTTATAGTTTGATCTTACTTGCTTGTATTCTGACTTATTTATCTCATTGTTTTACCATCTTGGTTGATTGTTTTGATTAAACATGATTCTAAAAACCATTTGGGGAGTTGAATGCCATAGGAGAGACTATGATGAACTAGAAAAACGTATGAACTCCTTTAGTCGTATGAATGGTTTATGGGTTGGATATTGGGAATGTAAAACTCCTAGATATCAAACTCTTTCTTAGTGCAATAAAGACGTTAGTGCATATTACAATGAAATGCTTGATGATTTGTACTATGCTTATGTTGAAGAACATGAGGAATTAAGCATGATTAGGTTCTTTGGTGGATTAGATAAAGAGATCGCTGATTGCATGCTGTCTGAAAAATTCTCATCACTTTATGACATGTATAAAAAGGCAAAGATTGTTCAATCAAACCTAATCCCATGGCAAGTTAATCAAAACTATGGGTATGAACTAAACTCTTGTGATTCTGAAAATGACAAACCAAATCCAGTTAAGTTAAGCAATTTGAGTCAGCCTATGGATAATATTGAAAATGCATTGCTTCAACCTAGAGACATGGTGCAAGTAATGATAGAATCTGAAAAGAACAAAGACTTACAATCTGACATTTCTGTGAATGATGGTTTGTATGAAATTAGCCCCAACATGCTTGAAACTGAAACTTCTTTATCTGAATTGCATGTTCAACCTTGTGTACTGTCTGAAGAAGACCCTTCACTTGAATCTGTTGGTGATTTCCAAAGTGTTAGTCGTTTGCTTATAGATGATGTTAATTGTGATAACACTTTGTCTGAAAATGATTTACATTGTGACATGCATATAAATGAAATCCCTGTGCATGATCTGCATTCTGCTGAGATGCTTGTTTCTGGGTTACAATCTGAATTACATCCTGTACATTTCATTGATGACATTGATGTAAGTAATTCTGTTGAGAATGACATTGATAAACTAGATTCTTATGATTTGATGTTAGCTGAACTAGATTGTCTACTTGATGTAGAGCTTGATCATGATGTCATTATTGAAATAGATTCAGCTACAAATGAACATAAATCCTTGGATGAACTAGTTAATGAATTGAATGACATATTTAGTATAGATGAAGATTCTATTTCTGAAATATCTATTTCATCTCATCTTGTTGAATGTCTGCCTGTTGTCATCTCAATTGATACATCTTGTCTAAATATTGCACATGTCTGTAAGATTTGTACACTTAGTGTTAACATGTTGTAATATGCTTTTTGGATGTTGTTTTATCTGTTAGGATGTATGTGTTCTAAAATTTTTGTTATCATATTGTTAATACATCCTAAACATTTTAGAAAGCGTGTACACACCTTATTCTTTCTTCAAAGATAAGGATGCACCAAGGTATTTCACCTTCACCATTTGTATTATCATGTTCATATTGATTATGGTGTAGATGATCATATGTGTACATCCTACATCCCTATCCCTTATTCTCTTCATGTTGAGATTCGAGGACAAATCATTTTCAAGAGGGAGGGAATGATGAGCCCACGATGGGGTCAACGCAACATATTTTCATGTATCATTTATTGTCACATGTTGGTTCTGTAAGACATGGCATATCACTGTTAACTCCGCACACACTAGTGCTACTTCTTATGTCTTATAGTCTTAACTAACCCTTAGGACATGTCATATATGTTGTGCATATTGTGTTTGTTGCTTGGTGTCTTTGAAGATAGGTCAAAGAGAGCTTTAAATTGAAGAAGCATGAACACCGATCGATCCATGTCCCATCTGATCGGATGATATCATTATTCAAACAAAGCTTGAAGATGCAATTAGAATCTGAATTTTTGTCCAAGCAAGTAGGTGATAAGCAAGTAGTTTACAAGCAAGGTGGTGACAAGCAACCATGTCAAAACTGAATTTGTTCTTCACGTTGAAACAAGATGAAACAAGCTGCTCACATCATTAGCCAATAAGAAGGAGTCTTGTAAATGCTTAAACCAATCACAAACAAGTGAAGAAAATTCAGCAAGCTGCACAACAATTCAACCAATCAGCTCCTTTTGAAGAAAACGGCTGGTTCATGGTTAATTCCTTTGAAAATTCAACACCAAACTTGCAACCAATCAAATGCAATCTAAAGCAAGCAGCTCAATGTGTTAACCAATCAAAATTGTGGCTGAAAACTAGCGTGGAAGAAACGTTGGATTAAGCTTCATTCTTTTGAAAATTCAAAGCCACACTCTCAACCAATCAAAGCCTAATTCCAAGCAAGCTGCTCCAAGTTTTATCCAATCAAATTGATCAAGAAAAGAAGGCTGAAAATAGCAAGGAATACACGGCAAGCAACCAGAATTCTTGGAGCCAAAGTTGTTCAAAAGCAAGCACCTTATTCTAGTCTTGTACTTTGTACATTAAAACTTGTACTCTTTATCATTTTCATTTGCTATAAATAGGTAGGAACCTGAATGTACAAAAACAACAATACAACAATTATCAAACACATTTCAATCAAATATCCTTTAAGGAGTTCTCAACTTATGCTAGTTGAAGTTTAAGACCACTTAACGGTTTTCTTTCAAGTTCATAGCCTAGAACTTGTTATTATTCACTTCATTTTTGGTTTACAGCATCTTAGGGTCTCAGTGAGGTTTTAGATGTGTTGGAGTGCCAAAGAGGAAGAGGTGTTGACATAAATTGAGCCAAGAACAAACGGTTACAGTGCAAGGGGTGTCATTGTGATGTTCTTTGCCATAGCTGTGGTTCAAATCAGTTTGGAGTAGGAGACAAAGTCCTTGGAACGTTTTTCTAGCCTTCATTTGGCTCATCATTTTTCCTATGATTTGCCTTGCTTATATGATGATTCAAGTGATGAACTAAGTGATATTTCAAGTAAAAGTGAGCATGAAACTTTAGAAAAGAATGAATGTACTATTTGTACTAATCCCTTGTTTGAATGACATGACAATGACGTTGCATCCAAACCACGTTAGGAAAAGGTGCTGGACGTTAAGCATTCATGTTAAGATGATCTTCAATGTGTTTTTGGAGAGTTAATTGCACCTGATATCCATACTTTTCCACAAAGTTTTAAGTAGCATCCATTCTTTTATTAAACTCACTTGGCAGACATACTTATTGGAGAAATAGATACCTGGCATCCTTGCTGACGTCATAAAGGCAATTTACATTTATTTTTTTAGAGTTTATAGAAAAATAATTCAAAAATAAAAAAACCCCACCCCCACCATCGACCTCCCTCCCCCTACGAATCCATCTTCCACCTTAAGAAATCAATCAGCGATCAGCATGTTAAATGGTGGAAGAATTCAAGGGGTTTTTGGTGGTTTGGGAGCTTTCTTAGCAACATCAGAACAACTCTTCCAAACTTTTTCGCTTCTTTGTTGAATCAACTTAGGATCTTTCTTAAACTCCTCTGTCTTTGTCAGCTCCCAAAGCAATTCCTCATGACAATCCTCTCCCATATTCACAAGATCGATGCAACAAGGCGGCGAGATGGGTTTATCATCAAAAATACCAAACACAATTTCTCGACCACATTCATCATTAACATGCTTAGCACATTCCTCCAAGAATTCTCTGTAACCAGGACATTTTTCCCTAGGAGTGCTTTGGGATGTTCTTGTACTCCCCTGGGGGTATTTTTGTCCCTGCGACGCAGTGTTTGAAGACTTCCATGCTTCGATGTTTCACTTGACTTGCGTTTGGCGTCATATACCCGGGTTCTTATAATAAACGTTTAATCAAGTCTTTGTGACAATCTTTTCCAAAATAAGCTAGCTTTGTGCAACATTCTTTGCCAACTGCAGTGCCGTCAATTACTCCAAGAATCAATATGAAGGAAATTGCCAACAATAAATGGGAACTCCGGCGTCCGGCAGTCATGGTGGTTGTGGGATGTGGTTGTGATTAGATAGGCTTAAGGTGAAAGATTTGGAGGGTATATGTAGAGCATGTGGTTCTTTGGTTAATTATCTAACGGATCTGTAGGATGGGGAAGAAAAGATGGTGGAAGTTGGGAAGGAAGAAGATGAAGATGGAGGAAGAAGATGAAGATGGAGAAAGATGGAGGAAGATGGGGAAGGAGGTCGATGGTGGTAGTGGGGGGTGGGGGTGGGTTTTTTATTTTTTAATTATTTTTTCTATAAACTTTTAAAAAATAAATGCAAATTGCTTTTATGACGTCAGCAAGGATGCCAGGTGTATATTTCCCCAATAAGTATGGTTGCCAAGTGAGTTTCATAAAAGAATGGATGCTACTTAAAACTTTGTGGAAAAATATGGATACCAGGTGCAATTAACTCTGTTTTTGGATGCGTGCTTCTTTATTGAGTTAGTTATACACTCGAAACACATTAGGATGAACTTGTGCATGGATGTTGTGTCTAAATTATTTAGGTGTGTCTCGCATAGTTGGTGAATTATTGTGGTGTTTTTCCCTTCAGAGCATACATGCTAAAGATTCGAGGATGAATCTTTTCTAGAAAGTAGGGATTGATGAACGCACGTGCAAGATGTTAGAGATGTGTCTTAGTTAACTTTCGTTTTTTAATGAAATGTTGTAATATAGTCTAGATATGTCGTAGTATGTTATGTATGTTGTTTTGTATGTATTTGAACTGTTTTTAGGTCAAGAAAGAGTGTTTGAAGTCAAGACAAAGTTCAAACATAAAGCTGAACTAGGATTGGCAAGTAGGCAGCTTGACACACGAATGGTATTTCAGCCATATCTCCACAACCCCAACTCCGATTGACCTGATTTCAGTTAGAGCTTCAACATAAGAGATCTAGGTACAACTTGGGTGTTCAGCACATCTTCAGGAAATGACTTTATCCAGGTCAAACATAACAAGGAAAATGAAGCTACTAATCAACTGCCTGGTTGAAGGACCACCCGGAAGCAGCTGAAATTCAACCCGTCATATCTCCTTCTTCCAAACTCCAAATAAAAGGATTCAAAAGCCAAACTTGAAGTTCTGCTAATTATCTACAATGTTGATGAAGACAAGATTAGCTAAATCTGAATGAACAGAACCCAAATGACACGAAACAGTTTGGCAAACTTGACCCACTTGCCAACTCATCCTCAAACTCAATCAATCAAAGAGAGGACGCCAAGCTTCTTACATGGAACATCAAAGGCATCATAAGGGAGATTTATAGATGGTCCAATCAGAAGAAAGGGTTCAAGACAAGTTGCAAAAGCAAGCAGTCTCGGATGCAACTTTCAGCCACGAATAAACAGCTTGCACACCTTTGTGCAAAGCTTAAGTTTAGCTAGTTTTTCTTCCTTGTTTTTTATTGGAACTTTCACGTATAATATCTCACATTTCTAGGTTAGATTTAGCCAATAAATAGATCAGCTATCCTTGTAAAAACACTGCCGATTTTGAAATATATACACACTCAGCCGAGAGCTAGTTTTCAAGACTTGTCTTGCTTTGCTTTGTATCAAGCTCTGATTCCCTTCAAGAACCGAACAATCTTGATTGTATATATCATATACTTGAGATGGATATCATTTAGGAGGGTTAATTCTTGCCTAAATGAGTTGAAATCACTTGTGAAGTGTTGTTTAACTATCTGGCTGTGACAAACAGTTTGGTAAGAGGCTTGGTTAGAGGGACAACAAGTGAGTGAAATCACTTGTTAAGACATTCATGTATAATATCTCACATGTCTAGGTTAGATTTAGTGATGCAAACGCGTGATGGTTGAATCCACTCTACCACCTCCAATGTCCCTCTCACAAAGGTGTAGGCACAAAGAAGTGATATTCTCCTTGCTTCCGTTGTGTAGAAATTTACTGGCTCGAGCAATCACCAAAAACTTCAAGCGTACGTTGATAGGCAAACCTTCAATAGATTCTCCTAGATGGCACTCTCAGTCTTGGCAAACACTCTCAAATCGCTACTTTTGAGAGTTATTAACCTTGATTTTTGATGCAAAAACAAGAAAACAAAGTCTCACAATTTGGAGAGAAAAACAAAGTTTCAATTTTTTTTTGATTGAATGAAGGCTGCCTAAAATCGGCCATAGTGAGGCCTTCTTATGCTGATTTTTCCTAGTTAATAAGAGTACTATAAACATTAAACTCTATCTTAAAAGTCTGTCAAAAGTTTGAACAAAAAATATACAATTTGAACTTGGATAAGCTAACGATCTTGTCTTCACTTTGGGTAGTTATCTTGACTTCCTTCAGCCGATTTTATGATGCTCCTTGATTGCCTTGTGGATCAAATTTGAAGGTTGAGATAAGCTTGGATATGTCTTAAAAAATTTCGCTAAAATTTCATCTTGAGTGGACTTTGAATTTGAGATTCAAATTTGCTTCATCTTTATCATCTTATGGCCGCCCCCTTTAAGAATTATAGTGTAGATATGCTTGTCCTCATCTTGTTGGGAAGTTGATCTTTAAGTAGCCTTTCAAACCATGTAGTTGTTGGGAAAGGGATTAGGACAAATATTCCTTAAGACAAACATTCCCTAAGACAAACATTTCCTATGACAAACATTCATTGGGACAAACATTCCTTAGGATAAATATTCCTTGGGACAAACATTCCCTAGGACAAACATTCTTCAAGACAAATATTCTCTTTAGGACAACATTCTCTTGAGACAAACATTCTCTTGAGCATTCTTCTTTTTCTTTCAAGATATCATCCTTTTCACAACATCAGGTCTCCTACAAAACAAAGTTATGAAAACAAGAATCTTAGTAACGCAAGTTATGAAAACAATAATTAAATGAGAAACAACTTGAAAAAACGCACACACACATATGCAAGATTGGTTAAACGGTTTTGGTTTCAAGTTAATGAACCCAATGTTCGTTAGGTTCATCTTGCACATGCCTAAACAAGAAGCTTGCAACATCAAGATCAAGTTTTTTAGCTTTGCTTCTTGTTATAGGACCGGTGACATTATGATGGGATCCTTGACCCGCATCAATCTCATCCTCCTCAAGAGGATTCGTCCTCGAATCAAAGGACTCGTCATTGTAGGGAGTTATGTCAATAACACTGAAAGTAGAGGAAACAACACCATATCTTGGAGGAAGGTCCAGAATGTAAGCATTTGGACCCACACGTTGAAGCACTTTGAAGGGGTCGTCTCCCCAAGGTAACAATTTATTTTTCCTCTGCTTAGGAAATCTTTCTTTTCTTAAATGTAACCAAACTAAATCTCCCAGCTCAAAAGAAATTTCTTTATGATGCTTATTACTTCTTGCATATGCTTTATTCTTTTCGTCAAGTTGGAGTTTAATCTTTTCATGCAACTTCTTAATGGTTTCAGCTTTATGTTTACAATCTAAACTTGCATAGGAATGGGAATCAAATCTATAGGAGACAAAGGATTGAAGCCATACACAATCTCAAAAAGACTATGCAATGTACCATGATGAACACTCCTACTATATGCAAACTCTATATATGGTAAACAATCTTCCCAAATTTTAATATGCTTTTGTAGAATGGCACGGAATAATTGTGAAAGAGTACGATTTACAACTTCAATTTGTCCATCAGTTTGTGGGTGACCAATGGTTGAAAAAAACCAGTTAGTACCAGGCTTAGTCAACAAAACACGCCAAAAGAGGCTTAAAAGTTTTGTATCTCTATCACTTACAATTGTCTTAGGCATGCCATGTAGTCTAATAATTTCATGAAAGGATAAATCAGCAACATGGTTAGCATCATCAACCTTCTAACACTCAATGAAATGAGTCATTTTAGAAAAACGATCAACCACAACAAAGACACTGTCCCGACCACTTCTAGACCTAGGTAGGCCTAAAACAAAGTCCATAGAAAGGTCAAGCCAATGGGAATCTAGTACGGGCAAAGGGGAATAAAGAACATATGGTTGTGATTTAGATTTGGCTTGCTTGCAATACAATTTGCACACAACTTTTCAACATCCACATGCATACGAGGCCAATAAAAATGTTCTTTAAGGGTTTCTAAAGTTTTGATACTCCAAATTGTCCCATCAATCCTCCCCTATGGGCTTCTCTCACCAACATCTCTCTCATGGAAGATTGGGACGCACACAATTTTTGTTCCTTAAAGAGGTATCCATCATGTATGTAGAATTTTCCAAAAGGTGCCTCTTGACAAGCATCAAAGATGTTGCCAAAATCTTGATCATTATCATACAATTCCTTCAGTTACTCAAAACCTAGAAAACGTGAGGACAAGGTAGTCACTAAGGTGTCCTCCTAGAAAGGGCATCAGCGACTATGTTATCTTTTGCTTGTATTATTACACAAGGAAATTATTCTATAAACTCCAGCCATTTGACATGTCTCTTGTTAAGCTTTCCTCGGCCCTTAAGGTATTTTAGACTCTCATGGTCAGTGTAAATCACAAATTCCTTAGGCTGAAGGTAGTGTTGCCAAGTTTGGAGAGATATAACTAAGGCATATAGCTCTTTAACAAGTGGAGTAATTCAATGAGGCTCCCTTTAATTTCTCACTAAAGTAGGCTATAGGTTGTTTTCCTTGGGTCAATACAGTTCCAATACCCACGACACTAGCATCACACTCTATTTCAAAGGTCTAATCAAAATTGGATAACCTAAGAATGGGTGCATTGGTTAGCCTTCTCTTAAGCTCTTCAAATGCTTGATGTTCTGGCACTGTCCACTGAAAAGGCATATATTTCTTAACATTTTTATTCAAGGGTGCGACTATGGAAGAAAAATCTTTAACAAACCTCCTATAGAAGCTTGCTAAGCCATAGAAACTATGCACCTCTCCGATAGTCTTAGCTGTAGGTCATTCTACAATCGACCTCACTTTTTCCTCATCCTTCTCTATCCCATCTGCGGTGATTATGAAGCCTAAAAAAGACATCTCTCTTTAAACAAAAGGAACACTTCTTAAGATTGGCATAGAGTTGTTTGGCTTTCAACTTCTCAAAAGTGGCTCTTAGGTGATCTAGATGATCCTCAAATGTTTTGGAATAGATTAGGATGTCATCAAAATATACCACAACGAATATCCCAATGAAGGTCCTCAAAACTTCATTCATCAACCTCATAAAGGTGCTAGGAGATTTGTGAGCCCGAAGGGCATCACTAACCATTCATAGAGCCCAAACTTGGTCTTGAATGCCGTTTTCCATTCGTCCCCCTCTTTTATCCTTACTTGGAAATATCCTTGCGCTTAAGATCTATTTTAGTGAAGTATCTAGATCCATACAACATATCGAGCATGTCATCTAACCTAGGTATGGGATACATATACCTCACTGTGATCTTAGTTATGGCTCTATAATTTTTGCACTTTCTCCAAGTACCATCTTTCTTAGGGACTAGGATAACGGGTACTGCACATGGCCTCAAGCTCTCCCTTACTAATCCACAGCTAAGAGCTCCTCAACTTGTCTTTGAATTTCTTTGGTCTCCTCGGGGTTGGATCTGTAGGCTGATTTATTAGGAAGGACAACTCCTGGTACAAAGTCTATTCGGTGTTATATTCCTCTTAAGGGTGGTAATCCTTTGGGTGACTTGGGGAACAAAACATCAAATTCTTCTACAAGGGAGACTACAGAGGTGGGTAAAGACGGTGGCGATTCTTCACTAGAGATGAGGCACTCCTTATACACTAAAATTAGGATGGTTTTGTTGGTGTAAAGGGCATGTCTCACCTCTTTTTGTTTTGCAAAGTACCCACACTTTTTCTTGTTTTCACTCATTTTTAGGGGTACTACTTCCTTCCCTTTACTCTCTTGCCTTCTAGCTTCACTTTTCATGCCTTCCATAAATTTCTTTTCGGCTTCTTTCTCCTTAGGGTCTATCCTAGACTTACATATATGTTTTTGATCCACATGAACTTTGTGGGGGTGGGAATACATGAAATTTGTACAATTTACCATCCAATTTGAAAGAATAATCATTCAAATATCCATCATATATCACATGTCTCTCAAATTGCCATGGTATACCAAGTAAGATATGACTAGCATGCACCGGTGCAACATCACAAAGAATATCATCTTTATAACTACCAATGCTCAACAAAAGTAAAACTTGTTTGCTAACACTAACTTCACCACAATTATTCAACCATGCAAGTTTGTAAGGGTGAGGGTGATTAGTCATGTCTCGTTTAACTTTCTAACCAACTCAATACTAGCCATATTTGCACAAGAATCAGAATCAATGATCATAGTGCACACTTTACCATTCACCATGCAATGAATATGAAAAATTATCTCCCTATGTTGTTCATGCTCATCAACATTTTGAAATGCACTGATTCTCAAAGTTATTATCTTCACCTAGATCTTCTTTAATCGGGTTCAATTTCTTGCTCATGTTCGGATTCATTTTCAGATTCAGTCACATATTTGCTAGTTTCCTCAATTAACATCACATGTTTAACATTAGGACCATCACGACCAATGTGACCACGACCTTGACACTTAAAGCATTGTATGTCTCTAAAACCACTAGAAGGTTTAGAAGAACTCTCTGTGGAGGCGTTTTGTTTGCCTCTTTTATCTTGTTTCTGCGTGGCTTGCACACGTTTTTCTTGATTCGGTGGCCAAGTTTTGCCACAGTTTTGGCCTTGAGTATGCCGGCATCCATCATTCCTAAAAGACCTATTTTGGAACTTTAAAGAGGAAGATTGGTTAGTACGAGAAACTAATTGAAATTGGAAGAAGTTCGTACCTTAAGTGGCTATTCAATCTTCTCAGTCAAGTACACCATGGATGCCAAGTCAAGGTAGGGTTGAAGTTCAACCCTTTGTGCAATCTCTCTATTTAATCCACGTAGAAATTTTGCCTTGGTGGCTTCCTCAGGTTCCTGTAAATTAGACCTTTCCAACAAAATTTCTAACTCTTTAATATAATCATCAACGCTTTTATTTCCTTGCCTCAAAATTTGCAAATTACCGAATACTGTCCTCTCAAAGTTGTTTGGAATAAATCTATGTTGCATTTCATATTTCATTTCTTCCCAAGTAAGACATTGGGGTTGTCTTGTTTTAGTCTGATTTCTACATAGATTTGTCCATCAATTTAAAGCATGTTCTTAGAAGTCAATGGACGCGTACCTCACCTTTTGCAACTCCGTACAATTAGTACATGAGACTATTAAATACACTTTTGTTTCCCACTCTAAGTATTTCTCCGCGTTACTTTTACCAGAAAACATTGGAATGCTGATTTTAGTTTTTAAGTAATCATCGTCTAGGGGATAAAAGGAGATTATGACGTCTTTGGTAACCACGGGGGGTAATCATCATAATCGTTTTCATCTTGCTCAAATGGATTATAATCATCATTATACCTTCTCTGTGGGTTTCTTCTCGGGGATAGTGGAGGTACAAACCTTCTTGGCTCAATGTTTGGTTGTCTTTGGCTTTCTGCTTCAGGTTCTTCCTGTGTAGGCCTTCTTGCTTGATGTGTAACGGCTGATCAACTTGTTCCTTGGCCTTTTGATGAGGATCGGGGATCCCATCAAGAGGTCATGGGTCCTATGACAAGAAGGAGAGCTAGAAAACTTGGACATCAAGTAGGAACCTTCTTGTACAAGCATGTTCAAGACGAACCAAAGGCTCATTGGGTTCACCTCATTGAACCCATATTATGAACATGTTCCCCTCCCCAAAAAGTGTGTTCTTTATTTTTGAAATTTTTGTCTTGTTTTCTTGTGATCCTTGTTTCTTTGTGTTTGCTTTGTAGGTAAGTAGGTACATGACAAGTAAAAAACCAAATGGAGAACCACAAATGGCTTAAGAGGCGTGTGCAGCCAAAAAGGAAACAAAAAGAATGTTGTCTTGAGGAGAATGTTTGTCTCCACAAGGACAAATTCAAATGTGGTCTAAGATGGAATTTATGTTCAAAATGAAGCTCAAAATATCCCAATCAACCAGCAAAAGGGGCGCCCAAATTTGAGGACAAATTGAAGATCAACTTGAATTTAAATTGAACCTTGATTTGAATTCAAGTTTCAACCAATTTGAGGCTTACATTTCAAAAGGAATTCAGCTATCATCTCAGCCATCCTACACGCCATTTTTGAAGAGAAAAGGAGGAGATAGATCACAATTCAAATTGAATCCAAGTTCGAATTCAAATTCAAACTCAATTTGAATTCAAACTTCAACCATCATTTGAATCCAATCCCAGCTATCTTATCATCATCAAATCAGGTTTTTCTACACCTCATTTCCTCAAGGGACATGGCTGGATTAGTGGAAAAAGATATGCAAGAGCCAAGTTCAAAACAAGCTCAAATTCAAACTCAACTTGAATTCAAATTCAGCCAACTTTTGAATTCAACTTCAGGCCTCATCCTACTCATCAAATTAGCTCCTCCAAGGGATTAGTGGACTCTCATACACGGCTGAATGGATAGAATAACATCTTGCAAGTATTTCAAGTTTTAGCTAGAATTATCTTAGTTTTAAAATTCAAGCAAATTTCAAGTTTAAACATTTGTTAGACATCTTTATTTGAATTGTTTCTAGGCTGAAGAGGGGACGAAATTTAGGCTATAAATAAGCCCTTTGGGGCGTGTAAAGGAGGGAACTTTTGATGAATAAGAATTCTTGATATTTCTTTCACTTTGTGTGAGACTTTGTTTTCTTGGTTTTGCATTAAAAACCTAGGTTAAGATCCTTCAAAGTTGAGCATTTTGAAGGTGTTGCCATTGCTTAAAGGTGCCGTCCAGGAGGGCCTTATTGGTTTGCCTGATCAACGACAATCTTGAAGTGTTGGTTTTCCACAATCTGAAAATACATGTCCCAGTCGATAACATCCGGAGCAGTATGACGAGAGAACCTCATATTCTACATTCTGCATGATGAGTCTTGTGGGCGCTTGAATGTAGACTCGTTGTGGCAATTCTTTTGAAACGTCCAGTTCTACGCATATACGGGCCACAGAAGGACAGTTCACTGACGTAGTGGCTGCATCTAGCTTCAACGGCGTCCCCAACATTTTTGCAATCTGAAAAAGTGCATCTTTATAATGAAAATGGATGGGGAGTCCAAGAAACGAAACCCAAATTGGCACGATCGGTACTTCAATCGCTAGATCATAGTCTGGCATCCATTTGGTGATTCGCATATGCTTTTCGGAGATCATCCAACTGCGACGCGAAGAACACCGGAAATAATCTTGCTCTTGATCAAAGTGGATTAAAATATGTGTGGCGTCCAAAAGTCCCACCTTTACCGCCCCACTAAAATCGATCCGATCAATGGCTAATCGGATGGTTGCAAGCGGTGGTCGTCCATACCAAAAAGTTCCAACTAATGTAAAGTGATATGGAGCTGCTAAAGATTGGATTTTCTCATCCGTGAATGTGATCATTGGGCTGCCCTTGAATTTCTGGACTGGTTTCGGTGGCATGATCAGTGATGAAGGCGCAAATAGCGACGTATAGGAGCGCTGTGGCACCCTTGTTTTAATCCATACGTTTTGTTCACTAAGGAAGGAAGGGGAAGTCTTCTTCCTTGTGCCTAACCTTTTGTGAAGGATGTTTGGAAAGTGGAATTGTTGGAGCCCACGAGTTGCACGCATCAAATTGGTATCAGAGACCAGGTTACTCTATTCCACCATCTATCATTTCCTTTTCATTTGAGTCTAGTCATTTCCATTTCAGTTGAGTCCTTCTTCTACCCCTCACTCTACACGCCAATGTCTTGCATTTCATTAAAAAAACGTCATTTCCTTTGAGTCCTTGCCTGTTGCTGCATTTTGCTTTTCATCATTCAAGTGTCATTTCCTTTATTTCCTTTCACATCACAATCTGATTTTGAGTCGTTCAAACTTGAACACATTAGGGTTCGTTGCATTTTAGGTTACATTCAGCCTTCTTTTAAATATTCCAACCATCAGCCTATAAAGCTACCTCGGTTTCAAATCATCTTGTTGCTACCGAAGCTTTTAGTTGGTGATGATTGTATGCATCCTATGATTCGCATTGTGATTGATTTCATGCTTTAAGACAAGTAGTCATACGTGTGTTTGCCTTCACAAACCATCTTCAACAACAAAAACCTAACTCTACCCCCACACACACCCACGACCCAACCAGCTCCACCCCAACCCAACCCTAAAAACTCACCAACCTGATCCCAGACAACCCTATTTACACCACCAACAAAAAGCCCCAACCCAATTTTACCAAACACAATCAGATTCTAAAAAACCCTAAATCAAAAACCCTAACCCTAACCCATTCGGCCTTACCCCAATTTCCCTCACTTTCCAAGGTTATTTTTGTTGCAAGTCCAAGTTACAATTTGCATTTTAAATACATTGCACTATTCTGTCCAAGAACGCAGTGCTAAGTGCAAAATGCGTGAAATTTCAATTCTGTCTTTAGTCAAAAAAAGAGAGAATCTGAACCTTGCTCAATTGAAATAGCAAGGAAGAAAAAGAAAAACAAAAGAACAAGAGAAAAGAAAAAGGGCAAAACGTTTGTGCATTGCGTGGAAAATTTTTGGTACGATTTGCAAACCTTGGATACCATATTCCCTTTAAACCCACATTGCCGTCCCCTATATACCTTATTCTCCATCTCCTGATCCTCTTGAACCAATCACACATTTGGTTGCTCGATTGTTGCATGGCTTAAACCATTTTGTGGATAGTAAGTGCATAGAATCAAAATTAACTAACGATTGCCCACGGCAACCCTTAGTTTATCTTTGGTTCAGCCTTATACATCAACTTTGGTTGCTTATTTTCTTTGAATCCTAGTAGAAAGTTCAAGTTTGTGTTCATTTCAATTGATTCTACTTTGATACTAATTGGTGCAACTTGAACGCAAAGAGGAAGAAACAAGTGGAGAACATTGTGATTTGAAGAAGCCTTGGCAATACACTTCCTTATTGATCACTTTGAGCCTTCTTAACTTCAGGTTATCCAAGAACCAAAGTGGTAAGAGAGTGGAAAGAATCGAAAGCGGAGTGTTCATAGCTTAATTTTTTACTAATCCCTTAACGTTTGCTTGTCTTTGTGTTAGTTTGCTTCTTTCTTTTTCATTTTTTTTCGTTCAATTCCTTAGGTGAAATGGAGAGCAGCAATCATTCCGCATCTAGCAAGTCAAAAGAGCCCGAAACTGTTGACAACATGCAACAACAAATGCTGGAGATGCTTAAGAAACTCATGCATGACAATGCGGTAATTAAGCATCGCTTGGAAGACGTGGAGCGAAGCTACAAGACGAGTGATGGCCAAGGTACAAGCAAGCCCGTTCCCCTACCACAACCTAGGCGCCATCCCCCAGAAGAAGTTGAGGATGACAACCTTAGACCACCACACACCGAAGCAAGAAGGTTTGTTCCTCCTACACAACCAAGAAGGTACGTCCCACGAAGGTACAACGATGATTACATTCCATATGACCATGATGAGTATGACTTTGATGACCACCCTCCCCGTGGTTACCAAAGACGCCAAAACCCCCTTTTCCCGCAAGATGACGATTTTCTCAAAACCAAAATAAATATTCCCACGTTTTATGGTAAAAGTAATGTGGAGGAATATTTAGAATGGGAAACGAAAGTGGATTTAATCTTCTCTTGTACCAATTATAGTGAATTACAAAAAGTGAGGTACGCTTCTATTGAGTTTACTGGTTATGCGCTTAATTGGTGGACAAATTTGTGTCGAAATAGAACTAAGACAAGGCAACCTCCAATTGCTACTTGGGAAGAAATGAAGTTTGAAATGAGACAACGTTTTATCCCAAACAATTATGAGAGTTCTATTTTCACGAGTTTGCAAAACTTACGTCAAGGTTCCAAAAGTGTAGACGAGTATTATAAAGAGTTAGAAATTTTGTTGGAAAGGTCTAACTTGCAGGAACCTGAAGAAGCCACCAAGGCTCGTTTCTTACATGGTTTAAACAGAGAGATCGCGCAAAGGGTTGATGAGCTGTAGCCTAACCTTGTAGATGCAAACACTGACGATGACCCTTATTGCCCCACAATGGTCCCATAACAAGGAGTAGGTGCTAAGAAATTGTTACAATGTGTTGAATCATTTCTTTACAGGCATGAAGAGGATGAGCCAAGCAAAGATGATGTCCATTGGGTTTATATGATACAAGCTATGATCTAGTTGTATCAAATGCATGTTGTACATATCCTTAGATGTTCTTTTTGATATTATTAGTTTGTTAACTTTATTTTAGGATAGTTTGTGTTGTATTCTTGCCTTATCTTTCATGTACACGTTTTTAGCTTGAAGGTGCAATGCAAACCTGAATTTTTGTCCAAGCAAGGAGGTGACAAGCAAGTAGCTTACAAGCAAGGAGGTGACAAGCAACCATGTCAAAATCAGATTTGTTCTTCACGTAAACATGGATGTACAAGCTGCTCAAACCTTCAACCAATAGAAAGAAGACTTGCAAATGCTTTAGCCAATCACAATTAAGTTAGAACAAGAATGCAAGCTGCTCAACATTTGATCCAATCAAATTCAAGAGAAGAAGTGGCTGGTTCATGTCTAATATGTTTGAATATTCAACACCAAACTTGGAACCAATCAAAGCCAAGTTCAAACCAAGCTGCACACTAGAATACCCAATCAGAATTTTGGCTGAAAGCAAAGGTGGAAGAAACGTTAGTTTAAAGAAAGTTTGGTTGAAAATTCAACACCAAATTGCAACCAATCAAAGGCCTTTCTCAAGCAAGCTGCTCCATGTATTAACCAATCAAATTGAAGAAGAAAGAAGGCTAGAGACAAGCATGGGGAGCACGTAAGAGACAACCAGATTTTTGGAACCAAAAGATGCTCAAACAATTTCCAAGCAAAGCATGTCCTTTTAGTGTTGTACTTTGTACTTTAAACCTTGTACTCTTGTAATTTTTGTTTAGTATAAATAGCATAGGAATCAGATTGTAGAAAACACAACCATTATCAAATACAATTCAATCAGATTTCCTTCAAGGAGTTCACAACTATTTCTTAGTTGAGGTTTGAAACCACCAACGGTTTTCTTGCAAGTTCCTAGCCTAGAACTTGTTAGTATTTGCTTCATTATTTGGTTTACAGCATCTTAGGGTCTCATAGAGGTTTTAGATGTGTTGGAGTGCCAAAGAGGGAGAGGTGTTGGCATAAATTGAGCCAAGAACAACGGTTAAAGTTCAAGGGGTGTCTTTGAGATGTTCTTTGCCATATGATGAGGCTGAGGAGCAGCCTCCTAATGAGGAGCTTGCACAAGGTGCCCTTAACCATAAGGGGCCGTTGACAAGGAGCCAAACCAAGAGAATTAATGGTTTTCAACTTGGTTTTGATGTTGGCTCTTTTCTAACCAAACATGTGCAAGATGAACCAATGGATGTTCCTCCTAAATGGGTGCTCATTGTTGAGCTTAAGAACTGATTATCCAATGATAGTCAGTCCACTTGTTGGTGCCGTTTCTGTGGCTTTTAGTTGTCTTTTCGTTTGCTTCTTTTAACGTTTGTTTAGAATACTTATGTTTGGTGTATGAGTGTGTTTTGTAGGTGTTACAAGTCTTGGATCAAACGTTTTGAGCTTTGGAAAGGAGGGCTTCTCAGATTTGGGCCAAGCTTGTCCACACAAGGCTGTTTTGGGATTTTGGGCTTCCAATTGAGATGGGGCGTGCATGGAGCCAGCTGGACCTTGAAGAAGACTTAATTTGGAGCATCTTTCATGTTTTGGGTTTTGCCAAAATCAGTCCACAAAAAGAGATACAAGAGATGCAAGAAAGAGGTCCAAAACAAGCCCAATCATGCAAATTAGGGTTTCAGCTATCTTGAGGCAAGGGGCAGCCGCCTAGGCATCTTCAAGGGCGATTAAGAGACCTTCCATAATGATATAAATCAGCTTGGAAGGATTGGAATGAATTATGGAAGTCATAATTGAAGATTTGGAGCAAATAAGGAGATAATTCAAGGAAAAGGAAGTTACCAAAATTAGATCTTGTGTCACAAGGAAAGGATGAGTGGCATTTTTAAGGAAGGCAAAGGAGGCACAAGGCAAGTCTAGAAGGATGGTAACAATGCAATAATTGATGATTGAGACAATAAGTGTGGATTTACCAAGAGAAGGGAACTTACCTAAATTAACAAAATTCATCTTCTTGCATATCAAAGGAAGGAGGCGTGCCACATGGAAGATCCAAGGAAGCCCTAGCCGTTTTGGGAGATGGCTCACAAGACTTGTAATCATATAAATAGATCATTTAGCATTTCTTTGAGGAGTTAGACTATTTTTCATCATTAAACTAAAAACCCTAGTGTTTTATGTTATCTTTTGTTCTTGAGTTTTCTTGAATAAAAGTTTGTGTTTTTCCTTTGGTTTACACATATCTAAATCAAGGCTAGACCCAATTAAGGATTGTGTGTTCCTTGTTGGTGATCCACAATCCAAGGATACGGAACGACGTGTTGGATTGAGCGGATTCAAACACACCTAACCAAACGATTTTGGAGGCTTGAAGGAAGGTGGTTGCTTGGCACCATTGTCCATCACATTCAAGACTTGAAGGACGTTTGGAGAGTGAAGAAAGATCGGGACAACATTAACATACGAACCATACTCGTATCAAGTGGTATCAGAGCTCTCGTTTATCTTCATCTCAAGTATCTTTTCTTTTGTCGTTTGTGTCATTCTTATTAAAAAAAAACGTTTCTTCTCAAAAAAAAAAAAAAAGGTTTGATCTTTTACTTCATTTCATCAACAACAAAAACAAAGATTGTTCTTTTCTTTCAGCCCAACGAAAACCACAAAAAAAGACTTCACCTTTTGCATCACTATTGATCACCTATCATTAAAGATCTCATCTTTAACACACTTAATCATAGGATCATTGTTGTTTGCATTGAATAGGATTTAACTCCACCTAAAATCAGTCCAAGGCCTAAAAGAAGCTACCTTTGAGTCAAATACCTTGTTGTTATCGAAGCTTTTAATTAAATTTGCTTGTGTGATATTGAATACAAGTTGGTTTGTTTTGGTTGTATTGGTATCCAAGGAAAAATCTGTTCTTTCTACTACACATCCATACAAACACAAAAAGGATCATCTTTCCAGCATACACAACTGATTTTCGCAACAACAAACAAAGGTTGCATCAAGGCTACTTTGAACGTCAAAAAAAAAAAAAAGGAAAAGAAACGTGCACAAAGCAACAAAAAAAAAAGGTGCACAAAGAAAGGAAGAGAAAAGGAGTTCCTTTTGTACGAAAGGATCCATCTTTTGCATCTACCATCCAAGTTCACAAAAGCAAACCAAAGGCCGTGTGTTTTCCCCAAAACAACACACATCAAACCTTCAAATTCCCCACCTTGGATACACATTCATACTATCAATCAAAGAACTTGCATTTGATATTGCATAAGTTGGTTTAATTAAAGATTGCCCAGGACAACCCCTAGCAATTCTTTGGTTCAACCAACTACATCACTTTTGGTTTCTTGTTTCTTTGAATCATAGTTATTAAGTGTGTTTTAAATTGTGCTCTAAACTTCTTGACGCTGTTTTACCACTTGTTGAACAATTGGTGTTTTTGAAGGCAAAAGAAGCTTGCAAGGAAAGAAAACGAAACAGATTGTGGTTAGCCAATTTGGGACTTGCCTTAAGAGGTTCTAGCTCAAGATTGGCCAAGGAAAAACACTTGAACAATTGAGAGAAAACAAGGGAGGACAAAAAAGGCCAAACAGATTTTCGTTTTTCCTTTTTGTTTTCACTAACAACTCACTTTTGTTTCTTGTGTTAGTTTTCTTCTTTTCTTGTTTGTGAAAGCGTTTCAGGTTGCCATGGAGGGGTCAAACAGTACCCAAGGAGGAGGAGACAAAGTGGAATTCTCTATGGAAAAGATGGCACAAATGCTTGCTACCATGCAATCTAGGTTGGATGAGTGGGAAGCGAGGATGACATCCAACACACCCCCTACCCAAGAACAGCCCCCACAGCAAAACCACGGCCAAACATCCCGTGGAACTGAGCCTAAGGGATCCACAAGCATGGGAGGTAGAGGAGGAGCAAGGGGTAGAGGAGATAGGAGACACGGAATGAGACCACAACCTGTTAGGGAGGAATGGAATGACTACTATGAAGAGGAAGAGGTTGAGGAGGTATACCCAAGACCTCAAGGCCGAATACAACCTAGGAGGTATGTACCCCAAGAGGATGATTATTTGAAAACCAAAATAAACATTCCACCCTTTTATGGTAAAAGTGACCCTGAAGCTTACATTGAGTGGGAGAGAAAAGTTGACATGATCTTTTCCTATACCAACTATACCGAGTTGCAAAAAGTGAGATATGCAAGTATAGAGTTCTTGGAATATGCCTTGATTTGGTGGGACCAAACTCAAAGTATAAGAAGAAGGACTAGACAACCCACAATTGGAACTTGGGATGAGATGAAATACGAGATGAGAAAGAAATTCATTCCAGAATCTTATGAGAGGTCCATGTTCCAAAATTGCAATGCCTAACTCAAGGAAATAAAAGTGTGGATGAATACTTTAAGGAGTTAGAGAGTTTGTTGATAAAAACCGATACTGAAGAATCTGAGGAGGCAACCATGGCTCGGTTTTTGGGAGGTCTTAATAAGGAGATTGGGTTTCAACTTGAGCTCACTACCTACGTTGATCTCAATTCCATGGTTCACAAAGCTGAGAAAATTGAGCGGCAATTAAAGGTACGTTCTTCTACTAGTGGATTTGGTTTTAGAACTAATGCTTCTTCTTTTTCTAAAGTGCAGCCTAGGTCTAATGGCAATGGAGGAGCACGGCCAAGTTCAAACACATTCGGCCAAAACGGTTCTAGCGCTCCAAATAAGCCACACTTCACTCAAAGGACCAACGGAGCAAATCTAGGTCAAAATGACAAAAGCAAAGGCAAAGCACCCGCAAACCCTCCAAGAACAAGGGAGATTGAGTGTTTTAAATGTAGAGGGAGAGGACACTATGCAAGGGACTGCCCTAATGCCAAGAAAGTGTTGTACCTTGAGGAAACAAATGAATTCTATTCAGAAGAGGAGGAAGAAGAGGCCACAAAGGAAGAGTACCAAGAGGACTCAGCTGAGGAGATAAAGAGTGATGAAGAGGGTGCATATAAGGACTTTCTTGTGGTAAGAAAAGCCTTAAGTGCACACATGAAGGAGGAAGAAGAAAACTTGCAAAGGGAGAACATTTTCCACATCCATTGTTTGGTAAAAGGCAAAACTTGCACTTTAATTATTGATAGTGGTTCTTGTGCTAATGTTGCAAGTATTGAACTTGTTAGAAAGCTAGATTTACCTATGATTGATCATTCCCATCCCTATAGGTTATCTTGGCTAAATGATTGTGGTGAGATTCATGTGTCTAAACAAGTTCTGATTTCTTTATCTATTGGCGGTTACAAAGATGAAATTTTGTGTGATGTAGCTCCTATGCATGCTAGTCATATTTTGTTAGGTAGACCTTGGCAATTTGACAAGCATGTTATTTATGATGGAAGATTGAACATGTATGCTTTTACGTTCAATGGCAAAAAGTTTAAGTTACATGCATTGTCTCCACATAAGGTTTATGAGGATGCTAAGAGGATGAAGAAGAACCATTCAGATCCTAAGGAAAAAGAGGCTGAAAAACGGTTCTTAGAGGTTCTTAAAAAGGAGAGAAGAAGCCTTGTTGAGGCCACAAACTCCTCGGCCAAGGGTACACAACCCACGGCCCAAATCAGTCCACCCTCACCCACGGTTCAAACACTTTCACAAGCATCCACTCCACAAATTTCACGTCCACCTAAGAAGCATGCTTTCTTTGCAAAATCTCGTGAAGTTACCCATGCATTGTATGATAATAAAACTGTTTTGGTGATGCTTTACAAAGATAGTGTTGCATGCTTGTTTTCTAAGAATGACTTACCATCTACCTTGCCTAGTGGTGTTGTTTCTTTGTTGGAAGAATTTGCAGATTTGTTTCCCGAGGAGGAACCACACGGGTTGCCACCGTTGAGAGGGATTGAGCACCACATTGACTTTATTCCAGGGGCTGTCCTGCCTAATAGGCCAGCTTATAGGGCCAATCCGGAGGAAACAAAGGAAATACAAAGGCAAGTGGAGGATCTCTTGGCCAAGGAGAAGGTAAGGGAAAGTATGAGTCCAAGTGCAGTGCCAGTCATCCTTGTTCCAAAAAAAGATGGCACTTGGAGGATGTGTACAGATTGTAGGGCCATCAACAAAATCACTGTAAAGTATAGGTATCCCATTCCTAGACTTGATGATATGCTTGATATGTTGCATGGTTCACAATGGTATACAAAAATTGATTTGAAAAGTGGTTACTTTCAAGTGAGGATAAGAGAGGGTGATGAATGGAAAACAGCTTTTAAAACTAAATTTGGATTGTATGAATGGTTAGTTATGCCTTTTGGGTTAACTAATGCACCTAGTACATTCATGAGGCTAATGAATGAAGTTTTGAGAGCTTTTATTGGGAAGTTTGTTGTGGTTTATTTTGATGACATCTTGATCTATTCTAAGACCTTAGAAGAGCATTTAGATCACATAAGAGCTGTTTTTGAAAAGCTAAGAAAGGAAAAACTTTATGCTAACTTTAAGAAATGTTCTTTTTGTTTGGACAAAGTTGTTTTTCTTGGTTTTGTAATCAGTTCTGCAGGGATTGAAATGGATCAAGACAAGGTGAAATCCATCCTTGAATGGCCTACACCAAAGAGTGTGGGCGAAGTGAGGAGCTTTCATGGTTTGGCAGGTTTTTATAGGCGGTTTGTCAAAGACTTTTCAACCGTAGCCGCACCATTGAATGAGATAGTCAAGAGGGAGGTTGGATTCCATTGGGGGGACGCCCAACAAAGGGCGTTTGATGAGCTTAAAAGACGTCTCACTACAGCACCTATCTTGAAGTTGCCCAACTTTGATGATACTTTTGAGATAGAGTGTGATGCAAGTGGCGTGGGAATTGGAGCTGTTCTAACCCAAGGTAAGCATCCTATTGCTTATTTTAGCGAAAAGTTGAAAGGTGCTGCATTGAACTATCCTACTTATGATAAGGAGTTGTATGCTTTGGTAAGGTCCTTACAAACTTGGCAACACTACTTGCAACCCAAAGAATTTGTCATTCATACTGATCATGAAAGTTTGAAGTACCTTAAGAGTCAAGGAAAACTGAATAAGAGGCATGCAAAATGGGTTGAGTTTATTGAGCAATTTCCTTATGTCATTAAGTATAAGCAAGGAAAAGATAATATAGTTGCTGATGCTTTGTCTAGAAGGTATACTTTGATTACTAAGTTGTCTTCACACTTGCTTGGCTTTGAATTTGTTAAGGAATTGTATAAGGATGATTCTGATTTTGCTTCCATTTACGATGCATGTGTTGATTCTCCTTTTGGTAAATTTTATTTGCATGATGGCTATTTGTTTAAGGAGAAACGATTATGCATTCCTAAGGGATCAATGCGAGAGTTGTTGGTTAAGGAAGCACATGGGGGCGGATTAATGGGACACTTTGGAGTTTTTAAAACTTTAGAAACTTTAAAGGAACATTTCTTTTGGCCTCACATGAAATCAGATGTTGCAAAGGTTTGTAGTAGTTGCATCACTTGTAGGCAGGCTAAGTCCAAAACACAACCTCATGGGTTGTACACACCCTTGGACGTACCTAGTGCACCTTGGGAGGACATTTCTATGGACTTTGTTCTTGGCTTACCTAGATCAAAAGGTGGTAGAGATAGTGTCTTTGTTGTGGTAGACAGATTCTCTAAGATGGCACACTTTATTGCTTGTCACAAAGTAGATGATGCTTCTTACATTGCAAATCTGTTCTTTAAAGAAGTTGTTCGATTGCATGGCATGCCTAAAACAATTGTTAGTGATAGGGACAGTAAATTCTTGAGTCATTTTTGGCGTGTACTTTGGAGCAAGTTGGGAACTAAACTTTTGTTTTCTACTACTGCACATCCACAAACAGATGGCCAAACTGAAGTGGTAAATCGAACCTTGTCACAAATGTTGCGTGCCTTAATCCAAAGCAATCTGAAAAATTGGGAAGAATGTTTACCACATATTGAGTTTGCTTATAATAGGACTGTTCATAGTGGGTCTTTGTATTCCCCTTTTGAAGTTGTCTATGGTTTTCTACCCCATTCCCCACTTGATTTGTTGCCTATTCCAATTGACGAGCGTGCTAGCATGGATGGTAAGCAACGAGCTGAAATGATCAAAAAGTTGCATGAAAAAGTTAAACTTCAACTTGAACGAAAGAATAAACAGTATGCCAAACAAGCTAACAAGCATAGAAAAGATGTTTTGTTTTATCCTGGAGATCTTGTTTGGTTGCATTTAAGGAAGGAACGATTTCCTAAGGAGAGGAAGTCCAAGCTTATGCCTAGAGGAGATGGACCTTTTAAGGTCATTCAAAAGGTTGGTCCAAATGCTTATGTGCTTGATCTTCCTCCAGACAGGTATGGTTCAGTTTCCAACACCTTCAATGTAAGTGATCTTTCCCCTTTTGAGCATTTTTATCTTGATGATTCGAGGGCGAATCCTTTTGAGGAGGGGGGGATTGATGAGGCTGAGGAGCAGCCTCCTAATGAGGAGCTTGCACAAGGTGCCCTTAACCATAAGGGGCCGTTGACAAGGAGCCAAACCAAGAGAATTAATGGTTTTCAACTTGGTTTTGATGTTGGCTCTTTTCTAACCAAACATGTGCAAGATGAACCAATGGATGTTCCTCCTAAATGGGTGCTCATTGTTGAGCTTAAGAACTGATTATCCAATGATAGTCAGTCCACTTGTTGGTGCCGTTTCTGTGGCTTTTAGTTGTCTTTTCGTTTGCTTCTTTTAACGTTTGTTTAGAATACTTATGTTTGGTGTATGAGTGTGTTTTGTAGGTGTTACAAGTCTTGGATCAAACGTTTTGAGCTTTGGAAAGGAGGGCTTCTCAGATTTGGGCCAAGCTTGTCCACACAAGGCTGTTTTGGGATTTTGGGCTTCCAATTGAGATGGGGCGTGCATGGAGCCAGCTGGACCTTGAAGAAGACTTAATTTGGAGCATCTTTCATGTTTTGGGTTTTGCCAAAATCAGTCCACAAAAAGAGATACAAGAGATGCAAGAAAGTGGTCCAAAACAAGCCCAATCATGCAAATTAGGGTTTCGGCTATCTTGAGGCAAGGGGCAGCCGCCTAGGCATCTTCAAGGGCGATTAAGAGACCCATGCATTGTATGATAATAAAACTGTTTTGGTGATGCTTTACAAAGATAGTGTTGCATGCTTGTTTTCTAAGAATGACTTACCATCTACCTTGCCTAGTGGTGTTGTTTCTTTGTTGGAAGAATTTGCAGATTTGTTTCCCGAGGAGGAACCACACGGGTTGCCACCGTTGAGAGGGATTGAGTACCACATTGACTTTATTCCAGGGGCTGTCCTGCCTAATAGGCCAGCTTATAGGGCCAATCCGGAGGAAACAAAGGAAATACAAAGGCAAGTGGAGGATCTCTTGGCCAAGGAGAAGGTAAGGGAAAGTATGAGTCCAAGTGCAGTGCCAGTCATCCTTGTTCCAAAAAAAGATGGCACTTGGAGGATGTGTACAGATTGTAGGGCCATCAACAAAATCACTGTAAAGTATAGGTATCCCATTCCTAGACTTGATGATATGCTTGATATGTTGCATGGTTCACAATGGTATACGAAAATTGATTTGAAAAGTGGTTACTTTCAAGTGAGGATAAGAGAGGGTGATGAATGGAAAACAGCTTTTAAAACTAAATTTGGATTGTATGAATGGTTAGTTATGCCTTTTGGGTTAACTAATGCACCTAGTACATTCATGAGGCTAATGAATGAAGTTTTGAGAGCTTTTATTGGAAAGTTTGTTGTGGTTTATTTTGATGACATCTTGATCTATTCTAAGACCTTAGAAGAGCATTTAGATCACATAAGAGCTGTTTTTGAAAAGCTAAGAAAGGAAAAACTTTATGCTAACTTTAAGAAATGTTCTTTTTGTTTGGACAAAGTTGTTTTTCTTGGTTTTGTAATCAGTTCTGCAGGGATTGAAATGGATCAAGACAAGGTGAAATCCATCCTTGAATGGCCTACACCAAAGAGTGTGGGCGAAGTGAGGAGCTTTCATGGTTTGGCAGGTTTTTATAGGCGGTTTGTCAAAGACTTTTCAACCGTAGCCGCACCATTGAATGAGATAGTCAAGAGGGAGGTTGGATTCCATTGGGGGGACGCCCAACAAAGGGCGTTTGATGAGCTTAAAAGACGTCTCACTACAGCACCTATCTTGAAGTTGCCCAACTTTGATGATACTTTTGAGATAGAGTGTGATGCAAGTGGCGTGGGAATTGGAGCTGTTCTAACCCAAGGTAAGCATCCTATTGCTTATTTTAGCGAAAAGTTGAAAGGTGCTGCATTGAACTATCCTACTTATGATAAGGAGTTGTATGCTTTGGTAAGGTCCTTACAAACTTGGCAACACTACTTGCAACCCAAAGCCTCCTAATGAGGAGCTTGCACAAGGTGCCCTTAACCATAAGGGGCCGTTGACAAGGAGCCAAACCAAGAGAATTAATGGTTTTCAACTTGGTTTTGATGTTGGCTCTTTTCTAACCAAACATGTGCAAGATGAACCAATGGATGTTCCTCCTAAATGGGTGCTCATTGTTGAGCTTAAGAACTGATTATCCAATGATAGTCAGTCCACTTGTTGGTGCCGTTTCTGTGGCTTTTAGTTGTCTTTTCGTTTGCTTCTTTTAACGTTTGTTTAGAATACTTATGTTTGGTGTATGAGTGTGTTTTGTAGGTGTTACAAGTCTTGGATCAAACGTTTTGAGCTTTGGAAAGGAGGGCTTCTCAGATTTGGGCCAAGCTTGTCCACACAAGGCTGTTTTGGGATTTTGGGCTTCCAATTGAGATGGGGCGTGCATGGAGCCAGCTGGACCTTGAAGAAGACTTAATTTGGAGCATCTTTCATGTTTTGGGTTTTGCCAAAATCAGTCCACAAAAAGAGATACAAGAGATGCAAGAAAGAGGTCCAAAACAAGCCCAATCATGCAAATTAGGGTTTCGGCTATCTTGAGGCAAGGGGCAGCCGCCTAGGCATCTTCAAGGGCGATTAAGAGACCTTCCATAATGATATAAATCAGCTTGGAAGGATTGGAATGAATTATGGAAGTCATAATTGAAGATTTGGAGCAAATAAGGAGATAATTCAAGGAAAAGGAAGTTACCAAAATTAGATCTTGTGTCACAAGGAAAGGATGAGTGGCGTTTTTAAGGAAGGAAAAGGAGGCACAAGGCAAGTCTAGAAGGATGGTAACAATGCAATAATTGATGATTGAGACAATAAGTGTGGATTTACCAAGAGAAGGGAACTTACCTAAATTAACAAAATTCATCTTCTTGCATATCAAAGGAAGGAGGCGTGCCACATGGAAGATCCAAGGAAGCCCTAGCCGTTTTTGGGAGATGGCTCACAAGACTTGTAATCATATAAATAGATCATTTAGCATTTCTTTGAGGAGTTAGACTATTTTTCATCATTAAACTAAAAACCCTAGTGTTTTATGTTATCTTTTGTTCTTGAGTTTTCTTGAATAAAAGTTTGTGTTTTTCCTTTGGTTTACACATATCTAAATCAAGGCTAGACCCAATTAAGGATTGTGTGTTCCTTGTTGGTGATCCACAATCCAAGGATACGGAACGACGTGTTGGATTGAGCGGATTCAAACACACCTAACCAAACGATTTTGGAGGCTTGAAGGAAGGTGGTTGCTTGGCACCATTGTCCATCACATTCAAGACTTGAAGGACGTTTGGAAAGTGAAGAAAGATCGGGACAACATTAACATACGAACCATACTCGTATCACCATAGCTATTGTTCAAATCAGTTTGGAATAGGAGACAAAGTCCTTGGCAACGTTTTCTAGCCTTCGTTTGGCTCATCAATTGGTATCAGAGCTTTGGTTAGTCTTCTATTCATGTTTACATTGATTAAATTTGCATATGAATGTTGCTGCCCAACCGTATGTTGAACTGATTTTATTGCGTTTAGTTTGCTGTTTGTTTAGGTAGTTAGCTTATGTTTTGAAGTGCTTGTTAGATAGTATACTATAGTTTGGTAAGTTAGTTAAGTGGCAAAACCGAAAACACCCCACAAAAACAACTTAGACTAGACTTAGAGTTGTTAGGAGCTGTTTGTGAAGATTGGAACAAAACCGTAAGTAACCAGCCTGTACTTGTTCAATCTAGCTTAGATAATGTTCATTAGGTCCTAATCTAGAAGTTTAAATGGTAGTTTAGATAGGTCCCTAAAACAGAAAACTTTGAATACAAAAAAATAGGTTAGTTGATAGTAGTTGTAGTCAAGTTGTTTAAAATTCTGTTTTTGGTTCTAGAGTGCAATCTGTCCAAACGTTTTCTATGCTTCCTTATTTAGCTTAGATAAACTTCATTAGACCTTGATCTAGTAGTTTAAGTGTTAGTTTAGTTAAGTCCTCAAAACAGAAAACTTGAACACAAAATTAGATTAGTTGAAACTTTAGCTTGTAACCAAATAGCTAAAATTCTGTTTTTAGTAACTTGTGTGCAAACTGTCCAAAACGTCTTAGTGCTGCCTTATTTAGCTTAGCTAGACTAGGTTACAACATAGTTTAAGTGTTTAGATGCTTGTTTAGGTTTAGCACCAAAAATCCGAAAACCAAAGAACCAAAACAAAGTAGTTTTAGCTAACTAAGTTCATACACGTTTGTTAGGAGTTTGCATCTAGTCTCATTTAGTTTAGAATCTGATTGCATCATACAAACAAAAACCAAACAAAACAAAGTAGGTTAGATCACTTGAAAACAAAACAAAACAAGATAGCATACTTAGCATCAAAACTGATTTTCCATTAGTTGTTAGTAACCAGCCTTTGAAAACTTCATTTAGACACAACTAAGTTGCATTTAGCCATCTTAGAATTAGTTAGATCACTTGCATCAAAAACAGAAAAAGGAAAAAGAACAACCTGCCCAAAAACCATGTGGATTAAAACAACTTTTAAAGCTCATTTGAAATCTTGGCACATGCTAATAGCTTTATCTTTTTGTTGATTTCAATTGTTTCAAACAACTTGTTGGACTTAGATATATTCTGAAAGTTAGGAATTGTTTAAGCCCCACATTGTTAAAGAGCTATCCAATTGTTGTTTTAGATCAATTTCTGAACTTACATTGCACTGTATACAATTTGATCTTGTTGTAATTGTGAATTGAATTCCCACTACATAGTGTTTAGCCGTGTTGTGTACGAGGAACTTTCAAATTCCAAATACAACAAATCTTGTGCAATTAAAGGCCGTGGGCAATGTCTCATGTAGGCCGTGAGGAGTAGTCTCACAACAATCAAGCAAACCATCCAAAGAAAGAAAATTAAGCTTGATTGAGAAATACGCGAGAGAAAAGCCAATATTTGTCAACAAGTAAGAGGCAAGACAAGAGAGAATTGCACAAGAAAGCCAAGTGAGGAAAAAGCCCAAAGATAAACGTTGCATAAAGGGAAAATCCCGTGCAAAGCTCAAAAGAAAGAAAGTGCCCAAACCAAACCCCAAAGTGTTGTAGTTTTGAAATATTGAAAGTTTCTAAAGCAAACCCTTGCTAGCACTTTGTTTGTGTGTCTTTACTTTCACTTTACTACAATTGATAATTGCATATGCTGTAAAGTAAATTGAGGGATTGTCTTAAAACAACCCCGTAGATTTCTTTCAGCCCGAACAACAATTTGGCTTCTCTGATTTACTTGAATCTTTAGGAAATATAGTCCAAATTGCTGTTTTGAACAATTGTCAACATAAAGTAGAGTATTTGCATCTTATCAATATTTTATTTGGCTTTTGAGATTGTTTTCTGAAACATGGGTCCCCAACAGAAAGATAATGCATCATCCCCGTCCCCGTCTACTCCTGTCCCATCCCCAGTCCCTGTTACCCTAGAGAATATACAACAAACACTCACTTTCCTTGTTAATCAATTTGGTTTAATGAGAAGTGACATAGAGGATAACAAACAGAGGATAAGCAAAGTAGAAAAGCCAACCTCAGATCACAAGGAACCTAGTATACCTTTTCAAGAAGGCACCTCTTATGGTAATGAGTCTCATGTTGAACGTAGAAAAGTCACATCACTTAGAGGTAGAGGTAGAGGTCGAGGTAGTAATGGTGGTCGTAGGAACATTTCTTTTGAGGAAAGATTTGATAGTCTCCCTGAGTACAATGAAGAACCCTATCTAGAGGAAAGATATGATGAACGTCAGCCTGATAGAGATGAACGTCCTGAAGAAGAATACATTACTACAAAACTGACAATTTCCCCCTTCCAGGGAAAAAGTGATCCTGAAACATATTTGCAATGGGAAACAAAGGTAGATCATATGTATTCTTGCACTAACTATTCTGAATTGGCCAAAGTGCGGTATGCAACTTTTGAATTTGTAGACTATGCTTTACTTTGGTGGGAACAACTGAAGAACACCAGGAGAAGAACAAGACAACCCCCTGTTGTCACTTGGTCCGAGCTGAAACAAGAGATGCGGAAGAGATTCATATCTCCTTCCTATGAAAGAAGCGTTTTCCAGAAATTGCAACAACTTTCTCAAGGTAATAGATCTGTCGATGAATTTTATAAAGAGTTAGAACATTTGCTTACCAGGGCTAACATAGAAGAAGCGGAGGAAGCCACAATGGCTAGATTTCTAGCTGGCTTAAACAAAGAGATTGCATTTAAGGTGGAACTTACACCTTACTCTGATCTGGCTTCTATGGTTCACATTGCTGAGAAAGTGGAAAGACAATTGAAGGTAAAAACTTCTAACCCTTCTTTTCGGACTAATCCTTTGAGTTTTCCTAGAACACAGCCCAGAACGCCATTCCGTCCACAACAAGGTCAAGGCCGTGGATCCCAAGGAAAATCAACCCAGAACATCCAAAATCGCCCAAAGCTTCCAATCATTGATAAAGGCAAAGCCAAGGTGGAAGGTACGTCTAATTTTAAGACTCGTGATATTCAATGTTTTAAATGCTTAGGAAAAGGTCATTTTGCTAATCAATGTCCCAACCCTAAACGCATCTTGTTTATTGAAGAGTCTAATGAGTATTATTCTGAGGAAGAATTGGAAGAGAGTAAAGAAAACAAAGAAATCGAGCAAACATGTGAGGAGGAAGAAGAGATTAGTGAAGAGCTTGATGAGTGTGAAGCAAAAGAGTTCTTAGTTGTCCGTCGAGCCCTAAGTGCCCAAATTAAAACTGAAGAACCTGAAATACAACGAGAGAACATATTCCACATTCACTGTATGGTTAAAAAGAAAGTCTGCACTTTAATCATTGACTCCGGTTCATGTACCAATGTTGCAAGTTTTGAACTTGTTAGGAAACTTGAGTTACCTTTAATTAATCACCCCCGTCCTTATAGACTTACGTGGCTTAATGAGTGTGGTGAAGTTAAAGTAACAAAGCAAGTCCTAGTTCCTTTGTCAATTGGTGGGTATTCTGCTGAGGTGTTATGTGACGTAGCCCCTATGCAATCAAGTCATATCTTATTAGGTAGACCGTGGCAATTTGACAACAAAGTTACATATGATGGTTACCTGAATAGATATTCCTTTAGGCATAACAACAAACTGTTCAAATTAAACGCCTTGCCCCCACACAAAGTCTTTGAGGATCAACAACGAATGTTAAAAAGCTACAATGATCCAAAAGAAAGGGAATTAGAAAGGATCTTTATCAAAGAACACCAACTGAGAAGCTCTCATCTCAAAGTTGAACCGAAAGAAAACAAAGTTTCTGCTGAACCATCTCTAAAGAAAAGCGCATTCTTTGCATCTCAAAGTGAGGTATTCCATGCTATCAATTCAAACAAAAATGTTTATATCTTGCTTTACAAAGAAGCTTTATTTTCTTCATCTGAGATACCATCTACTTTACCAAGTGAAGTTGCATCTTTACTTCAAGAATTTTCTAGCTTGTTTCCTGAAGGAGATTCCCCAGGTTTACCCCCTCTAAGAGGCATTGAGCATCAAATAGATTTCATTCCAGGAGCTGTTCTGCCAAACAGACCTGCCTATAGAGCCAACCCAGAGGAAACTAAGGAAATCCAAAAGCAAGTTGAGGAATTATTGACTCAAGGTAAAGTAAGAGAGAGCATGAGTCCGTGTGCTGTTCCTGTAATCATTGTCCCTAAGAAAGATGGAACTTGGAGAATGTGTACTGATTGTAGAGCCATCAATAAGATCACTGTGAAGTATAGGTACCCTATTCCTAGGTTGGATGACATGTTGGATATGTTACATGGGTCTAGGTGCTTTAGCAAAGTAGATCTTAAGCAAGGATATTTCCAAGTAAGAATTAGGGAAGGTGATGAATGGAAAACTGCCTTTAAGACTAAGTTTGGATTGTACGAATGGTTAGTTATGCCCTTTGGTTTAACCAATGCCCCTAGTACTTTCATGAGGTTAATGAATGAGGTCTTAAGGAAATTCATAGGGAAATTTGTAGTAGTTTACTTTGATGACATTCTTATTTACTCCAAAACCCTAGGTGAACACCTGAACCATCTAAGAGCCGTTTTTTGTCACCCTACAGAAAGAGAAGCTGTATGCTAATTTCAAGAAGTGTTCTTTCTGTCTGGAGAAGGTTACATTCTTAGGATTTGTGATTAGTGCTGAAGGAATTGAAGTGGATCAAGAGAAAGTTAAATCCATAACTGAGTGGCCAACCCCTAAGTCTGCTGGAGATATTAGGAGTTTTCATGGATTAGCTAGTTTCTATAGACGTTTTGTGAAGGATTTCTCTACCATAGCTGCACCCTTGAATGAATTAGTCAAGAAAGATGTAAGATTTGAATGGGGAGAAACACAACAACAAGCCTTTGAGGAACTTAAGAAACGTCTAACTTCTGCACCTATCCTGAGACTGCCCAATTTTGATGAAATGTTTGAAGTTGAATGTGATGCCAGTGGAGTTGGCATTGGAGCTGTATTGCATCAAGGTAACAAACCTGTTGCCTACTTTAGTGAGAAATTGAAAGGAGCTTCCATAAATTATTCAACCTATGATAAAGAATTGTATGCCCTTGTCCGTTCATTACAAACTTGGCAACATTACCTGCAACCTAAGGAATTTGTGATTCACACTGATCATGAAAGCCTTAAGTATCTAAAAGGTCAAGGAAAATTGAACAAAAGACATGCCAAATGGGTTGAATTCATTGAACAATTCCCTTATGTGATCAAGTATAAGCAAGGAAAAGAAAATGTTGTTGCTGATGCCTTATCTCGTCGCTATACTTTGATTACTACTCTTTCATGTAACATGTTTGGTTTTGAGTCTATCAAAGAGTTGTATCATTCTGATCATGACTTTAGTTCTATATATCAAGCATGCGTTGAGTCCCCTTTTGCCAAATATTACTTGCATGATGGTTATTTGTTTAAGGAACATAAGTTGTGTGTACCAATGTGTTCATTAAGAGAGTTGTTGATAAAAGAAGCTCATGGAGGAGGTTTAATGGGTCATTTTGGCTCGTTAAAGACTTTGGAAACACTTAAGGAACATTTCTTCTGGCCGCATATGAGAGCACATGTTGATAAGATTTGTGACCAATGTATTACTTGCAAACAAGCAAAATCTAGAACACAACCACATGGATTGTACACTCCTTTATCTGTTCCAAGCTCACCTTGGACTGATATTTCTATGGACTTTGTATTGGGATTGCCTCGATCCAAAACTGGTAAAGATAGCATCTTTGTTGTTGTTGATAGATTTTCCAAAATGGCGCATTTCATTGCATGTAAGAAAGTTGATGATGCTATTCATATTGCTGATTTGTTCTTTAAGGAAATTGTTAGATTGCATGGCATGCCACGTACGATTGTTAGTGATAGAGATACAAAGTTTCTAAGTCATTTCTGGCGTGTTTTGTGGAGTAAACTTGGTACTAAATTGTTATTTTCTACAACTGCTCACCCACAAACCGATGGTCAAACTGAAGTTGTTAATAGAACTTTGTCTTAACTGTTACGTGTTGTCATTCAAAAGAATTTGAAACATTGGGAAGACTGCTTAGCTTACATTGAGTTTGCATACAATAGAGTTGTTCATAGCGGAACATTGCATTCTCCTTTTGAAGTTGTTTATGGCTTTAACCCTTTGTCCCCGCTTGATCTTGTTCCCATACCTGTCCATGAACGTGTTAGTTTAGATGGTGAACGAAAAGCAAAACTTGTGAAAGAATTGCATGAAAAGGTTAAGTCACAACTTGAAGCTAAGAATAAAGTGTATGCCAATAGAGCCAACAGGAATCGTAAAGTTGTTATATTTGAACCTGATGATCTTGTTTGGTTACACTTGAGAAAAGAAAGATTCCCTAAGGAAAGGGACTCCAAATTGAAGCCAAGAGGCGATGGACCGTTCAAAGTGTTGAAACGGCTTGGTGATAATGCCTATGTTCTCGATCTTCCTGAAGAAAGGTATGGTCCTATCTCTAAAACTTTTAATGTTGCTGACCTTTCTCCGTTTAGTGTTGATTCAGATTCGAGGACGAATCCTTTTCAAGTGGGAGGGAATGATGAGCTACAGCCTAACCTTGTAGATGCAAACACTGACGATGACACCTCATTGCCCCACAATGGTCCCATAACAAGGAGTAGGGCTAAGAAATTGTTACAATGTGTTGAATCATTTCTTTACAGGCATGAAGAGGATGAGCCAAGCAAAGATGATGTCCATTGGGTTTATATGATACAAGCTATGATCTAGTTGTATCAAATGCATGTTGTACATATCCTTAGATGTTCTTTTTGATATTATTAGTTTGTTAACTTTGTTTTAGGATAGTTTGTGTTGTATTCTTGCCTTATCTTTCATGTACACGTTTTTAGCTTGAAGGTGCAATGCAAACCTGAATTTTTGTCCAAGCAAGGAGGTGACAAGCAAGTAGCTTACAAGCAAGGAGGTGACAAGCAACCATGTCAAAATCAGATTTGTTCTTCACGTAAACATGGATGTACAAGCTGCTCAAACCTTCAACCAATAGAAAGAAGACTTGCAAATGCTTTAGCCAATCACAATTAAGTTAGAACAAGAATGCAAGCTGCTCAACATTTGATCCAATCAAATTCAAGAGAAGAAGTGGCTGGTTCATGTCTAATATGTTTGAATATTCAACACCAAACTTGGAACCAATCAAAGCCAAGTTCAAACCAAGCTGCACACTAGAATACCCAATCAGAATTTTGGCTGAAAGCAAAGGTGGAAGAAACGTTAGTTTAAAGAAAGTTTGGTTGAAAATTCAACACCAAATTGCAACCAATCAAAGGCCTTTCTCAAGCAAGCTGCTCCATGTATTAACCAATCAAATTGAAGAAGAAAGAAGGCTAGAGACAAGCATGGGGAGCACGTAAGAGACAACCAGATTTTTGGAACCAAAAGATGCTCAAACAATTTCCAAGCAAAGCATGTCCTTTTAGTGTTGTACTTTGTACTTTAAACCTTGTACTCTTGTAATTTTTGTTTAGTATAAATAGCATAGGAATCAGATTGTAGAAAACACAACCATTATCAAATACAATTCAATCAGATTTCCTTCAAGGAGTTCACAACTATTTCTTAGTTGAGGTTTGAAACCACCAACGGTTTTCTTGCAAGTTCCTAGCCTAGAACTTGTTAGTATTTGCTTCATTATTTGGTTTACAGCATCTTAGGGTCTCATAGAGGTTTTAGATGTGTTGGAGTGCCAAAGAGGGAGAGGTGTTGGCATAAATTGAGCCAAGAACAACGGTTAAAGTTCAAGGGGTGTCTTTGAGATGTTCTTTGCCATAGCTATTGTTCAAATCAGTTTGGAATAGGAGACAAAGTCCTTGGCAACGTTTTCTAGCCTTCGTTTGGCTCATCAAGGGTTGACCTTCAACCTTACCTCCTAACGACCATGGTCCACACGGCTGAGAAAATTGAACAACAACTAAAGGTACGTAGTTCCTCTAATTTCAATTCCACTTATTGTACTAACCAATCTTCATCAAGGTTTTCAAGCAAGCCTTCAGGAACAGGAAGCTCATGGCCTACAGAAGGCCAAACACGTGATCAAAACATAACACAAAAGTTTGACAACCGCATGCAAGGCGCACAAACACGAGATGACGGAGCCCAACAAAAGGCCCCTATAGGGAATTCTTCTGATCTCTCGAACAGGTTGATGAGCCAAATAAAGGCTAGAAAACGTTTCCAAGACTTTGTCTTCTACTCCAAACTGATTTGAACCTCGGCTATGGCAAAGAACATCACAATGACACCCCTTGAACTATAACCGTTTGTTCTTGGCTCAATTTATACCAACACCTCTTCCTCTTTGGCATTCCAACACATCTAAAACCTCAATGGAGACCCTAAGATGCTGTAAACCAAAAATGAAGTAAATACTAACAAGTTCTAGGCTATGAACTTGAAAGAAAACCGTTTAGTGGTTTCAAACTTCAACTAGAAAAGTTGAGAATTCCTTAAAGGAAATTTTGATTGAAATGTTTTTGAATTGTTGTTGTTTTCACATTCAGGTTCCTATTCTACTTATAACCAACGAAATTTACAAGGGTACAAGGTTTAAAGTACAAAGTACAAGTCTAAAAGTAACATGCTTGCTTGGTAACTTGTTTGAACAATTTTGGTTCCAAGAAAGCTGAATTGTTTGCCGTTGCTTCCATGCTTGTTCTCAGCCACAATTTTGATTGGATAATACTTTGAGCAGCTTGGTTTGAATTGCCTTTGATTGGTTGTAAGTTTGGCTTTGAATTTTCAAACAATTCTTGCGTGAACTATGCCTTAAACAGCCTCAATCTGATTGGATCAATTTTGTGCTGCTTGCTTGCTTGTCTCCAACTTGTTTTTGATTGGTTTGAACATTTGCAAGACTTCTCCCAATTGGTTCATGCTTTGAGCAGCTTGTCTATCCATGCTTAACGTGAAGAACAATTCAGATTTTGACATGGGTGCTTGTCACCTCCTTGCTTGTAAGCTACTTGCTTATCACCTCCTTGCTTGAACAAAAAAATTCAGATTCTAATTGCATTTTCAAGCTAAGTACGTGTACCTGAAAGACAAGGCAATAATACAACACAAACTATCCAAAAACAAGGTTAACCAACCAACAATATTAAAAAGAACAACTAAAGATATGTACAACATGTTTTTGATACAACTAGATCAAAGCTTGTATCATATAAACCCAATGGACATCATCTTTGCTTGGTTCATCCTCTTCATGCCTATAAAGAAATGATTCAACACAATGCAACAACTTCTTAGCCATACTCCTTGTTATGGGACCTGTGCGGGGCAATGAGGTGTCTTCATCCGTGTTTGTATCCACAAGGTTAGGCTGTAACTCATCATTCCCTCCCACTTGAGAAGGATTCGTCCTCGAATCTGAATCAATACTAAATGAAGAAAGGTCAGCAACATTAAAAGTTTTAGAGATAGGACCATACCTTTCTTCAGGAAGATCGAGAACATAGGTATTATCACCAAGCCGTTTCAACACTTTGAACGGTCCATCGCCTCTTGGCTTCAACTTTGAGTCCCTTTCCTTAGGGAATCTTTCTTTCCTCAAGTGTAACCAAACAAGATCACCAGGCTCAAATATAACAACTTTACGATTCCTGTTGGCTCTATTGGCATACACTTTATTCTTAGCTTCAAGTTGTGACTTAACCTTTTCATGCAATTCTTTCACAAGTTTTGCTTTTCGTTCACCATCTAAACTAACACGTTCATGAACAGGTATGGGAACAAGATCAAGCGGGGACAAAGGGTTAAAGCCATAAAAAACTTCAAAAGGAGAATGCAATGTTCCACTATGAACAACTCTATTGTATGCAAACTCAATATAAGCTAAGCAGTCTTCCCAATTCTTTAAGTTCTTTTGAATGACAACACGTAACAGTTGAGACAAAGTTCTATTAACAACTTCAGTTTGACCATCGGTTTGTGGGTGAGCAGTTGTAGAAAATAACAATTTAGTACCAAGTCTACTCCACAAAACACGCCAGAAATGACTTAGAAACTTTGTATCTCTATCACTAACAATTGTACGTGGCATGCCATGCAATCTAACAATCTCCTTAAAGAACAAATCAGCAATATGAATAGCATCATCAACTTTCTTACATGCAATGAAATGTGCCATTTTGGAAAATCTATCAACAACAACAAAGATGCTATCTTTACCAGTTTTGGATCGAGGCAATCCCAATACAAAGTCCATAGAAAGATCAGTCCAAGTGATGAGGATCAAGGGTCCGATGAGGATCAAGGGCCCCATCAAGAGGTCAAAGGTCCTATGACAAGAAGGAGGGCAAAGGAACTTTGTCATCAAGTTGCCACCTTCTTGTACAAGCATGTTCAAGATGAACCTAAGACTCCTTGGGTTCACTTCATTGAACCTTCAACTTGAGCATGTATCACATGCACGTCTACATTCTTGTTTTTGAATTTTATCTTGTGTCGTGTGATCTTAGTTTTATGTATTTGCTTTGTAGGTAAATTAGGTACATGGAATGTTGAAGAGAATGTTTGAAGAGAATGTTGAAGAGAATGTTTGAAGAGAATGTTTGAAGAGAATGTTTGTCTATGCTAAGACAAATTCAAATGTGCCAAGATGAAATCCCTTCTTTCAAAATTAGCTCAAAGTATCTTCATCCACCAAAGGAGGGGCCGGCCATATGGAATTCAAAAAGGAAGATTAACCTGAATTTAAAATTCAGCCACGATTTCAAATTCAAGTTCCAACCAGATTAGGCCTTCAAATTCAAGATAAAGATTTCAGCCATTTTTGAAGAAACCATACGCCTATCTTGAAGCAAGGATGAGGATAGATCACAAATCAAATTTGAATCCAAGTTTGAATTCAAATTCAAACTCAATTTGAATTCAATCTTCAATCAACATTTGAATTCAAGTCCAGCCATCTTATCATCATCCAAATCAGATTTTCTACACTTCTTTATCCTTCCACACACCCACTTGAAGATCAAAAAGGATGGGATATAATTCAAAGATTGAATTCAAGTTTGAAGTCAAAGTGAATCCAATCTTCAACTAGCCTTTGACTTCAAGCTCAACCACTTCATCTATATCTCCAACGCCAATTTCATCACCAAACATGACCAGATTCATTGAAGATAATGTATTGCAAGATTTGAAGTTTTTAGCTAGGATTTGTTTTAGCTTTGAATTCAAATAGTTTTCAATTTTCAAACATTGTTAGCTAGCTTTATTTTGAATTATTTCTAGCCTTTCAAAGCTGAATGGGGACGTTTTCTAGGCCTATAAATAGACCCCTTTGGCTGATTGTAAACACACCTTTTGATGAATAACAATTCTTGATATTTTCTTCACTTTGAGTGATACTTTGTTTTCTTGGTTTTGCATTAAAAACCTAAGTTAAGATCCTTCAAAGTTGAGCGTTTTGAAGGTATTGCCATTGCTAAAAGGTGCCGTCCAGGAGGGCCATTTTGGTTTGCCTGTTCAACGACCATCTTGTAGTGTTGGTCTTGCTCGTTATCCATACGTTTTGATCACTAAGGAAGCAAGGGGAAGTTTACTTCTTTGTGCCTAACCCTTTGTGAAGGACGTTTGGAAGGTGGAATTGTTGGAGCCCACGAGTTGCACGCATCAAATTGGTATCAGAGCGAGGTTACTCTATTCCACCATCTATCATTTCCTTTTTTTGTTTGAGTCTAGTCAAGTTCAGTTGTGTCCTTCTTCTACTCCTCCCTCTACACGCCATTTGTCTTGCATCTCATTCATTCAAAAAAAAACGTCCAAAACAAAAACATTGCTTTGAGTCCTTACACGTTGCTGCATTTTGCTTTTCATCATTCAAGTGTCATTTCCTTTATTTCCTTTCGCATCACAATCTGATTTTGAGTCGTTCAAACTTGAACAAATTAGGGTTCGTTGCATTTTAGGGTACATTCAGCCTTCTTCAAAATATTCCAACCATCATCCTATAAAGCTACCTCGGTTTCAAATCATCTTGTTGCTACCGAAGCTTTTAGTTGGTGATGATTGTATGCATCTTATGATTCGCATTGTGATTGATTTCATGCTATAAATCTGGTAGTCTGACGTGTGCTTGTCTTCACAACCTACTTGCAACATCAACCAAACCCTAAAACCAGCCCCACACCCCACGGCCCAACCACCCCCACCCCAACCCAACCCTAAAACTCACCAACCTGATCCCAAATAACCCTATTTACACCCCAAACAAAAAGCCCCAAACCAATTTTACCAAATACAATCATATTCTAAAGATCCCAATTCATTCAAATAAACCCTAACCCTAGAATTTGAATTTTGTTCAAATTCTGTCCTAGACCAACCAATATCCAAATTGACCACACCAATCATCAATTACCAACCCAAATAGTCAATTTACAACACCCATTCCGTTCCTACAACCGCATTCCGCAAAATCCCAAAACGTTCAAAAACACCCTAAATCAAAACCCTAACCCTAACCCCCATTCGGTCCTACCCCAATTCCTTCACTTTCCAAGGTCATTTTTGTTGCAAGTCCAAGATACAAATTGCATTTTAAATACATTGCACTATTCTGTCAAAAAACGCAAGTGCTAAGCGCAAAACAAGTGAAATTCCAATTCTGCCCTTAGTCAAAAAAAAGGAGAATCTGAACCTTGCTCAATTGAAATAGAAAGGAAGAAAAAGAAAAAAAAAAGAACAAGAGCAAAGAAAAAGGGCAAAACGTTTGTGCATTGCGTAGAAAATTTTTGGTACGACTTGCAAACCTTGGATACCATACTACCCCACATTGCCGTCCCCTATACCCAATTATCCATTTCTTCATCTTCTTAAACCAATAACACACTTGGTTGCTCGATTGTTGCATGACTTGAACCATTTTGTGGATAGTAAGTGCATAGAATCAAAATTGACTAAAGATTGCCCACGGCAACCCTTAGTTTATCTTTGGTTCAGCCTTATACATCAACTTTGGTTGCTTATTTTCTTTGAATCTTAGTATAAAGTTCAAGTTTGTGTTCATTTCAATTGATTCTACTTTGATACTAATTGGTGCAACTTGAAAGCAAAAAAGGAAGAAACAAGCGGAGAACATTGTGATTCGAAGAAGCCTTGGCAATACACTTCCTTATTGATCACTTTGAGACTTCTTAACTTCAGGTTATCCAAGAACCAAAGTGGTAAGAGAGTGGAAAGAATAGAAAGCGGAGTGTTCATAGTTTATTTTTTTTACTGATCCCTTAACGTTTGTTTGTCTTTCTGTTAGTTTGCTTCTTTCTTTTTTTTCCTTTGTTTTCGTTCAAATCCTTAGGAACAATGGCCAGCATCAATCATTCTGCATCTAGCAAGTCTAAAGAAGCCGAAACTGTTGACAATACTCAACAACAAATGCTGGAGATGCTTAAGAAACTCATGCATGACAATGAGGTAATTAAGCATCGCTTGGAAGACGTGGAGCGAAGCTACAAAACAAGTGATGGCCAAGGAACAAGCAGGGCCGTTCCACCACCACAACCAAGGCGCCATCCTCCAGAAGAAGTTGAGGACGATAACATTCGACCCCCACACACCGAGGCAAGACGGTTTGCTCCTCCTACACAAGCAAGACGGTACGCTCCAAGAAGGTACAATGATGATTACATTCCCTTTGAGCATGATGATTATGACTTTGATGACCACCATCCCCGTGGTTACCAAAGACTCCAAAATCCCCTTTTCCCGCAAGATGACGATTTTCTCAAAAACCAAAATCAATATCCCCACGTTTTATGGTAAAAGTAATGCGGAGGAATATTTAGAATGGGAAACGAAAGTGGATTTGATCTTTTCTTGTACCAATTATAGTGAATTGCAAAAAGTGAGGTATGCTTCCATTGAATTTTCTGGTTATGCACTTAATTGGTGGACGAATTTGTGTCGAAATAGAACTAAGACGAGACAACCTCCAATTGCTACTTGGGAAGAAATGAAGTTTGAAATGAGACAACGTTTTATTCCAAACAATTATGAGAGTTCTATTTTCACGAATTTGCACAACTTACGTCAAGGTTCCAAAAGTGTAGACGAGTACTATAAAGAGTTAGAAATTTTGTTGGAAAGATCTAACTTGCAGGAACCTGAAGAAGCCACCAAGGCTCGATTCTTACATGGTTTAAACAGGGAGATTGCGCAAAGGGTTGACCTTAAACCTTATCTCGACCTCACAACCATGGTCCATATGGCTGAAAAGATTGAAACACAATTAAAGGTACGTACTTCCTCCAATTTCAATTCCAATTATCGTACTAATCAAACTTCATCAAGATTTTCCAGCAAGCCTTCAGGAACGGGAAGTTCACGGCCTACGGGAGGCCAAACACGTGACCAAGGAGCGTCGCAAAGGATGGACAATCGTGTGCAGTCCACACAACGGCGTGACGACCGCACCCAACACAAGACTCCTACCGGAAGTTCTTCTGATCCCTCAAACAGGTTTAGAGATATTAAATGTTATAAATGTCAAGGACGTGGTCACATAGGAAAAGAGTGTCCTAATGCAAAACGAATCATGTTAATTGAAGAAACAAATGAATATGTGTCCGAGTCCGAGCATGAAAACGAGTCTGAGCATGATAATGAAATTGAACCTGAAGAAGACCTAGGCGCATTAGATGATTTTGACACTAAGGAGTTTCTTGTTGTGCGTAGAGCTTTAAATGCATATCCGAAATTAGATGATCACGAACAACATAGAGAAAACATTTTCCATATTCATTGCATGATAAATGGTAAAGTGTGCACCATGATCATTGATTCCGGTTCTTGTGCGAATGTGGCTAGCATCGAATTAGTAAGAAAACTGAATTTGCCTATGACTAATCACCCGCATCCTTACAAACTTGCATGGCTAAATGACTGCGGTGAAGTTAGTTTAAGTAAACAAGTTTTGATTTCTCTTAGCGTTGGTAGTTACAAAGATGATGTTTTATGTGATGTCGCACCAATGCATGCTTGTCATATCTTACTTGGTAGGCCATGGCAATTTGATTGACATGTGACATATGATGGTTATTTGAATCGTTATTCTTTCAAATTGAATGGCAAATTGTACAAACTGCATGCACTTCCACCACACAAAGTCCACGAGGATCACCAACGCATGTCCAGGTCTAGAGCCGATCCTAAGGAAAAAGAAGCCGAGAGAAAATTTGTGGAGTGTATGAAAAGTGAGAACAAAAAACACGAGAGCAAGGGAAAAGAGGTGTGCCCCTAAGTGTCAACGACTCCAAAAAGAAGTGTGGGTATTTCGCAAAGAAAAGAGAGGTTAACGTGCACTTTATAACAACCAAACTGTCCTCATCATCATCCCAAAGTCGTGTCAACTTGCCCTTGAAGAACTCCCACCAAACTTACCTACCTCAGTTGCGTCCCTTATCCAAGAATATGAAGTTCTATTTCCCTCCGAACCACCATCCGGATTACCACCCATTAGAGGAATAGAACACCAAATCGACTTTGTCCCAGGAGCAGTGTTACCCAATCGCCCAGCCTATCGAGCCAACCCCGAAGAAACCAAAGAAATCCAAAGACAAGTAGAGGAGCTCCTAGCTAGTGGACAAGTTCGAGAGAGTCTAAGCCCATCTGCCGTCCCAGTCATTTTAGTACCCAAAAAGGATGGAACGTGGAGAATGTGTACCGATTGCCGAGCCATAAACAAGATTACCATCAAGTATAGGTACCCCATACCTAGGCTAGACGATATGTTAGACATGTTGCACGGATCCAAATTCTTCACCAAAATCGACCTTAAGCAAGGGTACTTCCAGGTACGCATTAGAGAAGGGGACGAATGGAAGACTGCATTCAAAACCAAGTTTGGGCTCTATGAGTGGTTAGTGATGCCCTTCGGGCTCACCAACGCCCCTAGTACCTTTATGAGGCTAATGAATGAAGTCTTACGTGCGTTCATAGGACGCTTTGTCGTTGTCTATTTCGATGATATCCTAATCTATTCCCACACCATAGAAGATCATCTTGACCACATTAGAGCCGTTTTTGAAAGGCTTAAGCAAGAACAACTTTACGCCAACTTTAAGAAGTGCTCCTTTTGTTTAGAACGCGTAGTTTTTCTAGGCTTTGTCATTTCGGCTGAGGGAGTAGAGATGGATGAGGAAAAGGTTAGGTCAATTGTGGAGTGGCCTATATGATGAGCCAAACGAAGGCTAGAAAACGTTGCCAAAGACTTTGTCTCCTACTCCAAACTGATTTGAACCACAGCTATGGCAAAGAACATCATAATGACACCCCTTGAACTGTAACCGTTGTTCTTGGCTCAATTTATGCCAACACCTCTTCCTCTTTGGCACTCCAACACATCTAAAACCTCATTGAGACCCTAAGATGCTGTAAACCAAAAGATGAAGCAAATACTAACAAGTTCTAGGCTAGGAACTTGAAAGAAAACCGTTAAGTGGTCTTAAACTTCAACTAGAAAAGTTGATACTCCTTAAAGAAAATTCTGTTTGAAATGTGTTTGATAATAGTTGTATTGTTTGTTTTTTGAGTTGTTTTATACATTCAGCTTCCTATGCTATTTATAACAAATGAAAATGACATAGGTACAAGTTTTAATGTACAAAGTACAAGACTAAAAATAAGGTGCTTGCTTTGAACAACTTTGGCTCCAAGAAATCAGGTTGCTTGCCGTGAATTCCTTGCTGTTTTCAGCCTTCTTTTCTTGATCAATTTGATTGGATAAAACTTGGAGCAGCTTGCTTGGAATTAGGCCTTTTGATTGGTTGCAAGTTGGATTTGAAATTTCAAAGGATTTAAGCTAAAACATCCGTTTCTTCCTTGCAAGTTTTCAGCCAAAATTCTGATTGGTTAACACATTGAGCAGCTTGCTTTGAATTTGCATTTGATTGGTAGCAACTTTGGTGTTGAATTTTCAAAGGAAGTATGCATAGACCAGCCGTTTTTCTTCATTGAATTTGATTGGATCCAAGTTTGTGCAGCTTGCTTATTTGTCTTCAACTTGATTGTGATTGGTTTGAAGATTTGCTAGACTTCTTCCTATTGGTTAAAGATTTGAGCAGCTTGTCTCTCCATTCTTACGTGAAGAACATTTCTTGAATTTGACATGAGTGCTTGTCACCTCCTTGCTTGTAAGCTACTTGCTTATCACCTCCTTGCTTGAACAAAAATTCAGGTTTTAGTTGCATCTTCAAGCTTTGTTTGAACAATGATATCATCCGATCAGATGGAACATGGATTGATAGGTGTTCATGCTTCTTCAATGCAAAGCTCTCTTTGACCTATCTTCAAAGACACCAAGCAACAAACACAATATGCACAACATATATGACATGTCCTAAGGGTTAGTTAGGCAATAAGACATAAGAAGTAGCACTAGAGTGTGCGGAGTTAACAGTGATATGCCATGTCTTACAGAACTAACATGTGACAATAAATGATACATGAAAATATGTTGCGTTGACCCCATCGTGGGCTCATCATTCCCTCCCTCTTGAAAATGATTCGTCCTCGAATCTCAACATGGATAGAATAAGGGATAGGGGTTTAGGATGTACACGTATGCTCAACTACACCATAACCAAATAGGAACATGATAATACAAATGGTGAAGGTGAAATACCTTGGTGCATCCTTATCTTTGAAGAAAGAATAAGGTGTGTACACGCTTTCTAAAATGTTTAGGATGTATTAACAATACGATAACAAAAATTTTAGAACACATACATCCTAACAGATAAAACAACATCCAAAAAGCATATTGCAACATGTTAACACTAAGTGTACAAATCTTACAGACATGTGCAATATTTAGACAAGATGTATCAATTGAGATGACAACAGGCAGACATTCAACAAGATGAGATGAAATAGATATTTCAGAAATAGAATCTTCATCTATACTAAATATGTCATTCAATTCATTAACTAGTTCATCCAAGGATTTATGTTCATTTGTAGCTGAATCTATTTCAATAATGACATCATGATCAAGCTCTACATCAAGTAGACAATCTAGTTCAGCTAACATCAAATCATAAGAATCTAGTTTATCAATGTCATTCTCAACAGAATTACTTACATCAATGTCATCAATGAAATATACAGGATGTAATTCAGATTGTAACCCAGAAACAAGCATCTCAGCAGAATGCAGATCACGCACAGGGATTTCATTTATATGCATGTCACAATGTAAATCATTTTTAGACAAAGTGTTATCACAATTAACATCATCTATAAGCAAACGACTAACACTTTGGAAATCACCAACAGATTCAAGTGAAGGGTCTTCTTCAGACAGTACACGAGGTTGAACATGCAATTCAGATAAATGAGTTCCAGTTTCAGGCATGTTGGGGCTAATTTCATACAAACCATCATTCACAGAAATGTCAGATTGCAAGTCTTTGTTCTTTTCAGATTCTATCAATACTTGCACCATGTCTCTAAGTTGAAGCAATGCATTTTCAATATTACCCATAGTCTGACTCAAATTGCTTAACTTAACTGGATTTGGTTTGTCATTTTCAGAATCACAAGAGTTCAGTTCATACCCATAGTTTTGATTAACTTGCCATGGGATTAGGTTTGATTGAACAATCTTTGCCTTTTTATACATGTCATAAAGTGATGAGAATTTTTCAGACAACATGCAATCAGCGATCTCTTTATCTAATCCAGCAAAGAACCTAATCATGCTTAATTCCTCATGTTCTTCAACATAAGCATAGTACAAATCATCAAGCATTTCATTGTAATATGCACTAACGTCTTTATTGCACTGAGAAAGAGTTTGATATCTAGGAGTTTTACATTCCCAATATCCAACCCATAAACCATTCATACGATCAAAGGAGTTCATACGTTTTTCCAGTTCATCATAGTCTCTCCTATGGCATTCAACTCCCCAAATGGTTTTTAGAATCATGTTTAATCAAAACAATCAACCAAGATGGTAAAACAATGAGATAAATATGTCAGAATACAAGCAAGTAAGATCAAACTATAACTTTAACAAAACGTAAATTTCTACTTCAAATTGACAATTGAATAAACAACAATCTTGGACTATCTAAGATTCAAAGAAAAATAGAAGTCAAGTGATGTTTTTGGCTGAATCAAAGAAAGCTAAGGGTTTGTACAGAACAATCCTTTAACTTACTTTAAACTTTAATGCACATTCAATTGTAAATAAAGTGAAAGACAGTACATACACACAAGTGTTCAACAAGGGTTTGTTCGAGGAACCTTTTACAACAGTCAACACTTTTGGTGTAGGTATTTGCTTTTGGTTTTGCACAATTCACCTTTTGTGAACTTTGGATGGCTATATCTCACTTCTTGTGCAAATCACTCATACGTCTTATCTCTTGCTTTTTGACGTTAAAAATGACTTTTCTCTCAGTTTCTTTCACAAACAAGCCTAATTATTTTCCTTTGGATTGGCTTTGTCTGTTTTGTGAGTCTACTGCTCACTTGCCTTTATGAGACATTGCTCACGGCTTCTTTTTCTTTGGTTTTACTTGCACAAGTTTTGGTGTGTCTTTTGTGAAACGTTCTTTGAACAACACGGAAGAACACTAATGATATGAAAACTGTTTCACAAATTTAACAACCAAATATAGATGAAAGTTCAATGCAAGTTGAAGAAGTGTAAAGACAACAAGATGATAACAGGGTCGGCAATTTAACAGTGTAGGGATAAATATAGACAAAGTGATCCTAAGTAAGAACTTAAGTCCAATAAAGTCTTTAAACAATTGAATCAATCCCAAGTAAAGATAAACGTAAAGCCAACGTTAAAATTTGAAATCAAATCTTGTTTCTTACAAATTTACTTCACTTTTAACAAATCTCAAGTCAATAATGTTTCAATTAAAAAATTCAATCAAGTTTGTACCAAACAATGACTTAAGGTGTAACGGGGGTGGTGAAATCAAATTCAACAAGTTTAAACAAATAGCATTCAAAGATTTAATCAAGTTTAAACTAAATTGTTTCGGTTTTTTTTCTGTTTTTGATGCAAATTATCTAACTAATCTTAAGATAGCTAAATGCAACTTAGTTGTTTCTAAATGCAATTTATAAGGGCTGATTACTATAACACTAATGGAAATCAGTTTTGATGCAAACTAACTAACTTGTTTTGTTTTGTTTTTAAATTATCTATTCTACTTGTTTTTGTTTTGGTTTTTGTTTGTATGATGCAATCAGTTTCTAAGCTAGATGATACTAGATGCAAGTGTTTATATCCTACTTATCAAACGTATATCACTAGAAACTAGGCAGCACACTTAGTTAGCTAAAACTACTTGTTTTGATCTTTAGTTTTCGGATTTCTTGTGCTAAACTAAACAACCAACTAAACACTTAAACTATGTTGTAAACTAGCCTAACCAAGCTAAATAAGGCAGCACTATATAACGCCTAATCAGTTTGCACACAAGTACAAGAAACAAAATTTTAATAACTTTGATTACAAGTAAACTATCAACTATTCTAATTTTTGTGTTCAAGTTTTCTGATTTAAGGACTTAACTAAACTAACACTTAAACTTCTAGATTAGGGTCTAATGAAGATTAACTAAGCTAGATTGAACAAGAACAATCAGTTTCACACGGTTTTGATCTAAGCTACACAAAGGGATTCTAACAATACTTAAGTCTAGTCTATGTTCTTTTTGTGGTGTTTCGGTTTTTGCTACTAAAAACTAAGTTACCAAAATATTGTAAACTATCTAATAAACACTTCAAAACATAAACTAACTATGTAAACAAACAGAATCTAATTGAACAACAAAACAGTTTACAAACGGATTTGGGCAGCATCATGCATATGCTAGATTAAACAATGTAAACATGAATAGAAGACTAACCAAAGCTCTGATACCAATTGATGAGCCAAACAAAGGCTAGAAAACGTTGCCAAGGACTTTGTCTCCTACTCCAAACTGATTTGAACCACAGCTATGGCAAAGAACATCATAATGACACCCCTTGAACTGTAACCGTTGTTCTTGGCTCAATTTATGCCAACACCTCTTCCTCTTTGGCACTCCAACACATCTAAAACCTCATTGAGACCCTAAGATGCTGTAAACCAAAAGATGAAGCAAATACTAACAAGTTCTAGGCTAGGAACTTGAAAGAAAACCGTTAAGTGGTCTTAAACTTCAACTAGAAAAGTTGATACTCCTTAAAGGAAAATTCTGTTTGAAATGTGTTTGATAATAGTTGTATTGTTTTTTTTTTGAGTTGTTTTATACATTCAGCTTCCTATGCTATTTATAACAAATGAAAATGACATAGGTACAAGTTTTAATGTACAAAGTACAAGACTAAAAATAAGGTGCTTGCTTTGAACAACTTTGGCTCCAAGAAATCAGGTTGCTTGCCGTGAATTCCTTGCTGTTTTCAGCCTTCTTTTCTTGATCAATTTGATTGGATAAAACTTGGAGCAGCTTGCTTGGAATTAGGCCTTTTGATTGGTTGCAAGTTGGATTTGAAATTTCAAAGGATTTAAGCTAAAACATCCGTTTCTTCCTTGCAAGTTTTCAGCCAAAATTCTGATTGGTTAACACATTGAGCAGCTTGCTTTGAATTTGCATTTGATTGGTAGCAACTTTGGTGTTGAATTTTCAAAGGAAGTATGCATAGACCAGCCGTTTTTCTTCATTGAATTTGATTGGATCCAAGTTTGTGCAGCTTGCTTATTTGTCTTCAACTTGATTGTGATTGGTTTGAAGATTTGCTAGACTTCTTCCTATTGGTTAAAGATTTGAGCAGCTTGTCTCTCCATTCTTACGTGAAGAACATTTCTTGAATTTGACATGAGTGCTTGTCACCTCCTTGCTTGTAAGCTACTTGCTTATCACCTCCTTGCTTGAACCAAAATTCAGGTTTTAGTTGCATCTTCAAGCTTTGTTTGAACAATGATATCATCCGATCAGATGGAACATGGATTGATAGGTGTTCATGCTTCTTCAATGCAAAGCTCTCTTTGACCTATCTTCAAAGACACCAAGCAACAAACACAATATGCACAACATATATGACATGTCCTAAGGGTTAGTTAGGCAATAAGACATAAGAAGTAGCACTAGTGTGTGCGGAGTTAACAGTTATATGCCATGTCTTACAGAACTAACATGTGACAATAAATGATACATGAAAATATGTTGCGTTGACCCCATCGTGGGCTCATCACTATACCTAAGAATGTAGGGGAAGTTCGCAGTTTTCATGGACTAGCAAGCTTTTATAAACGCTTTGTCAAAGATTTTTCTTCCATAGCTGCACCCCTAAACGAAATTGTGAAAAAATATGTGCCTTTTAGGTGGGAAGAGCCACAACAACAGGCATTTGATGAACTTAAGCGTAGGCTGACCACTGCACCCATCCTTAGGCTACCAAATTTTGACGAGACCTTTGAGATCGAGTGTGATGCAAGTGGAGTGGGTATAGACGCAGTTTTGACCCAAAGTAAGAAACCCATCGCCTACTTTAGTGAAAAATTGAAAGGAGCAGCACTGAATTACTCTACCTATGACAAGAAACTTTATGCCCTTGTGCGATCCCTAATAACTTGGCAACACTACCTTCAACCTAAAGAGTTTGTGATCCACACTGACCACGAAAGCCTTAAGTATCTTAAAGGGCAAGGAAAGTTGAACAAAAGACATGCCAAATGGGTAGAGTTCATAGAACAATTCCCTTACGTGATTAAGTACAAACAAGGAAAGGATAATATAGTTGCCGATGCCCTCTCTAGGAGATACACATTAGTGACTACATTATCTTCACGCTTCTTAGGATTCGAATCACTTAAGGACTTGTACCCCAATGACCATGACTTTGGCACCATTTTCGAGGCATGTCAAGGAGCACCATTTGGGAAATTTTACATACATGAGGGTTATCTTTTCAAAGAACAAAAATTGTGCGTTCCCCAATCATCCCTACGAGAAGCATTGACCAGAGAAGCCCATGGGGGAGGTTTAATGGGTCATTTCGGAGTGTTCAAAACCCTTGGACTCTTAAAGAACATTTCTATTGGCCCCACATGAGAGTAGACGTCGAGAGGTTGTGTGGTAATTGCATCACTTGCAAACAAGCCAAATCCAAGTCCCAACCACATGGCCTTTACACGCCTTTACCCGTCCCTGATTCCCCTTGGATTGACATTTCTATGGACTTTGTTTTAGGACTTCCTAGGTCTCGGGGAGGACGCGATAGCATTTATGTTGTAGTTGATCGATTTTCAAAAATGGCACATTTCATTGCATGTAGGAAAGTTGATGATGCCACACATGTTGCTGATTTGTTCTTCAAAGAAATTGTTAGATTGCATGGCATGCCACGTACCATTGTAAGCGATAGAGATACGAAATTTTTGAGTCATTTTTGGCGTGTTTTGTGGGCTAAACTTGGTACACAATTGTTGTTTTCCACCACCGCACACCCACAAACTGATGGACAAACTGAAGTCGTTAATCGTACTCTTTCTCAACTTTTGCGTGCCATTTTGCAAAAACACATTAAACATTGGGAAGATTGTTTACCATATATCGAGTTTGCATATAATAGGAGTGTCCATCACGGTACTTTGCATAGTCCATTTGAAATCGTGTATGGCTTTTATCCCTTGTCTCCCATTGATTTGATTCCTATTCCCGTGCATGAACGTTCTAGTCTTGATGGTAAACAAAAAGCAGACAACATAAAGAAACTGCATGAACAAGTTAAAACACAACTAGAAAAGAAAAACAGATCTTATGAAAGACGAGCTAACAAACATCGGAAAAGAGTTGTGTTCAAACCTGGAGATTTAGTGTGGTTACATTTGCGCAAAGAAAGATTTCCCAATGAAAGAAAGTCAAAATTGTTGCCTCGAGGAGATGGACCCTTTAAAGTATTGAAACGCATAGGTGACAATGCATACATCCTCGATCTTCCCGACAGGTATGGCTCAGTTTCGCCTACTTTTAATGTTGCTGATCTCACCCCTTTCAACGATGACCTTTTTGATTCGAGGACGAATCCTTTTGAGGAGGGGGGGATTGATGAGGATCAAGGGTCCGATGAGGATCAAGGGCCCCATCAAGAGGTCAAAGGTCCTATGACAAGAAGGAGGGCAAAGGAACTTTGTCATCAAGTTGCCACCTTCTTGTACAAGCATGTTCAAGATGAACCTAAGACTCCTTGGGTTCACTTCATTGAACCTTCAACTTGAGCATGTATCACATGCACGTCTACATTCTTGTTTTTGAATTTTATCTTGTGTCGTGTGATCTTAGTTTTATGTATTTGCTTTGTAGGTAAATTAGGTACATGGAATGTTGAAGAGAATGTTTGAAGAGAATGTTGAAGAGAATGTTTGAAGAGAATGTTGAAGAGAATGTTTGAAGAGAATGTTTGAAGAGAATGTTTGTCTACGCTAAGACAAATTCAAATGTGCCAAGATGAAATCCCTTCTTTCAAAATTAGCTCAAAGTATCTTCATCCACCAAAGGAGGGGCCGGCCATATGGAATTCAAAAAGGAAGATTAACCTGAATTTAAAATTCAGCCACGATTTCAAATTCAAGTTCCAACCAGATTAGGCCTTCAAATTCAAGATAAAGATTTCAGCCATTTTTGAAGAAACCATACGCCTATCTTGAAGCAAGGATGAGGATAGATCACAAATCAAATTTGAATCCAAGTTTGAATTCAAATTCAAACTCAATTTGAATTCAATCTTCAATCAACATTTGAATTCAAGTCCAGCCATCTTATCATCATCCAAATCAGATTTTCTACACTTCTTTATCCTTCCACACGCCCACTTGAAGATCAAAAAGGACGGGACCATAATTCAAAGATTGAATTCAAGTTTGAAGTCAAAGTGAATCCAATCTTCAACTAGCCTTTGACTTCAAGCTCAACCACTTCATCTATATCTCCAACGCCAATTTCATCACCAAACATGACCAGATTCATTGAAGATAATGTCTTGCAATATTTGAAGTTTTTAGCTAGGATTTGTTTTAGCTTTGAATTCAAATAGTTTTCAATTTTCAAACATTGTTAGCTAGCTTTATTTTGAATTATTTCTAGCCTTTCAAAGCTGAATGGGGACGTTTTCTAGGCCTATAAATAGACCCCTTTGGCTGATTGTAAACACACCTTTTGATGAATAACAATTCTTGATATTTTCTTCACTTTGAGTGATACTTTGTTTTCTTGGTTTTGCATTAAAAACCTAAGTTAAGATCCTTCAAAGTTGAGCGTTTTGAAGGTATTGCGATTGCTAAAAGGTGCCGTCCAGGAGGGCCATTTTGGTTTGCCTGTTCAACGACCATCTTGTAGTGTTGGTCTTGCTCGTTATCCATACGTTTTGATCACTAAGGAAGCAAGGGGAAGTTTACTTCTTTGTGCCTAACCCTTTGTGAAGGACGTTTGGAAGGTGGAATTGTTGGAGCCCACGAGTTGCACGCATGGGTTCACTTCATTGAACATGCTTGTACAAGAAGGTGGCAACTTGATGACAAAGTTCCTTTGCCCTCCTTCTTGTCATAGGACCTTTGACCTCTTGATGGGGCCCTTGATCCTCATCGGACCCTTGATCCTCATCACCAAGGTGAGCTTGGAACAGATAAGGGAGTGTACAATCCATGTGGTTGTGTTCTAGATTTTGCTTGTTTGCAAGTAATACATTGGTCACATACCTTATCAACATGTGCGGCCAGAGAAATGCTCCTTAAGTGTTTCCAAAGTTTTTAACGAGCCAAAATGACCCATTAAACCTCCTCCGTGAGCTTCTTTTATCAACAACTCTCTTAATGAACACATTGGTACACATAACTTATGTTCTTTAAACAAATAACCATCATGCAAGTAATATTTAGCAAAAGGTGAATCAATGCATGCTTGATAGATAGAACTAAAGTCATGATCAGAATGATACATCTCTTTGATAGACTCAAAACCAAACATGTTACATGAAAGAGTAGTAATCAAAGTATAGCGACGAGATAATGCATCAGCAACAACATTTTCTTTTCCTTGCTTATACTTGATCACATAAGGGAATTGTTCAATGAATTCAACCCATTTGGCATGTCTTTTGTTCAATTTTCCTTGACCTTTTAGATACTTAAGGCTTTCATGATCAGTGTGAATCACAAATTCCTTAGGTTGCAGATAATGTTGCCAAGTTTGTAAAGAACGGACAAGGGCATACAATTCTTTATCATAGGTTGAATAATTTATGGAAGCTCCTTTCAATTTCTCACTAAAGTAGGCAACAGGTTTGTTACCTTGATGCAATACAGCTCCAATGCCAACTCCACTGGCATCATATTCAACTTCAAACATTTCATCAAAGTTGGGCAATCTCAGGATAGGTGCAGAAGTTAGACGTTTCTTAAGTTCCTCAAAGGCTTGTTGTTGTGATTCTCCCCATTCAAAACTTACATCTTTCTTGACTAACTCATTCAAGGGTGCAGCTATGGTAGAGAAATCCTTCACAAAACGTCTATAGAAGCTAGCTAATCCATGAAAACTCCTAACATCTCCAGCAGACTTAGGGATTGACCACTCAGTTATGGATTTAACTTTCTCTTGGTCCATTTCAATTCCTTCAGCACTAATCACAAATCCTAAGAATGTAACCTTCTCCAGACAGAAAGAACACTTCTTGAAATTAGCATACAACTTTTCTTTCTGTAGGGTGACAAAAACAGCTCTTAGATGGATCAGATGTTCACTTAGGGTTTTGGAGTAGATAAGAATGTCATCAAAGTAAACTACTACAAATTTCCCTATGAATTTCCTTAAGACCTCATTCATTAACCTCATGAAAGTACTAGGGGCGTTGGTTAAACCAAAGGGCATAACTAACCATTCGTACAATCCAAATTTAGTCTTAAAGGCAGTTTTCCATTCATCACCTTCCCTAATTCTCACTTGGAAATAACCTTGTTTAAGATCTACTTTGCTAAAGTATCTAGACCCATGCAACATATCCAACATGTCATCCAACCTAGGAATAGGGTATCTATACTTCACAGTGATGGCTCTACAATCAGTATACATTCTCCAAGTTCCATATTTCTTAGGGACAATGATAACAGGAACATCACAAGGACTCATACTCTCTCTTACTTTACCTTGGGTCAATAATTCCTCAACTTGTTTTTGGATTTCCTTAGTTTCCTCTGGATTGGCTCTATAGGCAGGTTTGTTTGGTAGAACAGCTCCTGGAATGAAATCTATTTGATGCTCAATGCCTCTTAGAGGTTGTAAACCTGGGGGATCTCCTTCAGGAAACAAGCTAGAAAATTATTGAAGTAAAGATGCAACTTCACTTTGTAAAGTAGACGGTATTTCAGATGACGAGAACGGAGTTTCTTTGTAAAGCAAGATATAAACACTTTTGTTTGAATTGATAGCATGGAATACCTCGCTTTGAGATGCAAAGAATGCATTTTTCTTTAGAGATGGTTCAGCAGAAACTTTGATTTCTTTCGGTTCAATTTTAAGATGAGAAGTTTTCAGTTGGTTTTCTTTGATGAAAATCCTTTCCAATTCCTTTTCTTTTGGATCATTATGGCTTTTTAACATTCGTTGTTGATCCTCAAAGACTTTGTGCGGGGGCAAGGCATTTAATTTGAACAGTTTGTTGTTATGCCTAAAGGAATATCTATTCAGGTAACCATCATATGTAACCTTGTTGTCAAATTACCACGGTCTACCTAATAAGATATGCATAAGGGCTACATCACATAACACCTTAGCAGAATACCCACCAATTGATAAAGGAACTAGGACTTGCTTTGTTACTTTAACTTCACCACACTCATTAAGCCACGTAAGTCTATAAGGACGGGGGTGATTATTTAAAGGTAACTCAAGTTTCCTAACAAGTTCAAAACTTTCAACATTGGTACATGAACCGGAGTCAATGATTAAAGTGCAGACTTTCTTTTTAACCATACAGTGAATGTGGAATATGTTCTCTCTTTGTATTTCAGGTTCCTCAGTTTTAATTTGGGCACTTAGAGCTCGACGGACAACTAAGAACTCTTTTGTTTCACACTCATTAATCTCTTCACTAATCTCTTCTTCTTCCTCACATGTTTGTTCAATTTCATTGTTTTCTTCACTCTCTTCCAATTCTTCCTCAGAATAATACTCATTAGACTCTTCAATAAACAAGATGCGTTTAGGGTTGTGACATTGATTAGCAAAATGACCTTTTCCTAAGCATTTAAAACATTGAATATCACGAGCCTTAACATTAGGCGTACCTTCCACCTTGGCTTTGCCTTTATCAGTGATTGGAAGCTTTGGACGATTTTGGATATTCTGGGTTGATTTTCCTTGGAATCCACGGCCTTGACCTTGTTGTGGACGGAAAGGCGTCCTGGGCTGTGTTCTAGGAAAACTCAAAGGATTTGTCCGAAAAGAAGGGTTAGAAATTTTTACCTTCAATTGTCTTTCCACTTTCTCAGCAATGTGAACCATAGAACCTAAATCAGAGTAAGGTGTAAGTTCCACCTTAAATGCAATTTCTTTGTTCAAACCAGCTAGAAATCTAGCCATTGTGGCTTCCTCTGCTTCTTCTATGTTAGCCCTGGTAAGCAGATGTTCTAATTCTTTATAAAATTCATCGACAGATCTATTACCTTGAGAAAGTTGTTGCAATTTCTGGAAAACGCTTCTTTCATAGGAAGGAGATATGAATCTCTTCCTCATCTCTTGTTTCAGCTCGGACCAAGTAACAACAGGGGGCTGTCTTGTTCTTCTCCGGGTGTTCTTCAATTGCTCCCACCAGAGTAAAGCATAATCTACAAATTCAAAAGTTGCATACCGCACTTTGGCCAATTCAGAATAGTTAGTGCAAGAATACATATGATCTACTTTTGTTTCCCATTGCAGATATGTTTCAGGATCACTTTTTCCTTGGAAGGAGGGTATTGTCAGTTTAGTAGTAATGAACTCTTCTTCAAGATGTTCATCTCTATCAGGCTGACGTTCATCATATCGTTCTTCCGGATAGTGTTCTTCATTGTACTCAGGGAGATTATCAAATCTCTCCTCAAAAGAAATGTTCCTACGACCACCATTACTACCTCGACCTCTACCTCTACCTCTACCTCTAATTGATGTGACTTTTCTACGTTCAACATGAGACTCATTACCATAAGAGGTGCCTTCTTGAAAAGGTATACTAGGTTCCTTTTGATCTGAGGTTGGCTTTTCTACTTTGCTTATCCTCTGTTTGTTATCCTCTATGTCACTTCTCATTAAACCAAACTGATTAACAAGGAAAGTGAGTGTTTGCTGTATATTCTCTAGGGTAACAGGGACTGGGGATGGGACAGGAGTAGATGGGGACGAGGATGGTGCATTATCTTTCTGTTGGGGACCCATGATTCAGAAAACAATCTCAAAAACCAATTAAAATATTGACAAGATGCAAATACTCTACTTTATGTTGACAATTATTCAAAACAGCAATTTGGACTATTTCTCCTAAGGATTCAAGAAAAATCATAGAAGTCAAATTGTTGTTCCGGCTGAATGAAATCTACGGGGTTGTTTACGACAATCCCTCAATTTACTTTACAGCATATGCAATGATCAATTGAAGTAGAGTGAAAGTAATAGCACACAAACAAAGTGTCAGCAAGTGTTTGCTTTAGAAACTTTCAATATTTCAAATCTACAACACTTTGGTTCTGTTTGGGCGCTTTCTTTCTTTTGAGCTTTGCACAGGAATTTCCCTTTTGCAATTGTTTAATTTTGGCCTTTTCCTCACTTTTCTTTCATGTGCAATTCTCTCTTGTCTTGCCTCTTACTTGTTGACAAATAATGGCTTTTCTCTCGTGTATTTCTCAATCAAGCTTAATTTTCTTTCTTTGGGGGGGGGGGGGGTTTTACTTGATTGTTGTGAGACTACTCCTCATGGCCTACATGAGTCATTGCTCACGGCCTTTAATTGCACAAGGTTTGTTGTATTTGGAATTTGAAAGTTTCTCGTACACATCACGGCTAAACACTATGTAGTGAGAAATCAATTCACAATTACAACAAGTTCAAATTGAATATAGTGCAAGGTAAGTTCAGAAATTGATCTAAAACAACAATTGGATAGCTCTTTAACAGTGTGGGGCTTAAACAATTCCTAACTTCCAGGATGTATCTAAGTCCAACAAGTTGTTTGAAACAATTGAAATCAACAAAAAGATAAAGCTATTAGCATTTACCAAGATTTCAAATGAGCCTTAAAGAGTTGTTCTAAACACACGGTTTTGGCAATTGTCTTTTTTTTCCTTTTCTGTTTTTGATGCAAATGATCTAACTAATCTTAAGATAGCTAAATGCAACTTAGTTGTTTCTAAATGCAATTTATAAGGGCTGATTACTAAAACAACTAGTGGAAAACAGTTTTGATGCAAGCTAATCTAACTTGTTTTGTTTTGCTTTAAGTTATCTATTCTACCTTGTCTTTATTTTGGTTTTCGTTTGTATGATGCAATCAGTTTCTAAACTAGATGGTACTAGATGCAAGCCTTTATATTCTACTTAACAAACGTATATCAACTAGAAACTAGGCAGCAAACATAGTTAACTAAAACTACTTTTTTTTTGTTCTTAGTTTTCGGATGTTCTTGTACTAAACTAAACAACCAACTAAACCTTTAACTATGTTGTAAACTAGTCTAACCAAGCTAAATAAGGCAGCAACTACAACGTCTAAAACAGTTTGCACACAACTACTAAAAACAGAATTTAACAACTTGATTACAACTAAACTATCAACTATTCTATTTTTGTGTTCAAAGTTTTCTGTTTTAAGGACTTAACTAAACTACCATTTAAACTTCTAGATTAGGACCTAATGAACATTGTCTAAGCTAGATTGAACAAGAACAACAAGTTACACACGGTTTTAATCTAAACTACACAAATGGATTCTAACAACACTTAAGTCTAGTCTAAGTTCTTTTTGTGGTGTTTTCGGTTTTGCTACTTAAACTAACTTACCAAACTATTGTAAACTATCTAATAAACACTTTAAAACATAAAGTAACTATCTAAATTAACAGATTCCAAATGGACAACAAAACAGTCTACTACACGGTTTTGGGCAGCATCATTGTTATGCAAGTTAAACAATGTAAACATGAATAGAAGACTAACCAAAGCTCTGATACCAATTGATGAGCCAAATAAAGGCTAGAAAACGTTTCCAAGACTTTGTCTTCTACTCCAAACTGATTTGAACCTCGGCTATGGCAAAGAACATCACAATGACACCCCTTGAACTGTAACCGTTTGTTCTTGGCTCAATTTATACCAACACCTCTTCCTCTTTGGCATTCCAACACATCTAAAACCTCAATGGAGACCCTAAGATGCTGTAAACCAAAAATGAAGTAAATACTAACAAGTTCTAGGCTATGAACTTGAAAGAAAACCGTTTAGTGGTTTCAAACTTCAACTAGAAAAGTTGAGAATTCCTTAAAGGAAATTTTGATTGAAATGTTTTTGAATTGTTGTTGTTTTTACATTCAGGTTCCTATTCTACTTATAACCAACGAAATTTACAAGGGTACAAGGTTTAAAGTACAAAGTACAAGTCTAAAAGTAACATGCTTGCTTGGTAACTTGTTTGAACAATTTTGGTTCCAAGAAAGCTGAATTGTTTGCCGTTGCTTCCATGCTTGTTCTCAGCCACAATTTTGATTGGATAATACTTTGAGCAGCTTGGTTTGAATTGCCTTTGATTGGTTGTAAGTTTGGCTTTGAATTTTCAAACAATTCTTGAATGAACTATGCCTTAAACAACCTCAATCTGATTGGATCAATTTTGTGCTGCTTGCTTGCTTGTCTCCAACTTGTTTTTGATTGGTTTGAACATTTGCAAGACTTCTCCCAATTGGTTCATGCTTTGAGCAGCTTGTCTATCCATGCTTAACGTGAAGAACAATTCAGATTTTGACATGGGTGCTTGTCACCTCCTTTCTTGTAAGCTACTTGCTTATCACCTCCTTGCTTGAACAAAAAAAATTCAGATTCTAATTGCATTTTCAAGCTAAGTACGTGTACCTGAAAGACAAGGCAATAATACAACACAAACTATCCAAAAACAAGGTTAACCAACCAACAATATTAAAAAGAACAACTAAAGATATGTACAACATGTTTTTGATACAACTAGATCAAAGCTTGTATCATATAAACCCAATGGACATCATCTTTGCTTGGTTCATCCTCTTCATGCATATAAAGAAATGATTCAACACAATGCAACAACTTCTTAGCCATACTCCTTGTTATGGGACCTGTGCGGGGCAATGAGGTGTCTTCATCAGTGTTTGTATACACAAGGTTAGGCTGTAGCTCATCACAGGTTTAGAAACATTAAATGCTATAAATGTCAAGGTCGTGGTCACATAGGAAAAGAGTGTCCTAATGCTAAACGAGTCATGTTAATTAAGGAAACTAATGAATATGTGACTGAGTCCAAGCATGAAAATGAATCTGAGCATGATATGAAACTGAACTTGAAGAGGATCTAGGTGCACTAGATGAATATGACACTAAGGAATTTCTTGTTGTGCGTAAAGCTTTGGCTACATATCCGAAATTAGATGATTTTAGTGATGATACTGTGCATGATTCTTATGATGATGATGCTAAAATTTCAATTGATACACATGTTGTTCATGATGATAAAGTTGATGTGCAAAATGAACATGACTTACATGATAAGCTTCTTAAATTGCATGATCCTAAATCGTCTAAATGTTCTTTGTCCGAATCTGATTCCAGTAATGATGTTGTTTTGCACTCTAAAGTGTGTGAACTTGACAAGAAATTGCGTGTCTGTTTCCATGATGATGTTGAAGTTGAACATGACTGTGAGAAGTTCTTAGAACGTAATTCTGACATTCGTAAGAGACTTCTCGCTCAAAAAGAACGTAACTTTGAAATCCTCACAGAAGTAGAAGAACAAAAGGTGCGCAGAATAGACATCCTTAATAAATTGCAGGCTCTTAGGAGACTTGTTGATATTTATCATGTTCATGAGACTGACTTGCTTGCTGAAAATGATGAGCTTGAATCTAAAGTTATTGGTGCTTCGCATGATTCACATGATTTGCTTGATTTACATTATGATTTACAAGATGATTGGAGTGACATTTCAAGTGAGAACAATGATGCCTTAGGTGACAAACATGATAACGTTGAGAAGCATGAATGGGTTGTCCATAATAACCCTTTGTTTATGTCTTGATAGTAACCTTCCATATGATAGTGCTGAGACTTCTAATTTGCATGCGTATGAATCTGAAATTCCACTTCACGTTACGTTGCAAACTGATTTTGAGGATGATAATCTGCATGTTAGTACTGGTTTGTGCTTGGTTGAGCATGACAGCTCAAATACATCTGATTTGGAGGTTCTAAGGAGCGTGCAAGGTACTTTGTTTATTCCTTATGTTTTACATACATTCTTTTTCATGCATGACAGATCTTATGTGAAGAGTCTTCTACCTACCATGTTAGTGCGTACTAAACACATTAGGAAAAAGGTGCTTCTTGTTGAGTGTTCATGTAGATATGTGCTATGATGTGTCCTTATTTGTATATGTCATCATTCAATTGATTGCTCACCCTAAGCATGTAAGACTTAAATTATGTACGATCATTGCACTTGGTTTGCTTGAACTTGTATCTTACATAGCTTATGAGTCATTTGTGGAGTATCACTCTTATCCAATTGTGTGTTTAGATTTGAGGTATCCTTTTGCTGACCTCACACCTTTCACTGATAAACCCTTCGATTCGAGGACGAATCCTCTTGAGGAGCGGGGGAATGATGAGGATCGGGGATCCCATCAAGAGGTCATGGGTCCTATGACAAGAAGGAGAGCTAGAGAACTTGGACATCAAGTAGGAACCTTCTTGTACAAGCATGTTCAAGACGAACCAAAGGCTCATTGGGTTCACCTCATTGAACCCATATTATGAACATGTTCCCCTCCCCAAAACGTGTGTTCTTTATTTTTGAATTTTTTGTCTTGTTTTCTTGTGATCCTTGTTTCTTTGTGTTTGCTTTGTAGGTAAGTAGGTACATGACAAGTTACAAGCCAAATGGAGAACCACAAATGGCTTAAGAGGCGTGTTGATGCGTGAAACTCGTGGGCTCCAACAATTCCACCTTCCAAACGTCCTTCACAAAGGGTTAGGCACAAAGAAGTAAACTTCCCCTTGCTTCCTTAGTGATCAAACGTGTGGACAACGAGCAAGACCAACACTCTAAGATGGTCGTTGATCAGGCAAACCAAGATGGCCCTCCTGGACGGCACCTTTTAGCAATGGCAATACCTTCAAATCGCTCAACTTTGAAGGATCTTAACTTAGGTTTTTAATGCAAAACCAAGAAAACAAAGTATCACTCAAAGTGAAGAAAATATCAAGAATTGTTATTCATCGAAAAGGTCAAATTACAATCAGCCAAAGGGGTCTATTTATAGGCCTAAAAACGTCCCCATTAAGCTTTGAAATGGCTAGAAATAATTCAAAATAAAGCTAGCTAACAATGTTTGAAATTTGAAAACTATTTGAATTCAAAGCTAAAACAAATCCTAGCTAAAAACTTCAAATCTTGCAAGACATTATCTTCAATGAATCTGGTCATGTTTGGTGATGAAATTGGCGTTGGAGATATAGATGAAGAGGTTGAATCTTGAATTCCAAAGGCTGGTTGAAATTTGACTTCAAGCTTGAATTCAATCTTTGAATTATGATCCCATCCTTTTTTACCTCTAAGTGGCGTGTGGAGGGATAAGGAAGGTGTAGAAAATCTGATTTTGATGATAAGATGGCTGGACTTGAATTCAAATGTTGATTGAAGATTGAATTCAAATTGAGTTTGAATTTGAATTCAAACTTGGATTCAAATTTGATTTGTGATCTATCCTCATCCTTGCTTCAAGATAGGCGTGTGGTTTCTTCAAAATGGCTGAAATCTTTATCTTAAATTTGAAGGCCTAATCTGGTTGAAACTTGAATTTTAAATCGTGGCAATCTTCCTTTTCGAATTTATATGGCCGGCCCCCCTTGGATAATGGAGATGATTTGATTTCAACTTGATCAAGAGATTCTATCTTGGACACCTTTGAATTTGTCTTAGCATAGACAAACATTCTCTTCGAACATTCTCTTGAAACATTCTCTTCAAACATTCTCTTGAAACATTCTCTTCAAACATTCTCTTGAAACATTCTCTTCAAACATTCCATGTACCTAATTTACCTACAAAGCAAATACATAAAACTAATATCACACGACACAAGATAAAATTCAAAAACAAGAATGTAGACGTGCATGTGATACATGCTCAAGTTGAAGGTTCAATGAAATGAACCCAAGGAGTCTTAGGCTCATCTTGAACATGCTTGTACAAGAAGGTGGCAACTTGATGACAAAGTTCCCTTGCCCTCCTTCTTGTTATAGGACCTTTGACCTCTTGATGGGGCCCTTGATCCTCATCGGACCCTTGATCCTCATCACGTGTGCACCCAAAAAGGAAACAAAAGGAATGTTGTCTTGAGGAGAATGTTTGTCTCCACAAGGACAAATTCAAATGTGGTCTAAGATGGAATTTATGTTCAAAATGAAGCTCAAAATATCCCAATCAACCAGGAAAAGGGGCTCCCAAATTTGAAGACAAATTGAAGATCAACTTGAATTTAAATTGAACCTTGATTTGAATTCAAGTTTCAACCAATTTGAGGCTTACATTTCAAAAGGAATTCAGCTATCATCTCAGCCATCCTACACGCCATTTTTGAAGAGAAAAGAAGGAGATAGATCACAATTCAAATTGAATCCAAGTTCGAATTCAAATTCAAACTCAATTTGAATTCAAACTTCAACCATCATTTGAATCCAATCCCAGCCATCTTATCATCATCAAATCAGGTTTTTCTACACCTCATTTCCTCAAGGGACACGGCTGGATTAGTGGAAAAAGATATGCAAGAGCCAAGTTCAAAACAAGCTCAAATTCAAACTCAACTTGAATTCAAATTCAGCCAACTTTTGAATTCAACTTCAGGCCTCATCCTACTCATCAAATCAGCTCCTCCAAGGGATTAGTGGACTCTCATACACGGCTGAATGGATAGAATAACATCTTGCAAGTATTTCAAGTTTTAGCTAGAATTATCTTAGTTTTAAAATTCAAGCAAATTTCAAGTTTAAACATTTGTTAGACAGCTTTATTTGAATTGTTTCTAGGCTGAGGGGGGACGAAATTTAGGCTATAAATAAGCCCTTTGGGGCGTGTAAAGGAGGGAACTTTTGATGAATAAGAATTCTTGATATTTCTTTCACTTTGTGTGAGACTTTGTTTTCTTGGTTTTGCATTAAAACCCTAGGTTAAGATCCTTCAAAGTTGAGGATTTTGAAGGTGTTGCCATTGCTTAAAGGTGCCGTCTAGGAGGGCCTTATTGGTTTGCCTGATCAACGACCATCTTGAAGTGTTGGTCTTGCTTGTTTTAATCCATACGTTTTGTTCACTAAGGAAGCAAGGGGAAGTCTTCTTCCTTGTGCCTAACCCTTTGTGAATGACGTTTGGAAGATGGAATTGTTGGAGCCCACGAGTTGCACGCATCACCTTTGCTTTTGTTCAGCCTTTCATGTAGGTCATCTAACTCAGCTCTGTATATCGTTTGATTGTTTAAGATCGTTTGCAACATTTGGCAGACTTGCTCCAATGTAGCCTTTGGCCTTTCAACTTTCTTTGACTTTCTTGCTGATTGTTGACTTGTAAAATCCATCCTAAGCCTGAAAAAATCAGAAACAAAAAAAAAACAATGTACAAAGAATTCGAACGGGTAAATGAAAAAGAATTTTGTACACCCTGCTAACTTTCTTTTCACTTTCTTACCACCTTGTTTCTTGACCAATCTGAGGCTGATAAAGGTCAAAGAGAGCAATAAATATAGGTGAATATCAAGTCTTCTACAATAAACCTGATGTTGCACTCTGTGCACAATTTTGCATCAAACTTGTCCAAACAGTAGCAAAAACGTGGGAGATCTGAGGGTGCAAATGGTTCACAAAAAGTGTCAAAAATGGCACCAAAACAGCTCGGTTCCTTCTCAACTTGTTGCTGGAACACATCAGGACTTTCCAGCACCAAAATAACCTTAAAACAGTAGGAAAAATGACTCCAAGAAGTTTCAAAGTCAGCAAAAAACTGAGAGATGTCAAACACTTCCTAAACTCACAATTTACACCAAAAGGATACCAAATCACACTAAAATGGATTCAAATGATTGGAACACCAACTTCAACGACTCAACTATGATTCAAAGAAGAAATGAGACCAAAATAATGTCAAAGGCTGTGATGAGGGAACAAGAAGGGATTTTCCTTTAACTCCTTAAGACAGCTTGGAGAAGAAAGAATGAAGCACAACAAGCACCCAGCTCAGATTGCATCCAATTATGTTTTGGCCGATTGTTGAACAATGGCTAACAAATGGCTTCAACTTATCTAGGCAAGCCTCAACCTTCCAAATAATATTCACCCCAAGTATATAATCCTACAAACAAGGCTGTTCAAGCCTTGAATGGATCAAAAATCCCTTGAATCAAAGGAAGAACACAAGACAAAGAGTCTTGGCGGAAAAACTGCTCTCGGCAAAACTAAAATAATCTGAATTTTTTCTATCTTTGTACATTGTTATAACACTTGAATTTATAGAAACACTATCATATATTTAGTCTAAATATCTTTCATGGATGGCCCAATGAAAAGAAAGAAGAAAAAATGGTTTACAAAGCTTTGGAAGCAAAGCTGTTCATTGGACAGATTGTTGGCTGACTTGCGCCTGGTTGTATTGCTTGGACAAGTTGATTTAGGCATCTTCCTTGTGATTAGTTTATGTGGTTGAGCAGCTTAAGATGTCTTCTAAAAGACCTTGCAGGTTGCTTGGATGTTGGCCTTGTGATTGGCTCACAATTAAGCAAATACAACAGACTATACAAAACAGAACCAATATGGGCAGTTGATTTTTTCGCCCAAATGACTATCCTACCTTTCGAATTAGATTTTGTCATACCAATCAAAGTTGTAGAGCTTTTTCTGAATTTGAATTTTGGGGTTTGACGTCATTTGAAGGTCAGAATGAGTGAGTTATGGCTATTTGAAGATTGACCTGCTTCGGATGTAGATCTTTGTAAGCAGGTGACTAAGCAGCTTGCTTGTTGAGGACGATTGTGGAGCTTGTTACAGGCCTCTAATGGGAAAGTGATACGCAGAAACATTGTAGATAATCTTCTTAGCTTTCACCTCCAACTAGAATCAGGTCAATTGGACTTGTGGTTGGAGAGATATAGCCAAAATACCAACAGGGCGTCAAGCTGCCTGCTTCACTGTTCAGTTTCAACTTTGTTTTTGAACTTTGGATTTGTTTGATTCTTGCTTCCTTGAGCCTAAATGAGTTCAAACACACACAAAACAACATATACAACATATACAACATGTCCTAGGTTTTGTTAGACTATAAGAGATGTTAACTTGCAATATCAATGGTCAGATGACCTTTAAACGTGTGACATGTCCTAGAGAAGTAACAAGTGCATTGTTTGACATACTTGACATGTTGTTGATGCCTGATTGGAGTGCATCATTCCCTTCCTCTTTGAAAGGGTTCATCCTCGAATCTAGACATGATTAGGGGATAGGATACAAGGATGTACATGTATGTTCAACTCTATTTGGATCAAATATGAATATGATAAGTAGTAGGGTGAAGATGATATACCTTGGTGCACCCTTATCTTTTCTAACAAAAGAAACAAGGTGTGCACGTTTCCTAAAATGTTTAGAATGTACCAAAAGTAAAAGTTTAAATATTATGCACCAGGAACATCCAAACAAGTAAAGTGATGAGGATCAAGGGTCCGATGAGGATCAAGGGCCCCATCAAGAGGTCAAAGATCCTATGACCAGAAGGAGGGCAAGGGAACTTTGTCATCAAGTTGCCGCCTTCTTGTACAAGCATGTTCACGATGAACCTAAGACTCCTTGGGTTCATTTCATTGAACCTTCAACTTGAACGTGTATCAGCATGCACGTCTACATTCTTTGTCTTTGAATTTTATCTTGTGTCTTGTGATCTTAGTTTTATGTATTTGCTTTGTAGGTAAATTAGGTACATGAAATGTTTGAAGAGAATGTTTGACGAGAATGTTTGTCTACACTAAGACAAATTCAAATGTGTCCAAGATGGAGTCTCTTGTTCAAATTGAAATCAAGAATCATCTACAACATACCACAAGGGCCGGCCACTTTAAACTAAAGGATGACATCTTACTTGAGTTTAAACTTGAAGATAAACTTGAATTTAAATTCAACCATGATTTGAATTCAAGTTTCAACCAATTTGAGGCGTACATTTCAAAAGGGATTCAGCTATCATCTCAGCCATTTACACGCCATTTTGAAGAGGAAAGAAGGAGATAGATCACAATTCAAATTGAATCCAAGTTTGAATTCAAATTCAAACTCAATTTGAATTCAAACTTCAACCATCATTTGAATTCAATCCCAGCCATCTTATCATCATCAAATCAGGTTTTTCTACACATCATTTCATCAAGGACACGGCTGGATTAGTGGAGGAAGATATCCAAGAGCCAAGTTCAAAGCAAGCTCAAATTCAAACTCAACTTGAATTCAAATTCAACTAACATTTGAAATCAACTTCAGGCCTCATCCCACTCATCAAATCAGCTTCTCCAAGACACCATTGGCTCCTCAAAAAGGCTGGACATAGAGGAGATAACATCTTGCAAGCATTTCAAGTTTTAGCTAGAATTATCTTAATTTTAAAATTCAAGCAAAGTTCAAATTTAAACATTTGTTAGATAGGTTTATTTGAATTATTTCTAGCCATTTCAAGGCTGAAGGGGGACGATTTTAGGCCTATAAATAGACCCCTTTGGCTGATTGTAAACACACCTTTTTGATGAATAAGAATTCGTGATATTTCTTTCACTTTGTGTGAGACTTTGTTTTCTTGGTTTTGCATTAAAAACCTAAGTTAAGATCCTTCAAAGTTGAGCGTTTTGAAGGTATTGCCATTGCTAAAAGGTGCCGTCCAGGAGGGCCATTTTGGTTTGCCTGATCAACGACCATCTTGTAGTGTTGGTCTTGCTCGTTTGTCCACACGTTTTATCACTAAGGAAACAAGGGGAAGTTTACTTCTTTGTGCCAAACCCTTTGTGAAGGACGTTTGGAAGGTGGAATTGTTGGAGCCCACGAGCTGCACGCATCAAATTGGTATCAGAGCCTAGGTTACTCTATTCCACCATCTATCATTTCTTTCTCGTTTGAGTCTAGTCATTTCAATTTCAGTTGAGTCCTTCTTCTACCCCTCACTCCACACGCCATTGTCTTGCATCTCATACAAAAAAAACAAACGTCCACATTTTCTTTGAGTCACGTTGCTGCATTTTGATTTTCATTATTCAAGTGTCATTTCCTTTATTTCCTTTTCGCATCACAATCTGATTTTGAGTCGTTCAAACTTGAACAAATTAGGGTTCATTGCATTTAGGATACATTCAGCCTTCTTTAAAATATTCCAACCATCAACCTATAAAGCTACCTCGGTTTCAAATCATCTTGTTGCTACCAAAGCTTTTAGTTGGTGATGATTGTATGCATCTTGTGATTCGCATTGTGATTGATTTCATGCTATAAATCTAGTAGTCCTACGTGTGCTTGTCTTCACAACCTACTTGCAACACCAACCAAACCCTAAAACCAGCCCCACCGCCACGGCCCAACCAGCCCCACCCCAACCCAACTCTAGAACTCGCCAACCTGATCCCAAATAGCCCTATTTACACCCCAAACAAAAAGCCCCAAACCAATTTTACCAAATACAATCAGATTCTAAAGATCCCAATTCATTCAAATAAACCCTAACCCTAGAATTTGAATTTTGTTCAAATTCTGTCCTAGACCAACCAATATCCAAATTGACCACACCAATCATCAATTACCAACCCAAATAGTCAATTTACAACACCCATTCCGTTCCTACAACCCCATTCCGCAAAATCCCAAAACATTCAAAAACACCATAAATCAAAAACCCTAACCATAACCCCCATTCGATCTTACCCCAATTTCCTTCACTTTCCAAGGTTAATTTTGTTGCAAGTCCAAGATACAAATTGCATTTTAAATACATTGCACTCTTCTGTCCAAAAACGCAAGTGTTAAGTGCAAAACGCGTGAAATTCCAATTCTGCCCTTAGTAAAAAAAAAGAGAATCTGAACCTTGCTCAATTGAAATAGCAAGGAAGAAAAAGAAAAACAAAAGAACAAGAGAAAAGAAAAAGGGCAAAACGTTTGTGCATTGCGTGGAAAATTTTTGGTACGACTTGCAAACCTTGGATACCATATTACCCCACATTGACGTTCCCATATACTCTATTCTCCATCTCCTGATCTTCTTGAACCAATCACAAATTTGGTTGCTCGATTGTTGCATGACTTGAACCATTTTGTGGATAGTAAGTGCATAGAATCAAAATTCACTAAAGATTGCCCACGGCATGTTGTGATATATTATGTTTGAGTGATTGCAAAATGTATATGTGTGCATATGTGTAATTGTTATTGCAAATAGATATATCATGTTTGAATGATTGGAAGATGCATATATGAGCTAAATGTGAAATTGCTTGAATGAATCAAGATTGAACAAGTTTGATTAAGATCATGAGATTGAACTTGGCCAATTCAATCACATATCTTAATCAAGACATGTTCAAACTGATCTTAGATTATATATGCCAATACATGTTGTTCAAACTGATCTTAGAAGATATATATGCCAATACATGTTGATAATATGATCTAACCAAGCCTTGAAGTCACATGACTTACAATATAAGGCAAATTGTTCGGTTTAGTATCCTATTGCAGGTTTTGGTTCATATCTTGAGCAAATGAACTCCAAATTGAGTGATTCAAAAGCCCACATGATCCTTATTCAATTTAGAATCTAATTGGCTGAGGAAAAGCATGCTTGACACGGATAAAAACTGAGTTGACACGGTGGTGAAGCTTATTGATCTTTATAAGGGTTATTTTGGTAATTTCACCATTTGGACTTCTCATTCTTATTTGGTCTTCTTCCAACGGACTTATATGATCATATGACACATTTATAAGTCATGTCACATCATGGCAAAAATGAATCTGGAGCAGCACCATGTCTAGGTTCATCCTAGGACAAAATTCCTATTTTTGTGCTGAGGGGTATTCTGGTCTTTTCACTTGCCACTGGATCTTCCAACATGTTATATATTACTTATATGATGTTTATATGTGTTTATGTCACATATGGTACGTGCCCTATTTTTATGGAAACGGGCAGCATGGTATCTCAATTGGAATTCTTATGTTATGGTTATCACATCTATGGTTTTCTTGGAATTCTTGGTATTCTTCATATGGTTTTCTATGCTACATGTTGAAGACTATATTTTATATGGTTACACACGGATGTTGGCGCATATTTCATGTTCAAATGTTCAGATTTTGAACAAGTCAAGGCAAGTTCAAATAAATCCTATTTTGGTGCTGATTTTAGATGATTATTCTTGGCTATTCTTGTGATAATTCAAACGGCTATATTGGTTCAAATTTGGAGCAACATTTCGTATGTTATATGGTGAAAATTCAGATTATGATGAGTGACAAAAAGCAAGTCCTACAATGTAGCAAATACAAGCAAAAGGCAACGGCTATATGATTGAAGACCAAGTCAAATTCAAAGGCTTAGCTGAATTTTCTCTATTTTTTAGCTACATACCAACAGCCATTTTTGTTCAAAGTTGGAGCAAAAATCTCTCAACCAAGGAAGATAGCAAACGGCTATGTGATTCAAAGTTGAAGACTAATTCAAACTTAAAAAACCTTGGCTGATTTATCTCTATCTTGGAACTACTATTCAATGCCTTGATTATAGGCATTTCAACGTCTATTTGATGTTCAAAATGTGGAGATAAAGTTGTTCAAAACACATGCCAATTCAGCTGCATACATGGCAAGTTATTCACACATGGACATTGCTGATTGGAGCTATCTCTTAAACGTTTGAATGAGTCATTTTTCCACCTCATTTTCAACGTTTATAATGGATAAGATGAAGGATAAAAGTTCAGGTTGGAAGACTATTTCAAAGCATTCAAAAATTCAGATTTATCTTGAAAGTCAAATGATGAATTTTGGTAGCTAAAAAGGTGCTGATTTTTCTCCATTCTCAAGCCATTTCAACGTTCACTTTGAGGAGCCTTTAGGCTGTCCTCTTGGCTATAAATAGCACCAAAGATGAAGAGCAAATACACACCCAACGAAAGCAAAGAAGCAAGCAAGACAAATCAGCTCTTTGTCTCCATACTTCTCTTCTTCTCTTCTCTATTGAAGAACACATTTGCAGCAAGCTTTATGATTGTATAGTTCTTCAATTCTTGTTATTTTAACACCTTTCAAACGATACATTGTAAGGGAGAAGCTGGTGTATAAAGCTTACTCCTTAGAGGTGAGCAAAAGGTGCAAAGGTGCAAAGGTGAAACGAACTAGTGCTGATTTTCAGTTTTGGTGCAGCCTCTTGAAGAAGTTGGTGAAAAGCTTCTTCCTTTGGCTTTGTAAGGTGACTTTGGTGTTTGGTGTTTAGTGAAATCCAAGAGAAGGTGTCTCTTGGGACTGGAGTAGGTCACATTGACCGAACCAGGATAATTCCTTGTGTTCTTTACTTATTTCCTGCACTTACTGTTTTCTGCCTGAGAATTACACTAACTTGGCACGCATAATTGAACGAGCAAACAGTCTTAGAATTGCATGAATTTTGGATATATTATACTTCAATGTGTTAGCTTTCATTAGCCGCAAGAATCACTAAATTCTAAGGTGTTTAGCATATTCAAATCATCTTCACAAAATTGTTGCTACATTCTGTGAACAGTTCTGACCAGTGTGCAAACTTGTGCAATTTGAATAGGCTATCCTTCGAATCTTGGAGTGAGCCTTATATAAAATTAAACTAGACATCTTGAGGTTTAATTTGACATAAGATTCATCAAAATAGCACGGGTAGATTTTGAGATATTGTTGTTTGAAGTTAAGCTAACATTCTGCCTGAAACTGCCAGAATTGCACACTTTACTTCTCTTGCTTATTTGAACGTGCTAACTTGCTTGGAATTGATTGAAATTTTTATGACATACTATAAACATTCTAAACTTGATCTCTGCCAAGTTTGAGAGCTTGCACAGGTGTATAAGTGGTTCAACCAAAACGTTCAAAGTAGTGAACTGTTTCTGGAATTTTCAGAACCTGAGGTTAAAGAGGCAAAGGGGTCTTCAAACAAGTTTTTGAAGATAATTATAGTGTAATTTCCGCTAATCCACTATTCACCCCCCCCTCTAGTGGTGCTATACAGGTCCAACAATTGGTATCAGAGCCTGGTTGAGCACCATATTCTTATTTGAGCTGAAAACAGTTTACACTCCAAGTTGCAAAGTTGCTGGAAATTTTCTGGTTGTCTTATATTCTTCATATTTGGTATCTACAACAAGGTGACACTTTCTTTCCTTCTTATAAGTGTTTTAAACGTTTTCTCACACACTAAGAAGCATGTCTAAGTCACACATGAAAATAGAATTAGAAGGCATGTCCACACAAAGACCACCTCTTTTTGATGGAGAAAACTTTAGTCATTGGAAACTTAGGATGAAATTGTTCTTAATGGCTATTGACATAGACTTGTGGTCTATCATTGAAGATGGACCTTATGTGCCTACTAAGCATGTTATAATTGATGGCTTATCACAAGAAGTTGAGAAATATAGAAAAGATTGGAGTGATGAAGATAAAAAGAAAATGAGTCTTAATGCTAAAGCAATGCAATTATTGTTGAATGGTTTAAGTAGGAGTGAATCTGCCTATGTCTCTTCATGTTTAAGTGCAAAGGATATGTGGAAATGTCTTGAAATGAAGCATGAAGGAACTAATCAAGTAAAGGAATCAAAGATTAACATGTTAATGACTACACTTGAAACATTTCATTTACTGCCTAATGAATCAATTGTTGATATGGATTTAAGGCTTACAAACTTATACAACTCACTTGAATCCCTTGGTAAAACGTTTTTGATGAAAGAAAAAGTGCAAAAAGTTTTGAGAAGTTTGCCAATTGAATGGGATGCCAAAGTTAGTGCCATTGAAGAAAGCAAAGATCTTTCTCAAATAAAACTTGATGAATTGATAGGTTCTTTAAAGGTTTATGAAAACAAGTTGAATATAAGAAAGGCTGAAACTAGTAACAAGTCTAAATCACTTGCATTTGTAACAAATGAACCCGAATCATCTAATCAAGCCGAGTATGAAAGTGATGATGAAAGTGATGAAGAAGACATAATGTTGTTAGCTAGGCGTTTAAGGAAGTTTTTCAAGAAAAGACCAACTAAAAGACAAGCAAAATCAGCTGCCCCTATCAATGTGAAATCTAACAAACAAGATGGTAAATGGTATGATAAAGAACTTAAGTGTTATGAATGTGGCAAACAAGGACACATCTCATATGATTGTCCAAACAAGAACAAAAACCGTGACATGGATGAAAAGACAAGGACAAAAACTAGAGTAGAACCTATGCAAAGGAGGAAGAAAGCTCTCAAGGCAAGTTCAAGCACTTGGGATGACACATCTTCATCCGAATCTGAGGAGGAACCTGAAGTTGCACAAACATGTTTGGCTTCAAAGTCTACAAATGAGGTAACATTCGATTCTGACTCCGAATGTGATTTTACTCAAGATGAATTGTTGGATGAATTAGAAAAGTTGCATGGTAGATATAAGAAGCTATCCAAGGAGAAGAAAAGAATAGTTGAGGAGAAGAACAAGTTGGAGACGTCTAACTTGAATCTAACTTCTCAACTAGAAGTTCTTCAACTTGAATCATCTAACACTATTAGTTCAATGCAAAATCAGATTAAGGAACTTAAGAACAAACATGAAAATGTGCAATGTGTGCAATGTGTTGATTACAATGTTTTAAAGTCTAAATTACATGAAATACAAACTGAATTTGAATCATTAAAAGCATGCAACCTAGACTTGAACAAATCTTTAGAACAATTTAAGAATGGTTCCAACATGTTAGACACTCTTATTGCATCTCAAAAGCATGGAAATGACAAACAAGGTCTTGGATATGTTGAAGAAGCTGAATACACACCTAAGGAAACAACATTTGTATCATCTTCAACCAACATGAAATATAGGCCAAATGCATTTAGAAATAAACCTATTCTGCCCACACCACCTTCATCACAAAGATTGCAAAATGCATCAACATATAGGAAGGCAAATACACCTAGAAACCATGCTTACATGTATACAAGAATGCCTAAACAAAGTAGTATGAAATCTGCTCAAGTTATGCCTTATATGCAACAACATGCTTATGTGAAGAACATGACATACTCTCGGCCTAAATCAGTTTACAACACACGGCCTAGACACACACAACATCTTGCGTATACACGGCCTAAATTCAATGCTTATACACGGCCAAGATATAACTCATATACATGGCAACATTCAAATGCATATAGAACTTACAATGCTTATCCAACTAGACATAAATATGCAGCCCCTTTTCTATCATATTCTATGTATCAAAATCCACTATTTGATCATTATATGCAACATGATTTTAACATTTCAAAACCAAGAAAGGTTGTTCAAGTTTGGGTACCTAAAGGTACACTAACATGAACTTAACTTGTCTAACCTTGAAAGGACCCAAAATCAAAGGGTACCTAAGTTGTTATTTACATTTGTAGGTACATAACATCAAAGAAAGACAAGTTGCTGGTTATAACAACAAAGAAGATGAAAAGAACAAAACCAATTGGATAGTTGATAGTGGTTGCTCAAGACATATGACGGGCAACAAAAATTTGTTTAGCACACTTAAAAACGTTGCAAAAGGTGGCAAAGTTACCTTTGGAGACAACAACCAAGGCCAAATAATTGGCAAAGGCAAGGTTGGTGATCCAAACAAGTTTGAGATCAAAAACGTCCTACTTGTAAGTAACTTAACCTTTGAGCTTTTAAGCGTTTCTCAACTATGTGACAACAACTTGAATGTTCTCTTCTCCTCCACCTCTTGTAAGATAATGGATAAAAACAATCAAGTTGTGTTAAAAGGAAAACGTGAAGGAAACATATATGTGCTTAACATGGATGATATGCTAAGTAGTAACACAAAATGTCTTGTTTCATATGAATCTGATCCCAATCTTTGGCATAGACGTTTAGGACACATAGGTATATCAACCTTAGAAAAACTACACGCTAAAAGTCTTGTTAAAGGATTGCCTAAACTTAACTTGAATGATTTTCAACTATGTGAATCTTGTATCAAAGGCAAACATGTTAGAGAAACCCTTAAGCCTAAAACCGAGGTCACAACATCAAGAATACTAGAACTCTTGCATATAGACTTATTTGGTCCATGTAGAACAAGAAGCTTAGGTGGAAGTTATTATGTATGTGTAATAGTTGATGATTTCTCAAGATATACTTGGACATTGTTTCTTGCTTCTAAAGATGAAAGTGCATCATCTATAACTAATCTAATTAGACAACTTGAAAATGAACATGAATCACATGTTATTAAGATAAGGAGTGATAGAGGTGGTGAGTTTAAAAATAGTGAATTAATCAAATTCTGTAATGAAAAGGGTATAAAACATGAATTCTCCCCACCAAGAACTCCTCAACTTAATGGTGTAGTTGAAAGAAAGAATAGGACTATTCAAGAAGTAGCAAGAACAATGATGGGAGAAAACAAAGTACCTAAATTCTTATGGGCTGAAGCAGTAAACACTTCAAGTTATATGATCAACAGACTATCAATAAGAAAGAAATTGAACAAAACACCATTTGAAATCTTAAATGGACGACTCCCAAAAGTAAACTATCTAAAAGTCTTTGGTTGTAAATGCTTCGTATTGAACACAAAAGATAACTTAGATAAGTTTGATCCTAAGTCTGATGAACATATATTTGTGGGATATTCAATGAACTCTAAAGCATATAGATGTTATAATGCACAAACAAGAAAGATAGTTGAATCTATACATGTGAAGTTCAATGAAAATGCATATCTCCAAACAAGTAATCAACATGAAATCTATGTACCAAATGATCAAATACTTGATGATGAAGATGAACTTATCCTACCACCCACAAATGAACAAATTGAAACACCAAATCAAACTCTTGAAATGCATGAAGTTCAAACTCCCCCTACACAAGAACATAATGAAGAAAATGTGCCTAACCAACCTATTGAACATCATGAACCTATTGAAGATGCACAACCAAGTAATTGGTGGCAAATAAGAGATAAACAAAAGCATCCTCAAGAACTTATCATAGGAGATGTAAATCAAGGGGTTAGAACACGTAGGCAAATAGATCCTAATGAATATGATCAATGGCATGCACTTATATCCCAAATTGAACCCAAGAATGTGAATGATGCCTTAAACGATGCATATTGGATAGATGCAATGCATGAAGAGTTAAACCAATTTGAAAGAAACAATGTGTGGGATTTAGTACCTAAACCCGAGGATAAATCAATCATTGGAACTAAATGGGTGTTTAGGAACAAAATGAATGAACAAGGGGTTGTAGTAAGAAATAAAGCAAGACTTGTAGCTCAAGGATATAATCAAGAAGAGGGTATTGATTACGATGAAACATTTGCCCCCGTAGCAAGATTAGAATCCATACGCCTCTTATTAGCTTTTGCATGTTATAATAACATCAAATTATTCCAAATGGATGTTAAGAGTGCATTCTTAAATGGCTATATCCAAGAAGAAGTTTTTGTTAAACAACCACCAGGCTTTGAAGATCTAAAGAACCCTAATCATGTATATAAACTTAAGAAAGCCTTATATGGTTTGAAACAAGCCCCCCGTGCATGGTATGAAAGATTTGCCAACTTTTTACTAAGTAACAACTTTCAAAGAGGAACCATAGATAGTACCTTATTCTTGAAAAAGAAAGACAAAGATTTGCTTGTAATACAAATATATGTAGATGACATAATCTTTGGTTCAACTAATCCTAACTTAGTAAAAGACTTTGAAGATTGTATGAAGTCTGAGTTTGAAATGTCCATGGTTGGTGAATTAAATTACTTCTTAGGCTTGCAAATAAAACAAACATCAAATGGTATACATATCAATCAAGCCAAATACATAAGAGATATGATAAAGAAATTCAACTTTGAAAACTTGAAACCATCTCCAACACCAATGTGTACTTCAACAAAATTAGACAAAGATGAAAATGGTGTTGCATTTGATGAAAAACTATATAGGTCTATGATTGGTTCATTGTTATATCTAACTGCTAGTAGACCTGATATTATGTTTGCAGTATGTATGTGTGCAAGATTTCAAAGTATGCCTAAGTTGTCACACTTTAAAGCTGTAAAAAGAATATTTAGATATCTTCAACATACACCAACATTAGGCTTATGGTATGATAGACAATCTAGTCTAAGTCTACATGCATATTCAGATGCAGATTATGGTGGATGTAGAGTAGATAGAAAGAGCACTAGTGGAACATGTCAATTCCTAGGAAACTCACTAATATCTTGGTTTTCAAAGAAACAATCTAGTGTTGCACTTTCTACTACTGAAGCAGAATATATGGCTTTAAGTCTATGTTGTACTCAACTATTATGGATTAAACAACAACTTTCAGACTTTGAAATACAAGTAAATAATATCCCCATCTATTGTGATAGTACAAGTGCTATAAATTTGTCTAAAAACCCTGTACTACACTCTAAGGCAAAGCATATAGAAGTACGTTATCATTTTCTCCGTGATCATGTTAATCTTGGACATATACACATTGAACATGTTAGAACTGATCAACAAGTAGCTGACATATTCACTAAACCCCTTAATCAAGCTATCTTTGAGACTTTACGTGCAAGACTTGGATTAATTGCTTACAACTGACTACTCCACCATTCAGTCTTTTGCATAATTTACAAAATTAAGGGGGAGAAATAAATGTGTATATATATCATGTTAAGGGGAAGATAGATATCATGTTAAGGGGGAGATAACACATTAAGGGGGAGCAGCTTACACTTGATTTAGATGCTTACTTGATTACACAGATTACAACACTTGATTTAGATGCACACTTGATTTAAATGCTTAATATACACATATGTGGGGTAATTTTGCAAATCATCAAAAGGGGGAGATTGTTGTGATATATTATGTTTGAGTGATTGCAAAATGTATATGTGTGCATATGTGTAATTGTTATTGCAAATAGATATATCATGTTTGAATGATTGGAAGATGCATATATGAGCTAAATGTGAAATTGCTTGAATGAATCAAGATTGAACAAGTTTGATTAAGATCATGAGATTGAACTTGGCCAATTCAATCACATATCTTAATCAAGACATGTTCAAACTGATCTTAGATTATATATGCCAATACATGTTGTTCAAACTGATCTTAGAAGATATATATGCCAATACATGTTGATAATATGATCTAACCAAGCCTTGAAGTCACATGACTTACAATATAAGGCAAATTGTTCGGTTTAGTATCCTATTGCAGGTTTTGGTTCATATCTTGAGCAAATGAACTCCAAATTGAGTGATTCAAAAGCCCACATGATCCTTATTCAATTTAGAATCTAATTGGCTGAGGAAAAGCATGCTTGACACGGATAAAAACTGAGTTGACACGGTGGTGAAGCTTATTGATCTTTATAAGGGTTATTTTGGTAATTTCACCATTTGGACTTCTCATTCTTATTTGGTCTTCTTCCAACGGACTTATATGATCATATGACACATTTATAAGTCATGTCACATCATGGAAAAAATGAATCTGGAGCAGCACCATGTCTAGGTTCATCCTAGGACAAAATTCCTATTTTTGTGCTGAGGGGTATTCTGGTCTTTTCACTTGCCACTGGATCTTCCAACATGTTATATATTACTTATATGATGTTTATATGTGTTTATGTCACATATGGTACGTGCCCTATTTTTATGGAAACGGGCAGCATGGTATCTCAATTGGAATTCTTATGTTATGGTTATCACATCTATGGTTTTCTTGGAATTCTTGGTATTCTTCATATGGTTTTCTATGCTACATGTTGAAGACTATATTTTATATGGTTACACACGGATGTTGGCGCATATTTCATGTTCAAATGTTCAGATTTTGAACAAGTCAAGGCAAGTTCAAATAAATCCTATTTTGGTGCTGATTTTAGATGATTATTCTTGGCTATTCTTGTGATAATTCAAACGGCTATATTGGTTCAAATTTGGAGCAACATTTCGTATGTTATATGGTGAAAATTCAGATTATGATGAGTGACAAAAAGCAAGTCCTACAATGTAGCAAATACAAGCAAAAGGCAACGGCTATATGATTGAAGACCAAGTCAAATTCAAAGGCTTAGCTGAATTTTCTCTATTTTTTAGCTACATACCAACAGCCATTTTTGTTCAAAGTTGGAGCAAAAATCTCTCAACCAAGGAAGATAGCAAACGGCTATGTGATTCAAAGTTGAAGACTAATTCAAACTTAAAAAACCTTGGCTGATTTATCTCTATCTTGGAACTACTATTCAATGCCTTGATTATAGGCATTTCAACGTCTATTTGATGTTCAAAATGTGGAGATAAAGTTGTTCAAAACACATGCCAATTCAGCTGCATACATGGCAAGTTATTCACACATGGACATTGCTGATTGGAGCTATCTCTTAAACGTTTGAATGAGTCATTTTTCCACCTCATTTTCAACGTTTATAATGGATAAGATGAAGGATAAAAGTTCAGGTTGGAAGACTATTTCAAAGCATTCAAAAATTCAGATTTATCTTGAAAGTCAAATGATGAATTTTGGTAGCTAAAAAGGTGCTGATTTTTCTCCATTCTCAAGCCATTTCAACGTTCACTTTGAGGAGCCTTTAGGCTGTCCTCTTGGCTATAAATAGCACCAAAGATGAAGAGCAAATACACACCCAACGAAAGCAAAGAAGCAAGCAAGACAAATCAGCTCTTTGTCTCCATACTTCTCTTCTTCTCTTCTCTATTGAAGAACACATTTGCAGCAAGCTTTATGATTGTATAGTTCTTCAATTCTTGTTATTTTAACACCTTTCAAACGATACATTGTAAGGGAGAAGCTGGTGTATAAAGCTTACTCCTTAGAGGTGAGCAAAAGGTGCAAAGGTGCAAAGGTGAAACGAACTAGTGCTGATTTTCAGTTTTGGTGCAGCCTCTTGAAGAAGTTGGTGAAAAGCTTCTTCCTTTGGCTTTGTAAGGTGACTTTGGTGTTTGGTGTTTAGTGAAATCCAAGAGAAGGTGTCTCTTGGGACTGGAGTAGGTCACATTGACCGAACCAGGATAATTCCTTGTGTTCTTTACTTATTTCCTGCACTTACTGTTTTCTGCCTGAGAATTACACTAACTTGGCACGCATAATTGAACGAGCAAACAGTCTTAGAATTGCATGAATTTTGGATATATTATACTTCAATGTGTTAGCTTTCATTAGCCGCAAGAATCACTAAATTCTAAGGTGTTTAGCATATTCAAATCATCTTCACAAAATTGTTGCTACATTCTGTGAACAGTTCTGACCAGTGTGCAAACTTGTGCAATTTGAATAGGCTATCCTTCGAATCTTGGAGTGAGCCTTATATCAAATTAAACTAGACATCTTGAGGTTTAATTTGACATAAGATTCATCAAAATAGCACGGGTAGATTTTGAGATATTGTTGTTTGAAGTTAAGCTAACATTCTGCCTGAAACTGCCAGAATTGCACACTTTACTTCTCTTGCTTATTTGAACGTGCTAACTTGCTTGGAATTGATTGAAATTTTTATGACATACTATAAACATTCTAAACTTGATCTCTGCCAAGTTTGAGAGCTTGCACAGGTGTATAAGTGGTTCAACCAAAACGTTCAAAGTAGTGAACTGTTTCTGGAATTTTCAGAACCTGAGGTTAAAGAGGCAAAGGGGTCTTCAAACAAGTTTTTGAAGATAATTATAGTGTAATTTCCGCTAATCCACTATTCACCCCCCCCTCTAGTGGTGCTATACAGGTCCAACACGGCAACCCTTAGTTTATCTTTGGTTCAGCCTTATACATCAACTTTGGTTGCTTATTTTCTTTGAGTCTTAGTATAAAGTTCAAGTTTGTGTTCATTTCAATTGATTCTACTTTGATACTAATTGGTGCAACTTGAAAGCAAAAAGGAAGAAACAAGCGGAGAACATTGTGATTCGAAGAAGCCTTGGCAATACACTTCCTTATTGATCACTTTGAGACTTCTTAACTTCAGGTTATCCAAGAACCAAAGTGGTAAGAGAGTGGAAAGAATCAAAAGCGGAGTGTCCATAGCTTTTTTACTAATCCCTTAACGTTTGTTTGTCTTTGTGTTAGTTTGCTTCTTTCTTTTTTCCTTTGTTTTCGTTCAATTCCTTAGGTACAATGGCCAGCAGCAATCATTCCGCCTCTAGCAAGTCAAAAGAGGCCGAAACTGTTGACAACACGCAACAACAAATGCTAGAGATGCTTAAGAAACTCATGCATGACAATGAGGTAATTAAGCATCGCTTGGAAGACATGGAGCGAAGCTACAAAACGAGTGATGGCCAAGGAACAAGCAGGGCCGTTCTCCTACCACAACCAAGGTGCCATCCTCCAGAAGAAGTTGAGGACGAAAATCTTAGACCCCCACACACCGAAGCAAGAAGGTTTGTTCCTCCTACTCAACCAAGAAGGTACGCTCCAAGAAGGTACATGATGATTACATTCCCTTTGAGCATGATGATTATGACTTTGATGACCACCCTCCCCATGGTTACCAAAGACGCCAAAATCCCCTTTTCCCGCAAGATGACGATTTTCTCAACACCAAAATAAATATTCCCACGTTTTATGGTAAAAGTAATGTGGAGGAATATTTAGAATGGGAAACGAAAGTGGATTTAATCTTTTCTTGTACCAATTATAGTGAATTGCAAAAAGTGAGATACGCTTCTATTGAGTTTTCTGGTTATGCACTTAATTGGTGGACGAATTTGTGTCGAAATAGAACTAAGACGAGACAAGCCCCAATTGCCACTTGGGAAGAAATGAAGTTTGAAATGCGACAACGTTTTATTCCAAAAAATTATGAGAGTTCTATTTTCACGAGTTTGCATAATTTACGACAAGGTTCCAAAAGTGTAGACGAGTATTATAAAGAGTTAGAAATTTTGTTGGAGAGGTCTAACTTGCAAGAACCTGAAGAAGCCACCAAGGCTCGATTCTTACATGGTTTAAACAGGGAGATTGCGCAAAGGGTTGACCTTCAACCTTACCTCGACCTCACAACCATGGTCCATATGGCTGAAAAGATTGAAACACAATTAAAGGTACGTAATTCCTCCAATTTCAATTCCAATTATCGTACTAATCAATCTTCATCAAGATTTTACAGCAAGCCTTCAGGAACAGGAAGTTCACGGCCTACAGGAGGCCAAGCACGTGACCAAGGTGCGTCACAAAGAATGGACAATCGCGTGCAATCCACACAAAGGAGAGATGAACGCACCCAACAAAAGGCTCCTACCGGCAATTCTTCGGATCCCTCAAACAGGTTTAGAGACATTAAATGTTATAAATGTCAAGGACGTGGTCACATAGGAAAAGAATGTCCTAATGCAAAAAGAATCATGTTAATTGAAGAGACAAACGAATATGTGTCCGAGTCCGAGCATGAAAACGAGTCTGAGCATGATAATGAAATTGAACCTGAAGAGGATCTAGGCGCATTAGATGATTTTGACACTAAGGAGTTTCTTGTTGTGCGTCGAGCTTTAAATGCATATCCGAAATTAGATGAACACGAACAACATAGAGAAAACATTTTCCATATTCATTGCATGATAAATGGTAAAGTGTGCACCGTGATCATTGATTCCGGTTCTTGTGCGAATGTGGCTAGCATCGAATTAGTAAGAAAACTGAATTTGCCTATGACTAATCATCCGCATCCTTACAAACTTGCATGGCTAAATGACTGCGGTGAAGTTAGCGTAAGTAAACAAGTTTTGATTTCTCTTAGCATTGGTAGTTACAAAGATGATGTTTTATGTGATGTCGCACCAATGCATGCTAGTCATATCTTACTTGGTAGGCCATGGCAATTTGATCGACATGTGACATATGATGGTTATTTGAATCGTTATTCTTTCAAATTGAATGGTAAATTGTACAAACTGCATGCACTTCCACCACACAAAGTCCACGAGGATCACCAACGCATGTCCAAGTCTAGAGCCGATCCTAAGGAAAAAGAAGCCGAGAGAAAATTCGTGGAGTGTATGAAAAGTGAGAACAAAAAACAAAAGAGCAAGGGAAAAGAGGTAGTGCCCCTAAGTGTCAACGAGTCCAAAAAGAAGTGTGGGTATTTCGCAAAGAAAAGAGAGGTCACACGCGCACTTTATAACAACCAAATTGTCCTCATCATCATCCCAAAGTCGTGTCACCTTGCCCTTGAAGAACTCCCACCAAACTTACCTACCTCAGTTGCGTCCCTTATCCAAGAATATGAAGTTCTATTTCCCTCCAAACCACCATCCGGATTACCACCCATTAGAGGAATAGAACACCAAATCGACTTTGTCCCAGGAGCCGTGTTACCCAATCGCCCAGCCTATCGAGCCAACCCCGAAGAAACCAAAGAAATCCAAAGGCAAGTAGAGGAGCTCCTAGCTAGTGGACAAGTTCGAGAGAGTCTAAGCCCATCTGCCGTCCTAGTCATTTTAGTACCCAAAAAGGATGGAACGTGGAGAATGTGTACCGATTGCCGAGCCATAAACAAGATTACCGTCAAGTATAGGTACCCCATACCTAGGCTAGACGATATGTTAGACATGTCACACGGATCCAAATTCTTCACCAAAATCGACCTTAAGCAAGGGTACTTCCAGGTACGCATTAGAGAAGGGGACGAATGGAAGACTGCATTCAAAACCAAGTTTGGGCTCTATGAGTGGTTAGTGACGCCCTTCGGGCTCACCAACGCCCCTAGTACCTTTATGAGGCTAATGAATGAAGTTTTACGTGCGTTGATAGGACGCTTTGTCGTTGTCTATTTCGATGATATCCTAATCTATTCCCACACCATAGAAGATCATCTTGACCACATTAGAGCCGTTTTTGAAAAGCTTAAGCAAGAACAACTTTACGCCAACTTTAAGAAGTGCTCCTTTTGTTTAGAACGCGTAGTTTTTCTAGGCTTTGTCATTTCGGCTGAGGGAGTAGAGATGGATGAGGAAAAGGTTAGGTCAATTGTGGAGTGGCCTATACCTAAGAATGTAGGGGAAGTTCGCAGTTTTCATGGACTAGCAAGCTTTTATAGACGCTTTGTCAAAGACTTTTCTTCCACAGCTGCACCCCTAACGAAATTGTGAAAAAAGATATGCCTTTTCGGTGGGAAGAGCCACAACAACTGGCATTTGACGAACTTAAACGTAGGCTAACCACTGCACCCATCCTTAGGCTACCAAACTGTGACGAGACCTTAAAGATCGAGTGTGATGCAAGTGGAGTGGGTATAGGCGCAGTTTTGACCCAAAGTAAGAAACCCATAGCCTACTTCAGTGAAAAGTTGAAAGGAGCAGCATTGAATTACTCTACCTATGATAAGGAACTTTATGCCCTTGTGAGATCCCTACAAACTTGGCAACACTATCTTCAACCTAAAGAGTTTGTGATCCACACTGACCACGAAAGCCTTAAGTATCTTAAAGGGCAGGGAAAGTTGAACAAAAGACATGCCAAATGGGTAGAGTTCATAGAACAATTCCCTTATGTGATTAAGTACAAACAAAGAAAGGACAATATAGTTGCTGATGCCCTCTCTAGGAGATACACGTTAGTCACTACATTATCCTCACGCTTCTTAGGATTCGAATCACTTAAGGAATTGTACCCCAATGACCATGACTTTGGCACCATTTTCGAGGCATGTAACGAAGCACCATTTGGGAAATTTTACATACATGGGGGTTATCTTTTCAAAGAACAAAAATTGTGCGTTCCCCAATCATCCCTACGAGAAGCATTGACTAGAGAAGCCCATGGGGGAGGTTTAATGGGTCATTTCGGAGTGTTCAAAACCCTTGAGACTCTTAAGGAACATTTCTATTGGCCCCACATGAGAGTAGACGTCGAGAGGTTGTGTGGTAGTTGCATCACTTGCAAACAAGCCAAATCCAAATCCCAACCACATGGCCTTTACACACCTTTACCGTCCCTGATGCCCCTTGGATTGACATTTCCATGGACTTTGTTTTAGGACTTCCTAGGTCTCGGGGAGGACGCGATAGCATTTATGTTGTGGTTGATCGATTTTCAAAAATGGCGCATTTCATTGCATGTAGGAAAGTTGATGATGCCACACATGTTGCTGATTTGTTCTTCAAAGAAATTGTGAGATTGCATGGCATGCCACGTACAATTGTAAGTGATAGAGATATCAAAGTTTTGAGTCATTTTTGGCGTGTTTTGTGGGCTAAACTTGGTACACAATTGTTGTTTTCAACCACCGCACACCCACAAACGGATGGACAAACTGAAGTCGTTCATCGTACTCTTTCTCAACTTTTGTGTGCCGTTTTGCAAAAACACATTAAACATTGGGAAGATTGTTTACCATATATCGAATTTGCATATAATAGGAGTGTCCATCACGGTACTTTGCATAGTCCATTTGAAATCGTGTATGGCTTTAATCCCTTGTCTCCCATCGATTTGATTCCTATTCCTGTGCATGAACGTTCTAGTCTTGATGGAAAACAAAAAGCGGACAACATAAAGAAACTGCGTGAACAAGTTAAAACACAACTTGAAAAGAAAAACAAAGCTTATGAAAGACGAGCTAACAAACATCGGAAAAGAGTTGTGTTTAAGCGTGGAGATTTAGTGTGGTTACATTTGTACAAGGAAAGATTTCCCAATGAAAGAAAGTCAAAATTGTTGCCTCGAGAAGATGGACCCTTTAAAGTATTGAAACGCATAGGTGACAATGCATACATCCTTGATCTTCCCGACAGGTATGGTTCAATTTCGCCTACTTTTAATGTTGCTGACCTCACCCCTTTCAACGATGACCTTTTTGATTCGAGGACGAATCCTTTTGAGGAGGGGGGATTGATGAGGATCAAGGGTCCGATGAGGATCAAGGGCCCCATCAAGAGGTCAAAGGTCCTATGACAAGAAAGAGGGCAAGGGAACTTTGTCATCAAGTTGCCGCCTTCTTGTACAAGCATGTTCACGATGAACCTAAGACTCATTGGGTTCATTTCATTGGACCTTCAACTTGAACGTGTATCAGCATGCACGTCTACATTCTTTGTCTTTGAATTTTATCTTGTGTCTTGTGATCTTAGTTTTATGTATTTGCTTTGTAGGTAAATTAGGTACATGAAATGTTTGAAGAGAATGTTTGAAGATAATGTTTGTCTACACTAAGACAAATTCAAATGTGTCCAAGATGGAGTCTCTTGTTCAAATTGAAATCAAGAATCATCTACAACATACCACAAGGGCCGGCCACTTTAAGCTAAAGGATGACATCTTACTTGAGTTTAAACTTGAAGATAAACTTGAATTTAAATTCAACCATGATTTGAATTCAAGTTTCAACCAATTTGAGGCGTACATTTCAAAAGGGATTCAGCTATCATCTCAGCCATTTACACGCCATTTTGAAGAGGAAAGAAGGAGATAGATCACAATTCAAATTGAATCCAAGTTTGAATTCAAATTCAAACTCAATTTGAATTCAAACTTCAACCATCATTTGAATTCAATCCCAGCCATCTTATCATCATCAAATCAGGTTTTTCTACACATCATTTCATCAAGGACACGGCTGGATTAGTGGAGGAAGATATCCAAGAGCCAAGTTCAAAGCAAGCTCAAATTCAAACTCAACTTGAATTCAAATTCAACTAACTTTTGAAATCAACTTCAGGCCTCATCCCACTCATCAAATCAGCTTCTCCAAGACACCATTGGCTCCTCAAAAACGGCTGGACATAGAGGAGATAACATCTTGCAAGCATTTCAAGTTTTAGCTAGAATTATCTTAGTTTTGAAATTCAAGCAAAGTTCAAATTTAAACATTTGTTAGATAGCTTTATTTGAATTATTTCTAGCCATTTCAAGGCTGAAGGGGGACGATTTTAGGCCTATAAATAGACCCCTTTGGCTGATTGTAAACACACCTTTTTGATGAATAAGAATTCGTGATATTTCTTTTACTTTGTGTGAGACTTTGTTTTCTTGGTTTTGCATTAAAAACCTAAGTTAAGATCCTTCAAAGTTGAGCGTTTTGAAGGTATTGCCATTGCTAAAAGGTGCCGTCCAGGAGGGCCATTTTGGTTTGCCTGATCAACGACCATCTTGTAGTGTTGGTCTTGCTCGTTTGTCCACACGTTTTATCACTAAGGAAGCAAGGGGAAGTTTACTTCTTTGTGCCAAACCCTTTGTGAAGGACGTTTGAAAGGTGGAATTGTTGGAGCCCACGAGTTGCACGCATCATAAAGTAACATCGAAATGACGTATTGCAACATACTTATATCGAATGTACATTGTATGCGTATATGTGCAACATTTTGACCAGATGTAATAAGTGAGATGGCACAAGGAATATTTTTCAGCTAGATTAAGTCTAGGTTATGTTTTAGTGATGCATTCATCTAAGGTGAATAAATCAAGTAGTTCATCGACTAGATTATCCAACGTTTTGTCCTCATGTGATGCGTGCAACTCGTGGGCTCCAACAATTCCACCTTCCAAACGTCCTTCACAAAGGGTTAGGCACAAGGAAGAAGACTTCCCCTTGCTTCCTTAGTGAACAAAACGTATGGATTAAAACGAGCAAGACCAACACTTCAAGATGGTCGTTGATCAGGCAAACCAATAAGGCCCTCCTGGACGGCACCTTTAAACAATGGCAACACCTTCAAAATGCTCAACTTTGAAGGATCTTAACCTAGGTTTTTAATGCAAAACCAAGAAAACAAAGTCTCACACAAAGTGAAAGAAATATCAAGAATTCTTATTTATCAAAAGTTGTTCCTAACATTCGGCCAAAAGGCCCTATTTATAGACTAAAAAAGGTGCTCCTCAAGCCTTAGAATGGCTAGAAATTATTTCAAATAATGCTAGCTACCAAATGTTTAAATTTAAAATCTGGTTGAAATTCAAACCAAGATAAATTCTAGCTAAAACTTGAATTTGCTTGTAGAATGCCAACTTCTCTCTTCCAGCCGTGTATGAAGACTAAATGGAGGTGTTTGAGACCTGATTTGATGATGATAAGGTGGTTGGATTTGAATTCAAAGGTTGGTTCACATTTGAATTCGAATTGAGTTTGAATTTGAATTCAAATTTGGGTTTAACTTTGAATTGTGATCTCATCTCCTGCTTGCTTCAAGAATGGCGTGTAGATGGCTTCAAGGTGGCTAAGATGTTGAATTCAAATGTTGGTTGAAGTTTGAATCCAAATTGAGTTTGGATTTGAATTCAAATTTGGGTTCAACTTTGAATTGTAGACTCATCTTCCTCTTAACCTCCAAGATGGCGTGTGGAATGGACCAAGATAAGGGCGAAAATTTATTGAAATGTAAATCTCAAATTGGATGAAACTTGAATTCAAATAATGGTTGAATTTAAATTCAAGTTTGTCTTCAAGTTTGAATGCGATTTAATCTCCATCTTTGAACTTCAAGTTGGGCGCCACTATGGAGATAATTTGAGCTGGATTTTGAAAATGAAATTCCATCTTGGACACATTTGAATTTGTCTTTGTGAAGACAAACATTCTTCTCAAGACAACATTCCTTTTGTCTCCCTTTTTGAAGCACACGCCTGTAATGCCCTTTTGAGCTTCCATTTGGCTTGGAAATTTCATGTACCTAATTTACCTGCAAAGCAAACACAAGGAAGCAAGGATCCCAAGAAAACAAGACATACATTTGTTTATTTTATTGAAAGACGCCTATATGCATGAAAAGTGATGCATGGAATGCAACCTAAGACTAAGACAAACTTTGTCTTGTATTTTGCACACCTTGGACCGCATCATTACACCTTGGACCGCATCATCATGTGTAGCTAATTCTTTTCAAACGAAACATTTCAAGTTCTACAGCAAGTAGACTATCTAATTCAGCCAGCAAATCATCATATGAATCTAGTTTCTCAAGGTGATTCTCATTAGGCACAATTACACCAATGTCATCAATAATATGTTCAGGATCCAATTCACTTTCTAACCCAAATGTAAGCATCTCAGCAGTATACAAATCATGCACAGGGATTTCATTTATATGCATATCAAGGTTTAAAACATTTTCAGACAAAGTGTTATCAAGTTCAATAACAGATATAGGCATGTTGTTAACACTTTGTAAACCACCAATTTCAACCTCAAGTGAAGTACTTCTTCCTAAGTTAGATACTTCATTTGGTTGGTCATGCGTTGTACATAAAGGATGTTCATTTTGATGCATGTCGGGGGTTAAATTAAGCTCATACAAACCATCATTCAGACAAACGTTTGGTTGCAATACTTTCTTTCAGTCAGAATTATCTTTAATTGTATGCAACATTTCATTAAGTTTAAGCATTTCCTGTTCAAAGACGTTCATGCTCATTATCACTTTTCTTATCTGAATCAAGTTGAACGTTTGTTTTGTTATTTTCAAAATCACACGAGCTCTGCTCATGCCCAATGTTTTGATAAAAACGTGACATCTTTAATCAAAACAATCAACCAAAGACAGTAAAACTGTGAGGTAACCAAGTTAGATCATAAGCAAGTAAAATCAAACTAAAACTTCAACAAAACATAAATTTCTACTTTAAATTGTGATGAGCCCACGATGGGGTCAACACAACATATTTTCATGTATCATTTATTGTCACATGTTAGTTCTGTAAGACATGGCATATCACCGTTAACTCCGCACACACGCTACTTCTTATGTCTTATAGTCTTAACTAACCCTTAGGACATGTCATATATGTTGTGCATATTGTGTTTGTTGCTTGCTGTCTTAAAGATAGGTCAAAGAAGGTTGATGTTGAACCAATGATAAAGACCGATCGATCGAAGTCCAAATTCTATCGGATGAACCGAACACCAATCCACATTGATCGTTCGATGTAGCAACCTGCTTTGTCACCTGCTTCGGAATTACGGTTACAACTTGGATAATTCACGCAAAGGCCATGCACCTATTATTCCAAGCAGCACACGAGATTCAACATATCAAAGATGTTAAGTTTACGAAGATGAAGGCCGCAATACATATTTCCAAGTTTTTAAAGATTCAATTGCTATTGGACCATATACTTCAAATAAAGAGAATCATGCAATTTACATGAAAGGAAGCATGAGCATAACATTTTAATTGGACCGAATATTGTTGCTGGATTAATTATCATTGGACCGAAGAGAAGGAGTGCTGCTGGTTGGTCCGCATGTAATCAAGAACAATGTATAGCTTTAACTTTTGTTTTCTTGTTTAATGTTTATTGGACCGATTGAACTAGTTATGCAGTTTCAAAACTTGTATATATGTGATGAGCCAAAATGGGGGCTGAAAACGTTTGCCTAGGATGTTGTCTCCTATTCCAAATTGATTCGAACCCAAGCTATGTCAAAGAACATCTCAAGGACACCCTTTGAGCTTTAACCGTTGTTCTTGGCTCAATCTATGCCAAACCTCTTCCTCTTGGCATTCCAACACATCTAAAACCTCAATGAGACCCTAAGATGCTGTAATCCAAATGATGAAGTAAATACAAACAAGTTCTAGGCTGGAACTTGCAAGAAAACCGTTTGGTGGTTTCAAACCTCAACTAAGAAATAGTTGTGAAATCCTTAAGGAAATCTGATTGTTTTTGTATTTGATAAGTGTTGTTCTTTACATTCAGCTTCTAAACTACTTATAACCAACGAAAATACATAAGGTACAAAGTCTAAAATACAAAGTACAAGCCTATGATTAGCATGCTTTCTTTTGGAACAAGTTGGAGCAACTTTCGGTTGACAAGAAGCTGGTTGCTTCTCCTTCTTTCTTTGCTTGTTTTCCAGCCATAATCTGATTGGTTTAAAGATTGAGCTGCTTGGTTGAGTCTTGGCTTTGATTGGTTGTAAGTTGTGGCTTGAATTTTCAACCAATTTTCCTTAATTCATACGGTTCTTGCTTGCTTGAATTCACCCAAGATTCTGATTGGTTCTTGGAGTGTGCAGCTTGGATAAAACTCAGCCTTGATTGGTCTTTACCTAGGTGTTGAATATTCAAACAAAATATCTAAGGAACCAGCCGAAAATCTCAAGGATTTTGATTGGATCAAAGATTGAGCAGCTTGCATTCTTCTCCTAACTTGATTGTGATTGGTTAAGTCATTTGCAAGACTTCTTTCTATTGGTTGAAGATGTGATCAGCTTGCTTCCTCTTTGTTTCACCCTTTTAACGTGTGGAAGAAGTCAGATTTTGACATGGTGCTTGTCACCACCTTGCTTGCAAGCCACTTGAACTTCACTTCTTTGTTTGTACAAAAATTCAGGTTTGAGTTTGTATCTTCAAGCTAAACGTGTACCTGAAAGGTTAGGGCAAGAATACAACACAACTATCCTAAAACAAAGTTAACAAACTAAGAATATTAAAAAGAACATATAAAGATATGTACAACATGCATTTGATACAACTAGATCATAGCTTGTATCATATAAACCCAATGGATGTCATCTTTGCTTGGCTCATCCTCTTCATGCCTGTAAAGGAATGATTCAACACAATGTAATAATTTCTTAGCCATACTCCTTGTTATGGGACCATTGTGGGGCAATGAGGTGTCATCGTCAGTGTTTGCATCTACAAGGTTAGGCTGTAGCTCATCATTCCCTCCCACTTGAAAAGGATTCGTCCTCGAATCTGAATCAACACTAAACGGAGAAAGGTCAGCAACATTAAAAGTTTTAGAGATAGGACCATACCTTTCTTCAGGAAGATCGAGAACATAGGCATTATCACCAAGCCGTTTCAACACTTTGAACGGTCCATCGCCTCTTGGCTTCAATTTGGAGTCCCTCTCCTTAGGGAATCTTTCTTTTCTCAAGTGTAACCAAACAAGATCACCAGGTTCAAATATAACAACTTTACGATTTCTGTTGGCTCTATTGGCATACACTTTATTCTTAGCTTCAAGTTGTGACTTAACCTTTTCATGCAATTCTTTCACAAGTTTTGCTTTTCGTTGACCATCTAAACTAACACGTTCATGAACAGGTATGGGAACAAGATCAAGCGGGGACAAAGGGTTAAAGCCATAAACAACTTCAAAAGGAGAATGCAATGTTCCACTATGAACAACTCTATTGTATGCAAACTCAATGTAAGCTAAGCAATCTTCCCAATTCTTTAGATTCTTTTGAATGACAACACGTAAAAGTTGAGACAAAGTTCTATTAACGACTTCAGTTTGACCATCGGTTTGTGGGTGAGCAGTTGTAGAAAATAACAATTTAGTACCAAGTTTACTCCACAAAACACGCCAAAAATGACTTAGAAACTTTGTATCTCTATCACTAACAATCGTACGTGGCATGCCATGCAATCTAACAATTTCCTTAAAGAACAAATCAGCAATATGAATAGCATCATCAACTTTCTTACATGCAATGAAATGTGCCATTTTGGAAAATCTATCAACAACAACAAAGATGCTATCTTTACCAGTTTTGGATCGAGGCAATCCCAATACAAAGTCCATAGAGATATCAGTCCAAGGTGAGCTTTGATGAGGCTGAGGAGCAGCCCCCTAATGAGGAGCTTGCACAAGGTGCCCTTAACCATAAGGGGCCTTTGACAAGGAGCCAAACCAAGAGGATTAATGGTTTTCAACTTGGTTTTGATGTTGGCTCTTTTCTAACCAAACATGTGCAAGATGAACCAATGGATGTTCCTCCTAAATGGGTGCTCATTGTTGAGCTTAAGAACTGATTATCCAATGATAGTCAGTCCGCTTGTTGGTGCCGTTTCTGTGGCTTTTAGTTGTCTTTTCGTTTGTTTCTTTTAAAGTTTGTTTAGAATACTTATGTTTGGTGTATGAGTGTGTTTTGTAGGTGTTACAAGTCTTGGATCAAACGTTTTGAGCTTTGGAAAGGAGGGCTTCTCAGATTTGGACCAAGCTTGTCCATACAAGGCTGTTTTGTGATTTTGGGCTTTCAAACGACATTTTGAGTGCATGGAACCAGCTGGACCTTGAAGAAGACTTAATTTAGAGCATCTTTCATGTTTTGGGTTTTGTCAAAATCAGTCCACAAAAATAGTTACAAGAGTTGCAAGGAAGAAGTCCAAAACAAGCCCAATTGTGCAAATTAGGGTTTCCGTCTTCTTGAGAGGGTGGCAGCCGCCTAGGTATCTTCAAGTGCAATTAAGAGAGCTTCTAGAATGTCCTAAATCAGGTTGGAATGATTGGAATGAATTATGGAGCCATAATTGAAGATTTGGAAGCAAATAAGGAGATAATTCAAGTGAGGGAAACTTACCAAAATTAAGAAATCTGATTTGGTATCTCAAGGGGGCTGAATGGCGTTTTAATGGAGGCAATGGATGCACAAGGCAAGTTCTAGAATGATGGTTAATAATGCAATAATTGGTGATTGAGACAATAATTGAGGATTTGCCAAGAGAAGGGAACTTACCTAAATTAACAAAATTCAGCTTCTTGCATAACAAAGGAAGGAGGCGCCAACATGGGGTCTTCCCAAGAAACCCTAGCCGTTTTTTATGAGAGTGTTTTACAAGACTTGTAATCATATAAATAGATCACTTAGCATTTCTTTGAGTAGTTAGACTATTTTTCATCATTGAACTAAAAACCCTAGTGTTTTATGTTATCTTTTGTTCTTGAGTTTTCTTGAATAAAAGTTTGTGTTTTTCCTTTGGTTTACACATATCTAAATCAAGGCTAGACCCAATTAAGGATTGTGTGTTCCTTGTTGGTGATCCACAATCCAAGGATTAGGAGTGACTGGTTGGATTGAGCGGATTGAAACACACATAACCAAACGAATTTGGAGACTTGAAGGAAGGTGGTTGCTTGGCACCATTGTCCATCACATTCAAGGCTTGAAGGACGTTTGGAGAGTGAAGAAAGATCGGGACAACATTAACATACGAACCATATTCGTATCAAGTGGTATCAGAGCTCTCGTTTATCTTCATCTCAATTATCTTTTCTTGTGTCGTTTTTGTGTTATCCTTAGTATACTCAATCATTCAAAAAAAAAAAAAACGTCTCTAGTCAAAAAAAAAATTGATCTTTTACTTCATTTCATCAAAAACAAAAACAAAGATCTCATCTTTAACACACTTAATCATAGGATCATTGTTGTTCGCATTGAATAGGATTTAACTCCACCTAAAATCAGTCCAAGGCCTAAAAGAAACTACCTTTGAGTCAAATACCTTGTTGTTATCGAAGCTTTTAATTAAATTTGCTTGTGTGATATTGAATACAAGTTTGTTTGTTTTGGTTGTATTGGTATCCAAGGGAAAATCTTTGTTCTACTACACATCCATACAAACACAAAAAAGATCATCTTTTGAGCATACCCAACTGATTCTCGCAAAAGCAAACAAGGGTTACATCAAGGCTGCTTTGAACGTCAAAAAAAAAAAAGAAAGGCAAAGAAAAACGTGCACAACAACAACCAAAAAAAAAAGTGCACAAAGAAAGGAAGAGAAAAGAAGTTCCTTTTGTACAAAAGTTCCATCTTTTTGCATCTACTATCCAAGTTGACAAAAGCAAAACAAAACCGTGTGTTTGCCCCAAAACAACACGCATAAAACCTTCAAATTCTCAACCTTGGATACACATTCATACTATCAATCAAAGAACTTGCATTTGATATTGCATAAGTTGGTTTAATTAAAGATTGCCCAGGACAACCCCTAGCAGTTCTTTGGTTCAGCCAACTACATCACTTTTGGTTTCTTGTTTCTTTGAATCATAGTTATTAAGTGTGTTTAAAAATTGTGCTCTAGATTTCTTGAAGCTGTTTTACCACTTGTTGATCAATTGGTGTTTTTGAAGGCAAAAGAAGCTTGCAAGGACAGAAAACGAAACAGATTGTGGTTAGCCAATTTGGGACTTGCCTTAAGAGGTTCTAGCTCACGATTGGCCAAGGAAAAACACTTGAACAATTGAGAGAAAACAAGGGAGGACAAAAAAGGCCAAACAGATTTTCGTTTTCCTTTTTGTTTTCACTAACAACTCACCTTTGTTTCTTGTGTTAGTTTTCTTCTTTTATTGTTTGTGAAAGCGTTTCAGGTTGCCATGGAGGGGTCAAACAGTACACAAGGAGGAGGAGACAAAGTGGAATTTTCAATGGAAAAGATGGCACAAATGCTTAGTACCATGCAATCTAGGTTGGATGAGTGGGAAGCAAGGATGACATCCAACACACCCCCTACCCAAGAACAGCCCCCACATCAAAACCAAGGCCAAACATCCCGTGGAACTGAACCTAAGGGGTCCACAAGCATGGGAGGTAGAGGAGGAGCAAGGGGTAGAGGAGATAGGAGACACGGAGTGAGACCACAACCTGTTAGGGAGGAATGGAATGACTACTATGAAGAGGAAGAGGTTGAGGAGGTATACCCAAGACCTCAAGGCCGAATACAACCTAGGAGGTATGTACCCCAAGAGGATGATTATTTGAAAACCAAAATAAACATTCCACCCTTTTATGGTAAAAGTGACCCTGAAGCTTACATTGAGTGGGAGAGAAAAGTTGACATGATCTTTTCCTATACCAACTATACCGAGTTGCAAAAAGTGAGATATGCAAGTATAGAGTTCTTGGAATATGCCTTGATTTGGTGGGACCAAACTCAAAGTATAAGAAGAAGGACTAGACAACCCACAATTGGAACCTGGGATGAGATGAAATATGAGATGAGAAAGAAATTCATTCCAGAATCTTACGAGAGATCCATGTTCCAAAAGTTGCAATGCCTAACTCAAGGAAATAAAAGTGTGGATGAATACTTTAAGGAGTTAGAAAGTTTGTTGATAAAAACCGATACTGAAGAATCTGAGGAGGCAACCATGGCTCGGTTTTTGGGAGGTCTTAACAAGGAGATTGGGTTTCAACTTGAACTCACTACCTATGTTGATCTAAATTCCATGGTTCACAAAGCTGAGAAAATTGAGCGGCAATTAAAGGTACGTTCTTCTACTAGTGGATTTGGTTTTAGAACTAATGCTTCTTCTTTTTCTAAAGTGCAGCCTAGGTCTAATGGTAATGGAGGAACACGGCCAAGTTCAAACACCCCCGGCCAAAACAGCCAGAACACTCCAAATAAACCACACTTCACTCAAAGGACCAATGGTGCAAATCTAGGTCAAAATGACAAAGGCAAAGGCAAGGCAAACCCTCCAAGGACAAGGGAGATTGAGTGTTTTAAATGTAGAGGGAGAGGACATTATGCAAGGGACTGCCCTAATGCCAAGAAAGTGTTGTACCTTGAGGAAACCAATGAATTCTATTCAGAAGAGGAGGAAGAAGAAGCCACAAAGGAAGAATACCAAGAGGACTCAGCTGAAGAGATAAAGAGTGATGAAGAGGGTGCTTATAAGGACTTTCTTGTGGTAAGAAAAGCCTTAAGTGCACACATGAAGGAGGAAGAAGAAAACTTGCAAAGGGAGAACATTTTCCACATCCATTGTTTGGTAAAAGGCAAAACTTGCACTTTAATTATTGATAGTGGTTCATGTGCTAATGTTGCAAGTATTGAACTTGTTAGGAAGCTAGATTTACCTATGATTGATCATTCCCATCCCTATAGGTTATCTTGGCTAAATGATTGTGGTGAAATTCATGTGTCCAAACAAGTTCTGATTTCTTTATCTATTGGCGGCTACAAAGATGAAATTTTGTGTGATGTAGCTCCTATGCATGCTAGTCATATTTTGTTAGGTAGACCTTGGCAGTTTGACAAGCATGTTATTTATGATGGTAGATTGAACATGTATGCTTTTACTTTTAATGGCAAAAAGTTTAAGTTGCATGCATTGACTCCACATAAAGTTTATGAGGATGCTAAGAGGATGAAAAGAACCATTCAGATCCTAAGGAAAAGGAGGCTGAAAAAAGGTTCTTAGAGGTTCTTAAAAAGGAGAGAAGAAGCCTTTTGGAGGCTACAAACTCCTCGGCCAAGGGTACACAACCCACGGCCCAAACCAGTCCACCCTCACCCACGGTTCAAACACCTTCACAAGCATCCACACCACAAATTTCACGTCCACCTAAGAAGCATGCTTTCTTTGCAAAATCTCGTGAAGTTACCCATGCATTGTATGATAATAAAACTGTTTTGGTGATGCTTTACAAAGATAGTGTTGCATGCTTGTTTTCTAAGAATGACTTACCATCTACCTTGCCTAGTGGTGTTGTTTCTTTGTTGGAAGAATTTGCAGATTTGTTTCCCGAGGAGGAACCACATGGGTTGCCACCTTTAAGAGGGATTGAGCACCACATTGACTTTATTCCAGGGGCTGTCCTACCTAATAGGCCAGCTTATAGAGCCAATCCGGAGGAAACAAAGGAGATACAAAGGCAAGTGGAGGATCTCTTGGCCAAAGAGAAGGTAAGGGAAAGCATGAGCCCAAGTGCAGTGCCTGTCATACTTGTTCCAAAAAAAGATGGCACTTGGAGGATGTGTACAGATTGTAGGGCCATCAACAAAATCACGGTAAAGTATAGGTACCCCATTCCTATACTTGATGATATGCTTGATATGTTGCATGGTTCACAATGGTATACGAAAATTGATTTGAAAAGTGGATATTTTCAAGTGAGAATAAGAGAGGGTGATGAATGGAAAACAGCTTTTAAAACTAAATTTGGATTGCATGAATGGTTAGTTATGCCTTTTGGGTTAACTAATGCACCTAGTACATTCATGAGGCTAATGAATGAAGTTTTGAGAGCTTTTATTGGGAAGTTTGTTGTGGTTTATTTTGATGACATCTTGATCTATTCTAAGACCTTAGAAGAGCATTTAGATCACATAAGGGCTGTTTTTGAAAAGCTAAGAAAAGAAAAACTTTATGCTAACTTTAAGAAATGTTCTTTTTGTTTGGACAAAGTTGTTTTTCTTGGTTTTGTAATCAGTTCTGCAGGGATTGAAATGGATCAAGACAAGGTGAAATCCATCCTTGAATGGCCTACGCCAAAGAGTGTGGGAGAAGTGAGGAGCTTTCATGGGTTGGCAGGTTTTTATAGGCGGTTTGTCAAAGACTTTTCAACCGTAGCCGCACCATTGAATGAGATCGTCAAGAAAGAGGTTGGGTTCCATTGGGGGGAAGCCCAACAAAGGGCGTTTGATGAGCTTAAAAGACGTCTCACTACAGCACCTATCTTGAAGTTGCCAAACTTTGATGATACATTTGAGATAGAGTGTGATGCAAGTGGCGTAGGAATTGGAGCTGTTCTAACCCAAGGTAAGCATCCTATTGCTTATTTTAGTGAAAAGTTGAAAGGTGCTGCATTGAACTATCCTACTTATGATAAGGAGTTGTATGCTTTAGTAAGGTCCTTACAAACTTGGCAACACTACTTGCAACCCAAAGAGTTTGTCATTCATACTGATCATGAAAGTTTGAAGTACCTTAAGAGTCAAGGAAAACTGAATAAGAGGCATGCAAAGTGGGTTGAGTTTATTGAGCAATTTCCTTATGTCATTAAGTATAAGCAAGGAAAAGATAACATAGTTGCTGATGCTTTGTCTAGAAGGTATACTTTGATTACTAAGTTGTCTTCACACTTGCTTGGCTTTGAATTTGTTAAGGAATTGTATAAGGATGATTCTGATTTTGCTTCCATTTATGATGCATGTGTTGATTCTCCTTTTGGTAAATTTTATTTGCATGATGGCTATTTGTTTAAGGAGAAACGATTATGCATTCCTAAGGGATCAATGCGTGAATTGCTGGTTAAGGAAGCACATGGGGGCGGGTTAATGGGACACTTTGGAGTTTTTAAAACTTTAGAAACTTTAAAGGAACATTTCTTTTGGCCTCACATGAAATCAGATGTTGCAAAGGCTTGTAGTAGTTGCATCACTTGTAGGCAAGCTAAGTCGAAAACACAACCTCATGGTTTGTACACACCCTTGGACGTACCTAGTGCACCTTGGGAGGACATTTCTATGGACTTTGTTCTTGGCTTACCTAGATCAAAAGGTGGTAGAGATAGCGTCTTTGTTGTGGTAGACAGATTCTCTAAGATGGCACACTTTATTGCTTGTCACAAAGTAGATGATGCTTCTTACATTGCAAATCTATTCTTTAAAGAAGTTGTTCGGTTGCATGGCATGCCTAAAACAATTGTTAGTGATAGGGACAGTAAATTCTTGAGTCATTTTTGGCGTGTACTTTGGAGCAAGTTGGGAACTAAGCTTTTGTTTTCTACTACTGCACATCCACAAACAGATGGCCAAACTGAAGTGGTAAATCGGACCTTGTCACAAATGTTGCGTGCTTTAATCCAAAGCAATCTGAAAAATTGGGAAGAATGTTTACCACATATTGAGTTTGCTTACAATAGGGCCGTTCATAGTGGGTCTTTGTATTCCCCTTTTGAAGTTGTCTATGGTTTTCTACCCCACTCCCCACTTGATTTGTTACCTATTCCAATTGATGAGCGTACTAGCATGGATGGTAAACAACGAGCTGAAATGATCAAAAAGTTGCATGAAAAAGTTAAACTTCAACTTGAACGAAAGAATCGACAGTATGCCAAACAAGCTAACAAGCATAGAAAAGATGTTGTGTTTTATCCTGGAGATCTTGTTTGGTTGCATTTAAGGAAGGAACGATTTCCTAAGGAGAGGAAGTCCAAGCTTATGCCTCGAGGAGATGGACCTTTTAAGGTCATTCAAAAGGTTGGTCCAAATGCTTATGTGCTTGATCTTCCCCCAGACAGGTATGGGTCAGTTTCCAACACCTTCAATGTAAGTGATCTTTCCCCTTTTGAGCATTTTTATCTTGATGATTCGAGGGCGAATCCTTTTGAGGAGGGGGGGATTGATGAGGCTGAGGAGCAGCCCCCTAATGAGGAGCTTGCACAAGGTGCCCTTAACCATAAGGGGCCTTTGACAAGGAGCCAAACCAAGAGGATTAATGGTTTTCAACTTGGTTTTGATGTTGGCTCTTTTCTAACCAAACATGTGCAAGATGAACCAATGGATGTTCCTCCTAAATGGGTGCTCATTGTTGAGCTTAAGAACTGATTATCCAATGATAGTCAGTCCGCTTGTTGGTGCCGTTTCTGTGGCTTTTAGTTGTCTTTTCGTTTGTTTCTTTTAAAGTTTGTTTAGAATACTTATGTTTGGTGTATGAGTGTGTTTTGTAGGTGTTACAAGTCTTGGATCAAACGTTTTGAGCTTTGGAAAGGAGGGCTTCTCAGATTTGGACCAAGCTTGTCCATACAAGGCTGTTTTGTGATTTTGGGCTTTCAAACGACATTTTGAGTGCATGGAACCAGCTGGACCTTGAAGAAGACTTAATTTAGAGCATCTTTCATGTTTTGGGTTTTGTCAAAATCAGTCCACAAAAATAGTTACAAGAGTTGCAAGGAAGAAGTCCAAAACAAGCCCAATTGTGCAAATTAGGGTTTCCGTCTTCTTGAGAGGGTGGCAGCCGCCTAGGTATCTTCAAGTGCAATTAAGAGAGCTTCTAGAATGTCCTAAATCAGGTTGGAATGATTGGAATGAATTATGGAGCCATAATTGAAGATTTGGAAGCAAATAAGGAGATAATTCAAGTGAGGGAAACTTACCAAAATTAAGAAATCTGATTTGGTATCTCAAGGGGGCTGAATGGCGTTTTAATGGAGGCAATGGATGCACAAGGCAAGTTCTAGAATGATGGTTAATAATGCAATAATTGGTGATTGAGACAATAATTGAGGATTTGCCAAGAGAAGGGAACTTACCTAAATTAACAAAATTCAGCTTCTTGCATAACAAAGGAAGGAGGCGCCAACATGGGGTCTTCCCAAGAAACCCTAGCCGTTTTTTATGAGAGTGTTTTACAAGACTTGTAATCATATAAATAGATCACTTAGCATTTCTTTGAGTAGTTAGACTATTTTTCATCATTGAACTAAAAACCCTAGTGTTTTATGTTATCTTTTGTTCTTGAGTTTTCTTGAATAAAAGTTTGTGTTTTTCCTTTGGTTTACACATATCTAAATCAAGGCTAGACCCAATTAAGGATTGTGTGTTCCTTGTTGGTGATCCACAATCCAAGGATTAGGAGTGACTGGTTGGATTGAGCGGATTGAAACACACATAACCAAACGAATTTGGAGACTTGAAGGAAGGTGGTTGCTTGGCACCATTGTCCATCACATTCAAGGCTTGAAGGACGTTTGGAGAGTGAAGAAAGATCGGGACAACATTAACATACGAACCATATTCGTATCAAGCTTGGAACAGATAAAGGAGTGTACAATCCATGTGGTTGTGTTCTAGATTTTGCTTGCTTGCAAGTAATACATTGGTCACAAATGTTATCAACATGTGCTCTCATATGCGGCCAGAAGAAATGTTCCTTAAGTGTTTCCAAAGTCTTTAATGAGCCAAAATGACTCATCAAACCTCCTCCATGAGCTTCTTTTATCAACAACTCTCTTAATGAACACATTGGTACACATAACTTATGTTCTTTAAACAAGTAACCATCATGCAAGTAATATTTGGCAAAAGGAGACTCAACGCATGCTTGATATATAGAACTAAAGTCATGATCAGAATGATACATCTCTTTGATAGACTCAAAACCAAACATGTTACATGAAAGAGTAGTAATCAAAGTATAGCGACGAGATAAGGCATCAGCAACAACATTTTCTTTTCCTTGCTTATACTTGATCACATAAGGGAATTGTTCAATGAATTCAACCCACTTGGCATGTCTTTTGTTCAATTTTCCTTGACCTTTTAGATACTTAAGGCTTTCATGATCAGTATGAATCACAAATTCCTTAGGTTGCAGATAATGTTGCCAAGTTTGTAAGGAACGGACAAGTGCGTACAATTCTTTATCATAGGTTGAATAATTGATGGAAGCTCCTTTCAATTTCTCACTAAAGTAGGCAACAGGTTTGTTACCTTGATGCAATACAGCTCCAATGCCAACTCCACTGGCATCACATTCAACTTCAAACATCTCATCAAAATTGGGCAATCTCAGGATGGGTGCAGAAGTTAGACGTTTCTTAAGTTCCTCAAAAGCTTGTTGTTGTGATTCTCCCCATTCAAATCTTACATCTTTCTTGACTAATTCATTCAAGGGGGCAGCTATGGTAGAGAAATCCTTCACAAAACGTCTATAGAAACTAGCTAATCCATGAAAACTCCTAATATCTCCAGCAGACTTAGGGGTTGGCCACTCAGTTATGGATTTAACTTTTTCTTGATCCACTTCAATTCCTTCAGCACTAATCACAAATCCTAAGAATGTAACCTTCTCCAGACAGAAAGAACACTTCTTGAAGTTAGCATACAGCTTCTCTTTCTGTAGTGTGACAAAAACGGCTCTTAGATGGTTCAGGTGTTCACCTAGGGTTTTGGAGTAGATAAGAATGTCATCAAAGTAAACTACTACAAATTTCCCTATGAATTTCCTTAAGACCTCATTCATTAACCTCATGAAAGTACTAGGGGCATTGGTTAAACCAAAGGGCATAACTAACCATTCGTACAATCCAAACTTAGTCTTAAAGGCAGTTTTCCATTCATCACCTTCCCTAATTCTGACTTGGAAATATCCTTGCTTAAGATCTACTTTGCTAAAACACCTAGACCCATGCAGCATATCCAACATGTCATCCAACCTAGGAATAGGGTACCTATACTTCACAGTGATCTTATTGATAGCTCTACAGTCAGTACACATCCTCCAAGTTCCATCTTTCTTAGGGACAATGATTACAGGAACAGCACACGGACTCATACTCTCTCTTACTTTACCTTGACTCAATAATTCCTCAACTTGCTTTTGGATTTCCTTAGTTTCCTCTGGATTGGCTCTATAGGCAGGTCTGTTTGGCAGAACAGCTCCTGGAATGAAATCTATTTGATGCTCAATGCCTCTTAGAGGGGGTAAACCTGGGGGATCTCCTTCAGGAAACAAGCTAGAAAATTCTTGAAGTAAAGATGCAACTTCACTTGGTAAAGTAGATGGTATATCAGATGAAGAAAATAGAGCTTCTTTGTAAAGCAAGATATAAACATTTTTGTTTGAATTGATAGCATGGAATACCTCACTTTGAGATGCAAAGAATGCGCTTTTCTTTAGAGATGGTTCAGCAGAAACTTTGTTTTCTTTCGGTTCAACTTTGAGATGAGAGCTTCTCAGTTGGTGTTCTTTGATAAAGATCCTTTCTAATTCCTTTTCTTTTGGATCATTGTAGCTTTTTAACATTCGTTGTTGATCCTCAAAGACTTTGTGTGGGGGTAAGGCATTTAATTTGAACAGTTTATTGTTATGCCTAAAGGAATATCTATTTAGGTATCCATCATACGTAACTTTGTTGTCAAATTGCCACGGTCTACCTAATAAGATATGACTTGATTGCATAGGGGCTACGTCACATAACACCTCAGCAGAATACCCACCAATTGACAAAGGAACTAGGACTTGCTTTGTTACTTTAACTTCACCACACTCATTAAGCCACGTAAGTCTATAAGGACGGGGGTGATTAATTAAAGGCAACTCAAGTTTTCTAACAAGTTCAAAACTTGCAACATTCGTACATGAACCGGAGTCAATGATTAAGGTGCAGACTTTCTTCTTAACCATACAGTGAATGTGGAATATGTTCTCTCGTTGTATTTCAGGTTCTTCAGTTTTAATTTGGGCACTTAGGGCTCGACGGACAACTAAGAACTCTTTTGTTTCACATTCATTAATCTCTTCAATAATCTCTTCTTCTTCCTCACATGTTTGCTCAATTTCTTGTTTTTCTTCACTCTCTTCCAATTCCTCCTCAGAGTAATACTCATTAGACTCTTCAATAAACAAGATGCGTTTAGGGTTGGGGCATTGATTAGCAAAATGACCTTTTCCTAAGCATTTAAAACATTTAATATCACGAGTCTTAAAATTAGACGTACCTTCCACCTTGGCTTTGCCTTTATCAGTGATTGGAAGCTTTGGACGATTTTGGATGTTCTGGGTTGGTTTTCCTTGTGATCCACGGCCTTGGCCTTGTTGTGGACGGAATGGCGTCCTGGGCTGTGTTCTAGGAAAACTCAAAGGATTAGTCCGAAAAGAAGGGTTAGAAGTTTTAACCTTCAGTTGTCTTTCCACTTTCTCAGCAATGTGAACCATAGAAGCCAGATCTGAGTAAGGTGTAAGTTCCACCTTAAATGCAATTTCTTTATTCAAGCCAGCTAGAAACCTAGCCATGGTGGCTTCCTCCGCTTCTTCTATGTTAGCCCTGGTAAGCAAATGTTCTAACTCTTTATAAAATTCGTCGACAGATCTATTACCTTGAGAAAGTTGTTGCAATTTCTGAAAGACGCTTCTTTCATAGGAAGGAGATATGAATCTCTTCCTCATCTCTTGTTTCAGCTCGGACCAAGTGACAACAGGGGGTTGTCTTGTTCTCCTCCTGGTGTTCTTCAATTGTTCCCACCAAAGTAAAGCATAATCTACAAATTCAAAAGTTGCATACCGCACTTTGGCCAATTCAGAATAGTTAGTGCAAGAATACATATGATCTACCTTTGTTTCCCATTGCAAATATGTTTCAGGGTCACTTTTTCCATGGAAGGGGGGAATTGTCAGTTTAGTAGTGATGTATTCTTCTTCAAGTTGTTCTTCAGGTTGACGTTCATTATATCTCTCTTCTACGTAGGTTTCTTCATTATACTCAGGGAGACTATCAAATCTTTCCTCAAAAGAAAGGTTCCTACGACCATAATTACTACCTCGACCTCTACCGCTACCTCTAAGTGATGTGCTTTTTCTGCGTTCAACATGAGACTCATGATCATAAGAGGTGCCTTCTTGAAAAGGTACACTAGGTTCCTTTTGTTCTGAGGTAGGCTTTTCTACTCTGCTTAGCCTTTGTTTGTTATCCTCTATGTCACTTCTCATTAAACCAAATTGATTAACAAGGAAAGTGAGTGTTTGTTGTATATTCTCGAGGGTAACAGGGACTGGGGATGGGACAGGTGTAGATGGGGACGGGGATGATGCATTATCTTTCTGTTGGGGACCCATGATTCAGAAAACAATCTCAAAAGCCAAATAAAATATTGGCAAGATGCAAATACTCTACTTTATGTTGACAATTGTTCAAACAGCAATTTGGACTATATCACCTAAAGATTCAAGTAAATCACAAAAGTCAAATTGTTGTTCGGGCTGAAAGAAATCTACGGGGTTGTTTTAAGACAATCCCTTAATTTACTTTACAGCATATGCGATTATCAATTGTGGCAAAGTGAAAGTAAAGTCACACAAACAAAGTGCTAGCAAGGGTTTGCTTTAGAAACTTTCAAGATTTCAAAACTACAACACTTTGGGGTTTGGGTTTGGGCACTTTCTTTCTTTTGAGCTTTGCACGGGATTTTCCCTTTATGCAACGTTTAACTTTGGGCTTTTCCTCACTTGGCTTTCTTGTGCAATTCTCTCTTTGTCTTGCCTCTTACTTGTTGACAATTTTGGCTTTTCTCTCGCGTATTTCTCAATCAAGCTTAATTTTCTTTCTTTGGACGGTTTTGCTTGATTGTTGTGAGACTACTGCTCACGGCCTACATGAGACATTGCCCACGGCCTTTAATTGCACAAGTTTGGTTGTATTTGGAATTTGAAAGTTCCTCGTACACAACACGGCTAAACACTATGTAGTGGGAATTCAATTCACAATTACAACAAGATCAAATTGTATACAGTGCAACGTAAGTTTAGAAATTGATCTAAAACAACAATGGGAAAGCTCTTTAACAATGTGGGGCTTAAACATTTCCTAAATTTCAGAATATATCTAAGTCCAACAAGTTGTTTGAAACAATTGAAATCAACAAAAAGATAAAGCTATTAGCATATAGCAAGATTTCAAATGAGCTTTAAAGGTTGTTTTGATCCACACGGTTTTTGGGCAGTTTGTTCTCTCTTCTATTTTATTTTTTTGATGCAAGTGATCTAACTAATTCTAATATGGATAAATGCAAGTTGGTTGTGTCTAAATGAAGTTTACAAAGGCTGGTCACTAACACTATTGGAAATTCAGTTTTGATGCTAAGTATGCTATCTTGTTTTGTTTTGTTTTCAAGTGATCTAACCTACTTGTTTTTGTTTGGTTTTTGTTTGTATGATGCAATCAGATTCTAAACTAAATGATACTAGATGCAAGCTCCTATCAAACGTGTGTGAACTAGAACTAGGCAGGTTACTTTGGTTAGCTAATTCTACTTTGTTTTGGTTCTTTGCTTTTCGGTCGTCTTGAGCTAAACTAAACAAACATCTAAACACTTAAACTATGTTGTAAAATAGCCAAACTAAGCTAAAGAAGGCAGCACTAAAACGTTTTGGACAGTTTGCACACAAGTTACTAAAAACAGGATTTTAACTATTTGAATACAAGCTAAAGTTTCAACTAATCTAATTTTGGGTTCAAGTTTTCTGTTTTGAGGACTTAACTAAACTACACTTAAACTACTAGATTAAGGTCTAATGAAGTTCAACTAAGCCAAATAAAACAGCATATAAAACGTTTAAACATATTGGACATAAGAACTAAAAACAGATTCTCTAACTACTACAACTTGATGAATAACCAAACTATCAACTAGCCTATTTTTGTGTTCAAGGTTTTCTGATTTAAGGAGTCAATCAAACTATCATTTAAAACTTCTAGATTAGTGTCTAATGAACAATATCTAAGCTAGATTAAACTAGAACAAGCTGGTTACACACGGTTTTAACTTGAGCTACACATTCAGATTCTAACACACCTAAAACTAGTCTAAGTTGTTTTTGTGGGGTGGTTTTCGGTTTTGCCTCCTAACTAAGTTACCAAACTATAGTATACTATCTAACAAGCACTTGAAAACATAAGCTAACTACCTAAACAAACAGCAAACTAAACGCAATAAGTACAACATACGGTTGGGCAGCATCATAGTATATGCAAGTTTAATCAATGTAAACATGAATAGAAGACTAACCAAGGCTCTGATACCAATTGATGAGCCAAAATGGGGGCTGAAAACGTTTGCCTAGGATGTTGTCTCCTATTCCAAATTGATTCGAACCCAAGCTATGTCAAAGAACATCTCAAGGACACCCTTTGAGCTTTAACCGTTGTTCTTGGCTCAATCTATGCCAAACCTCTTCCTCTTGGCATTCCAACACATCTAAAACCTCAATGAGACCCTAAGATGCTGTAATCCAAATGATGAAGTAAATACAAACAAGTTCTAGGCTGGAACTTGCAAGAAAACCGTTTGGTGGTTTCAAACCTCAACTAAGAAATAGTTGTGAAATCCTTAAGAAAATCTGATTGTTTTTGTATTTGATAAGTGTTGTTCTTTACATTCAGCTTCTAAACTACTTATAACCAACGAAAATACATAAGGTACAAAGTCTAAAATACAAAGTACAAGCCTATGATTAGCATGCTTTCTTTTGGAACAAGTTGGAGCAACTTTCGGTTGACAAGAAGCTGGTTGCTTCTCCTTCTTTCTTTGCTTGTTTTCCAGCCATAATCTGATTGGTTTAAAGATTGAGCTGCTTGGTTGAGTCTTGGCTTTGATTGGTTGTAAGTTGTGGCTTGAATTTTCAACCAATTTTCCTTAATTCATACGGTTCTTGCTTGCTTGAATTCACCCAAGATTCTGATTGGTTCTTGGAGTGTGCAGCTTGGATAAAACTCAGCCTTGATTGGTCTTTACCTAGGTGTTGAATATTCAAACAAAATATCTAAGGAACCAGCCGAAAATCTCAAGGATTTTGATTGGATCAAAGATTGAGCAGCTTGCATTCTTCTCCTAACTTGATTGTGATTGGTTAAGTCATTTGCAAGACTTCTTTCTATTGGTTGAAGATGTGATCAGCTTGCTTCCTCTTTGTTTCACCCTTTTAACGTGTGGAAGAAGTCAGATTTTGACATGATGCTTGTCACCACCTTGCTTGCAAGCCACTTGAACTTCACTTCTTTGTTTGTACAAAAATTCAGGTTTGAGTTTGTATCTTCAAGCTAAACGTGTACCTGAAAGGTTAGGGCAAGAATACAACACAACTATCCTAAAACAAAGTTAACAAACTAAGAATATTAAAAAGAACATATAAAGATATGTACAACATGCATTTGATACAACTAGATCATAGCTTGTATCATATAAACCCAATGGATGTCATCTTTGCTTGGCTCATCCTCTTCATGCCTGTAAAGGAATGATTCAACACAATGTAATAATTTCTTAGCCATACTCCTTGTTATGGGACCATTGTGGGGCAATGAGGTGTCATCGTCAGTGTTTGCATCTACAAGGTTAGGCTGTAGCTCATCAATATGGGAAGCCTTAGCATTGTAATTAGGTAACCCTTTTATCATATATTCCAAACGAAACGTTTGTTTCTTCAGAGCTTAGGCTCTTTTCAAACAGAACCAGTTCGGTTCTTGTTTTACCTTTAATTCTGCCTGAGGTTAAAAGAATTCCTTTAAGTAATCCAACCGGTTACTTAATTGTATACTTCTAAATTGTTGTTTACAGCATCTTAGGGTCTCCTAGAGGTTTTAGATGTAATTTAACGCCAAGGAAGAAGAGGTGTTGGCATAATCTGAGCCAAAAGCGACCAGCTACAGTTCAAGGGGTGTCATTGGGATGTTCTTTGCCATAGTTGGGCTTGAATCAGTTCTTGGAGTTAGAGGAAACGATCCATTCCGCAATTGTCTTCATTGAGCCGTCCGTTCCGTTGGTCTGGACTGCCCGGTGTCGTATCAGTTGGTATCAGAGCTATAAGGTGTTTTCCTTAACTTCACAATTTTAGTTTCTGAATTTATTTCAGATTCAGTGTTGCGTATATATGAATTAAACGGATTTAGCTCTAGTTTGTTGTGTGCTTTATTGCTTAAATCGTGTTGTTTAGTTGATATGTTTCAGCATGTGTTTCCTAGAGTCATCACCTAGATAGTCAAAAAAAAAGAAACGTTTAAACCTGTAGTAATTTTTGTCTAACCTTTGTGTTAGTTTGCCTTAATAATGTGTGCTGAATACTTGAAATCCAATAATTTAGTTTGTTGTTTTAGTGATGATGTTTGGATAGCTTCTCACTGATTGTAGCAAGTAGTTCATGCGTTAATTAAAGTGTTAAAAAAACGTGTTGAAAACTAAAGTGTCTAAGTGATGTTCCGGTTTTAGTTTGTTTATGTTAGTATTGGTCATGTGTTGTCTTTTCTTGTGTTGTCTTGTCTTGTGTTGAGTCAAAAAAGATTTGGTTCTTGTTTCTGATAGTCAACTTATTCCTACTGCTGTCCCTTTGTAACCTAGTCATTAGACTACAAATAAGAGGCTGTAGAAGTTGAAAGTATATTGATACAAACCAAGGAGAAAACCAAAAGAAAGATAATTCTCGTGTCTTTGTTTAGAGTCTATATTATAGTTGTGTGTGATAAACATTTGAGTCTTTGTTTCAAAAATCAAAAAAAAAATTTTGAAAACAAGTTTTATCTGTGAAGATCTTGCATATCATTTCTTTTAAACTTGTTTCAAATCAAATTGGTTGACAATATTTCATTAAATCAATTAAAATCTTGATATTTGCTATTTGTTTTACATTTTGTTGATTTTAATTGATGCAAACAACATTGTTGGACTTAGATCTATTCTGAAAATAGGGTTCCAGAAATTTAAGCCCCACATTGTTAAATTGCTACCCTGTTTAAATCTCTTGTTGTCATTATCAATTTCTGAATTTGCATTGCACCATATACAAATTGAACTTGTTGTATTTGTGATTGATTGGTCACTACATAGTGAGTCAGTCGTGTTGTGAAAAGAAACTTTCAGCATTCAAATACAACTACAACTTGTGCAATCAAATTAAAGCCGTGAGCAATGTCTCATGTAGGCTGTGAGCAGTAGCCTCACCCAAACAAGCAAAAACTAAAGAAAGAAAACAAAAGCTTGTTTGAGAAAGAAAAAGAGAGAAAAGCCAATTGAACGTCAAAAAGTAAGAGGCAAGACGAATGAGAGTTTGCACAAGAGAGTAAGAAAGCCCAAATTGCAAAAGGAAAATCCTGTGCAAAGAAAGAAAAGTACCCAAATAGCCTGAAAAGTGTTGAGATTTGACTATTGAAAGTTTCACAAAGCAAACCCTTACTGAACACTTTGTTTGTGTACTTTTGATTTCACTTTACGTCAATTGATAGTTGTATATTTTGCAAAGTAAATTGAGGGATTGTTCTGTACAACCCCGTAGTATTCATTCAGCCTGAACAACAATTTGACTTCTGAAATATTCTTGAATCTTAGGAAAAGTCCAAAATTGCCGTTTAATCAATTATCAACGTAAAGTAGAACAAATTGAATCTTGTCAATATTTTACTTGGCTTTCTGAACTGTTTCTGAATTTGATTTTTGACATGCATATAAAAGAAATCCCTATACATGATCTGCATTCTGTTAAGATGCCTGAGTCTGGGTTTCAACTACATCCAAAACATATCATTGATGACATTGATGTAAGTAATTCTGTTAAGAATGGCAATGAAAAACTGGATTCATATGATTTGATGTTAGCTGATTTAGATAGTCTACTAGAAGTAGAACTTGATAATGATTTCATTGATCAAAATTCAGCTGTAGATGAGCATAAATCTTTAAATGAACTAGTTGATGAACTTCTTGATATTTTCAGTCTAGATGAAGTCAATGTTTCTGAAATTTCTTCAAACGTTAATCTAGCTGAGAATAGTCCTATTGTCATTTCAATTGTTACATCAAGTCTAGATATTGCACATGTGTGTGTCTGTTGTACATTTCATGTTAACATGTTGCAATATGCATTATGGATGTTCTGTTTTCTGATGGGATGTATGTGTTGTAAAATGTTTGTGATCTTATTGTTAATACATCCTAAACACTTTAGGAAGCGTGTACACACCTTATTCTTTCTCTAAAGATAAGGATGCACCAAGGTATTTCACCTTCACCATTCTGTGTTATCATGTTCATATTGATTATGGTGTAGATGATCATACGTGTACATCCTACATCCCTATCCCTTATTCTCTTCATGTTGAGATTCGAGGACGTATCATTTTCAAGAGGGAGGGAATGATGAGCCCACGATGGGGTCAACACAACATATTTTCATGTATCATTTATTGTCACATGTTAGTTCTGTAAGACATGGCATATCACCGTTAACTCCGCACACACGCTACTTCTTATGTCTTATAGTCTTAACTAACCCTTAGGACATGTCATATATGTTGTGCATATTGTGTTTGTTGCTTGCTGTCTTAAAGATAGGTCAAAGAAGGTTGATGTTGAACCAATGATAAAGACCGATCGATCGAAGTCCAAATTCTATCGGATGAACCGAACACCAATCCACATTGATCGTTCGATGTAGCAACTGTTGGACCTGTATAGCACCACTAGAGGGGGGGGTGAATAGTGGGTTAGCGGAAATTACACTACAATTACCTTCAAAAACTTGTTTGAAGACCCCTTTGCCTCTTTAGCCTCAGATTCTGGAATTTCCAGAAACAGTTCACTGTTTTGAGCGCTTTGGTTGAACCACTTATACACCTGTGCAAGCTCTCAAACTTGGCAGAGATCAAGTTTAGAATGTTTATAGTATGTCATAAAAATTTCAGTCAATTCCAAGCAAGTTTGCACGTTCAAATAAGCAAGATAAGTAAAGTGTGCAATTCTGGCAGTTTCAGGCAGAATGTTAGCTTAACTTCAAACGATGATATCTCAAAATCTACCCGTGCTATTTTGATGAATCTTATGTCACATTAAACCTTATGATGTCTAGTTTAATTTGATATAAGGCTCACTTCAAGATTCGCAGGATAACCTATTCAAATTGAACAAGTTTTGCACACTGGTCAGAATTGTTCACAGAATGTAGCAACAATTTTGTGAAGACGATTTGAATATGCTAAACTCCTTAGAATTTAGTGATTCTTGCGGCTAATGAAAGCTAACACATTGAAGTATAATATATCCAAAATTCATGCAATTCTAAGACTGTTTGCCTGTTCAATTATGCGTGCCAAGTTAGTGTAATTCTCAGGCAGAAAACAGTAAGTGCAGGAAATAAGTAAAGAACACAAGGAATTATCCTGGTTCGGTCAATGTGACCTACTCCAGTCCCAAGAGACACCTTCTCTTGGATTTCACTAAACACCAAACACCAAAGTCACCTTACAAAGCCAAAGGAAGAAGCTTTTCACCAACTTCTTCAAGAGACTTCACCAAAACAAACAGCAACTAGTTTGTTTCACCTTTGCACCTTTGCACCTTTTGCTCACCTCTAAGGAGTAAGCTTTATACACCAGCTTCTCCCTTACAATATGTCGTTTAAAAGGTGTTGAAATGACAAGAAATGAAGAACTATACAAACATAAAGCTTGCTGCAAATGTGTTCTTCAATATAGAAGAGTAGAAGAGAAGAATGGAGACAAAGAGCTGAATGTCTTGCTTGCTTTTCTTTTGTTTTTCGTTGGTGTGCTTTTACTCTTCACCTTTGGAGCTATTTATAGCCAAGAGGACAGCCTAAAGGCTCCTTAATGTAGACGTTGGAATGGTTGATAAATGGAGAAAATTCAGCACTTTTCTAGCTATCCAAATTCAGCATTTGACTTTCAAAATAAAGTTGATCTTTTGATGCTTTGAAATGGTCTTCCAATCTGAACTTTTACCCTTCATCTTATCCATTATAGCCGTTGAAATGAGGTGGAAAAACAGCTTCATTTGAACGTTTAAAAGGCAGCTCCAATCAGCAATGTCCATGTGTGAATAACTTGCCATGTATGCAGCTGAATTGGCGTGTATTTTACACAATTTTATCTCCTCATTTTGAACACTAAATGAACGTTGAAATGGCCTAGAAGATAGGCATTGGAGAGTAGTTCAAAGATAGATAGAAATCAGCCAAGCTTTTGAGTTTGAATTAGTCTTCAACTTTTGAACACATAGCCGTTGCATAGCTTTCTTGGTTGAGAGATTTTTGCTCCAAATTTGAACCAAAATAGCCGTTTGTAACCAGCTCCAAAATATACAAGAATAGTCATTTGAAATCAGCACCAAAATAGGATTTATTTCAACTTGCCTTGACTTGTTCAAAATCTGAAAATTTGAACATGATTTGTGTGCCAATATCCGTTTGCACACATATAATATATAGCCATTTTATGTCTTCAACATGTAGCATAGAATACCATATGAAGAATGCCAAGAATTCCAAGAAAACCATATATGTGATAACCATAATATAAGAATTCCAATTGAGATACCATGCTGCCCATGCTGCCCGTTTCCATAAATATAGGACATGTACTATATGTGACATAAACACATATAAACATCATATAAACAATATATAACACATTAGAAGATCCATTGGCAAGTGAAGAGACCAGAATACCCCTTAGCACAAAAATAGGAATTTTGTCCTAGGATGAACCTAGACATGGTGCTGCTCCAGATTCATTTTTGCCATGATGTGACATGACTTATAAATGTGTCATATGATCATATAAATCAGTTGGAAGAAGACCAAATAAGAATGAGAAGTCCAAATGGTGAAATTACCAAAATAACCCTTATAAAGGTCAATAAGCTTCACCACCGTGTCAACTCAGTTTTTATCCGTGTCAAGCATGCTTCTCCTCAGCCAATTAGATTCTAAATTGAATAAGGATCATGTGGGCTTTTGAATGACTCAATTTGGAGTTCATTTGCTCAAGATATGAACCAAGACCTGCAATAGAATACTAAACCGAGCAATTTGCCTTATATTGTAAGTCATGTGACTTCAAGGCTTGGTTAGATCATATAATTAACATGTATTGGCATATATATCATCTAAGATCAGTTTGAACATGTCTTGATTTAGACATGTGATTGAATTGGCCAAGTTCAATCTCATGATCTTAATCAAACTTGTTCAATCTTGATTCATTCAATCAATTTCACATTTAGCTCATAAATTCTAGCTCATAAATTCAATCTCATGCACACATATACTTTAAACGTTATACACACATACATGCTCACATATGCATTTTGCAATATATCACAACAATCTAACAACAATCTACATGCTCACATATGCATTTTGCAATCATTCAAACATGATATATCACAACAATCTCCCCCTTTTGATGATTTGCAAAATTACCCCACATATGTGTATATTAAGCATCTAAATCAAGTATAAGCTTCTCTTTAAATCAAGTTAAGCTGCTCCCCCTTAATGTGTTATCTCCCTCTTAACATGATATACATATATCTCTCCCCCTTAATTTTGTAAATTATGCAAAAGACTGAACTATGTGCACGGTGTAGTAGTCAGGTGTGAGCAATTAATCCAAGTCTTGCACGTAAATGCTCAAAGATAGCTTGATTAAGGGGTTTAGTGAATATGTCAGCTACTTGTTGATCAGTTCTAACATGTTCAATGTGTATATGTCCAAGATTAACATGATCACGGAGAAAATGATAACGTACTTCTATATGCTTTGCCTTAGAGTGTAGTACAGGGTTTTTAGACAAGTTTATAGCACTTGTACTATCACAATAGATGGGGATATTATTTACTTGTATTTCAAAGTCTGAAAGTTGTTGTTTAATCCATAATAGTTGAGTACAACATAGACTTAAAGCCATATATTCTGCTTCAGTAGTAGAAAGTGCAACACTAGATTGTTTCTTTGAAAACCAAGATATTAGTGAGTTTCCTAGGAATTGACATGTTCCACTAGTGCTCTTTCTATCTACTCTACATCCACCATAATCTGCATCTGAATATGCATGTAGACTTAGACTGGATTGTCTATCATACCATAAGCCTAATGTTGGTGTATGTTGAAGATATCTAAATATTCTTTTTACAGCTTTAAAGTGTGACAACTTAGGCATACTTTGAAATCTTGCACACATACATACTGCAAACATAATATCAGGTCTACTAGCAGTTAGATATAGCAATGAACCAATCATAGACCTATATAGTTTTTCATCAAATGCAACACCATTTTCATCTTTGTCTAATTTTGTTGAAGTACACATTGGTGTTGGAGATGGTTTCAAGTTTTCAAAGTTGAATTTCTTTATCATATCTCTTATGTATTTGGCTTGATTGATATGTATACCACTTGATGTTTGTTTTATTTGCAAGCCTAAGAAATAGTTTAATTCACCAACCATAGACATTTCAAACTCAGACTTCATACAATCTTCAAAGTCTTTTACTAAGTTAGGATTAGTTGAACCAAAGATTATGTCATCTACATATATTTGTATTACAAGCAAATCTTTGTCTTTCTTTTTCAAGAATAAGGTACTATCTATGGTTCCTCTTTGAAAGTTGTTACTTAGTAAGAAGTTGGCAAATCTTTCATACCATGCACGGGGGGCTTGTTTCAAACCATATAAGGCTTTCTTAAGTTTATATACATGATTAGGGTTCTTTGGATCTTCAAAGCCTGGTGGTTGTTTAACAAAAACTTCTTCTTGGATATAGCCATTTAAGAATGCACTCTTAACATCCATTTGGAATAATTTGATGTTATTATAACATGCAAAAGCTAATAAGAGGCGTATGGATTCTAATCTTGCTACGGGGGCAAATGTTTCATCGTAATCAATACCCTCTTCTTGATTATATCCTTGAGCTACAAGTCTTGCTTTATTTCTTACTACAACCCCTTGTTCATTCATTTTGTTCCTAAACACCCATTTAGTTCCAATGATTGATTTATCCTCGGGTTTAGGTACTAAATCCCACACATTGTTTCTTTCAAATTGGTTTAACTCTTCATGCATTGCATCTATCCAATATGCATCGTTTAAGGCATCATTCACATTCTTGGGTTCAATTTGGGATATAAGTGCATGCCATTGATCATATTCATTAGGATCTATTTGCCTACGTGTTCTAACCCCTTGATTTACATCTCCTATGATAAGTTCTTGAGGATGCTTTTGTTTATCTCTTATTTGCCACCAATTACTTGGTTGTGCATCTTCAATAGGTTCATGATGTTCAATAGGTTGGTTAGGCACATTTTCTTCATTATGTTCTTGTGTAGGGGGAGTTTGAACTTCATGCATTTCAAGAGTTTGATTTGGTGTTTCAATTTGATCATTTGTAGGTGGTAGGATAAGTTCATCTTCATCATGAAGTATTTGATCATTTGGTACATAGATTTCATGTTGATTACTTGTTTGGAGATATGCATTTTCATTGAACTTCACATGTATAGATTCAACTATCTTTCTTGTTTGTGCATTATAACATCTATATGCTTTAGAGTTCATTGAATATCCCACAAATATATGTTCATCAGACTTAGGATCAAACTTATCTAAGTTATCTTTTGTGTTCAATACAAAGCATTTACAACCAAAGACTTTTAGATAGTTTACCTTTGGGAGTCGTCCATTTAAGATTTCATATGGTGTTTTGTTCAATTTCTTTCTTATTGATAGTCTGTTGATCATATAACTTGAAGTGTTTACTGCTTCAGCCCATAAGAATTTAGGTACTTTGTTTTCTACCATCATTGTTCTTGCTACTTCTTGAATAGTCCTATTCTTTCTTTCAACTACACCATTAAGTTGAGGAGTTCTTGGTGGGGAGAATTCATGTTTTATACCCTTTTCATTACAGAATTTGATTAATACACTATCTTTAAACTCACCACCTCTATCACTCCTTATCTTAATAACATGTGATTCATGTTCATTTTCAAGTTGTCTAATTTGATTAGCTATAGATGATGCACTTTCATCTTTTGAAGCAAGAAACAATGTCCAAGTATATCTTGAGAAATCATCAACTATTACACATACATAATAACTTCCACCTAAGCTTCTTGTTCTACATGGACCAAATAAGTCTATATGCAAGAGTTCTAGTATTCTTGACGTTGTGAACTCGGTTTTAGGCTTAAGGGATTCTCTAACATGTTTGCCTTTGATACAAGATTCACATAGTTGAAAATCATCCAAGTTAAGTTTAGGCAATCCTTTAACAAGACTTTTAGCGTGTAGTTTTTTTAAGGTTGATATACCAATGTGTCCTAAACGTCTATGCCAAAGATTGGGATCAGATTCATGTGAAACAAGACATTTTGTGTTACTACTTAGCATATCATCCATGTTAAGCACATATATGTTTCCTTCACGTTTTCCTTTTAACACAACTTGATTGTTTTTATCCATTATCTTACAAGAGGTGGAGGAGAAGAGAACATTCAAGTTGTTGTCACATAGTTGAGAAACACTTAAAAGCTCAAAGGTTAAGTTACTTACAAGTAGAACGTTTTTGATCTCAAACTTGTTTGGATCACCAACCTTGCCTTTGCCAATTATTTGGCCCTGGTTGTTGTCTCCAAAGGTGACTTTGCCACCTTTTGCAACGTTTTTAAGTGTGCTAAACAAATTTTTGTTGCCCGTCATATGTCTTGAGCAACCACTATCAACTATCCAATTGGCTTTGTTCTTTTCACCTTCTTTGTTGATATAACCAGCAACTTGTCTTTCTTTGATGTTATGTACCTACAAATGTAAATAACAACTTAGGTACCCTTTGATTTTGGGTCCTTTCAAGGTTAGACAAGTTAAGTTCATGTTAGTGTACCTTTAGGTACCCAAACTTGAACAACCTTTCTTGGTTTTGAAATGTTAAAATCATGTTGCATATAATGAACAAATAGTGGATTTTGATACATAGAATGTGATTGAAAAGGGGCTGCACATTTATGACTAGTTGGATAAGCATTGTAAGTTCTATATGCATTTGAATGTTGCCATGTATATGAGTTATATCTTGGCCGTGAGTTATCATAGTTTCTAGGCCGTGTATAAGCATTGAATTTAGGCCGTGTATAAGCAAGATGTTGTATGTGTCTAGGCCGTGTGTTGTAAATTGATTTAGGCCGAGAGTATGTCATGTTCTTCACATAAGCATGTTGTTGCATATAAGGCATAACTTGAGCAGATTGCATACTACTTTGTTTAGGCATTCTTGTATACATGTAAGCATGGTTTCTAGGTGTATTTACCTTCCTATATGTTGATGCATTTTGCAATCTTTGTGATGAAGGTGGTGTGGGCAGAATAGGTTCATTTCTAAATGCATTTGGCCTATATTTCATGTTGGTTGAAGATGATACAAATGTTGTTTCCTTAGGTGTGTATTCAGCTTCTTTAACATATCCAAGACCTTGTTTGTTATTTCCATGCTTTTGAGATGCAATAAGAGTGTCTAACATGTTGGAAGCATTCTTAAATTGTTCTAAAGATTTGTTCAAGTCTAGGTTGCATGCTTTTAATGATTCAAATTCAGTTTGTATTTCATGTAATTTAGACTTTAAAACGTTGAAATCAACACATTGCACGCATTGCACATTTTCATGTTTGTTCTTAAGTTCCTTAATCTGATTTTGCATTGAACTAATAGTGTTAGATGATTCAAGTTGAAGAACTTCTAGTTGAGAAGTTAGATTCAAGTTAGACGTCTCCAACTTGTTCTTCTCCTCAACTATTCTTTTCTTCTCCTTGGATAGCTTCTTATATCTATCATGCAACTTTTCTAATTCATCCAACAATTCATCTTGAGTAAAATCACATTCAGAGTCAGAATCGAATGTTACCTCATTTGTAGACTTTGAAGCCAAACATGTTTGTGCAACTTCAGGTTCCTCCTCGGATTCGGATGAAGATGTGTCATCCCAAGTGCTTGAACTTGCCTTGAGAGCTTTCTTCCTCCTTTGCATAGGTTCTACTCTAGTTTTTGTCCTTGTCTTTTCATCCATGTCACGGTTTTTGTTCTTGTTTGGACAATCATATGAGATGTGTCCTTGTTTGCCACATTCATAACACTTAAGTTCTTTATCATACCATTTACCATCTTGTTTGTTAGATTTCACATTGATAGGGGCAGCTGATTTTGCTTGTCTTTTAGTTGGTCTTTTCTTGAAAAACTTCCTTAAACGCCTAGCTAACAACATTATGTCTTCTTCATCACTTTCATCATCACTTTCATACTCGGCTTGATTAGATGATTCGGGTTCATTTGTTACAAATGCAAGTGATTTAGACTTGTTACTAGTTTCAGCCTTTCTTATATTCAACTTGTTTTCATAAACTTTTAAAGAGCCTATCAATTCATCAAGTTTTATTTGAGAAAGATCTTTGCTTTCTTCAATGGCACTAACTTTGGCATCCCATTCAATTGGCAAACTTCTCAAAACTTTTTGCACTTTTTCTTTCATCAAAAACGTTTTACCAAGGGATTCAAGTGAGTTGTATAAGTTTGTAAGCCTTAAATCCATATCAACAATTGATTCATTAGGCAGTAAATGAAATGTTTCAAGTGTAGTCATTAACATGTTAATCTTTGATTCCTTTACTTGATTAGTTCCTTCATGCTTCATTTCAAGACATTTCCACATATCCTTTGCACTTAAACATGAAGAGACATAGGCAGATTCACTCCTACTTAAACCATTCAACAATAATTGCATTGCTTTAGCATTATCTTCATCACTCCAATCTTTTCTATATTTCTCAACTTCTTGTGATAAGCCATCAATTATAACATGCTTAGTAGGCACATAAGGTCCATCTTCAATGATAGACCACAAGTCTATATCAATAGCCATTAAGAACAATTTCATCCTAAGTTTCCAATGACTAAAGTTTTCTCCATCAAAAAGAGGTGGTCTTTGTGTGGACATGCCTTCTAATTCTATTTTCATGTGTGACTTAGACATGCTTCTTAGTGTGTGAGAAAACGTTTAAAACACTTATAAGAAGGAAAGAAAGTGTCACCTTGTTGTAGATACCAAATATGAAGAATATAAGACAACCAGAAAATTTCCAGCAACTTTGCAACTTGGAGTGTAAACTGTTTTCAGCTCAAATAAGAATATGGTGCTCAACCTTGCTCTGATACCACTTGTTGGACCTGTATAGCACCACTAGAGGGGGGGGTGAATAGTGGGTTAGCGGAAATTACACTACAATTACCTTCAAAAACTTGTTTGAAGACCCCTTTGCCTCTTTAGCCTCAGATTCTGGAATTTCCAGAAACAGTTCACTGTTTTGAGCGCTTTGGTTGAACCACTTATACACCTGTGCAAGCTCTCAAACTTGGCAGAGATCAAGTTTAGAATGTTTATAGTATGTCATAAAAATTTCAGTCAATTCCAAGCAAGTTTGCACGTTCAAATAAGCAAGATAAGTAAAGTGTGCAATTCTGGCAGTTTCAGGCAGAATGTTAGCTTAACTTCAAACGATGATATCTCAAAATCTACCCGTGCTATTTTGATGAATCTTATGTCAAATTAAACCTTATGATGTCTAGTTTAATTTGATATAAGGCTCACTTCAAGATTCGCAGGATAACGTATTCAAATTGAACAAGTTTTGCACACTGGTCAGAATTGTTCACAGAATGTAGCAACAATTTTGTGAAGACGATTTGAATATGCTAAACTCCTTAGAATTTAGTGATTCTTGCGGCTAATGAAAGCTAACACATTGAAGTATAATATATCCAAAATTCATGCAATTCTAAGACTGTTTGCCTGTTCAATTATGCGTGCCAAGTTAGTGTAATTCTCAGGCAGAAAACAGTAAGTGCAGGAAATAAGTAAAGAACACAAGGAATTTGTTGTGATATATCATGTTTGAATGATTGCAAAATGCATATGTGATATGTGAGCATGTAGATTGTTGTGATATATTGCAAAATGCATATGTGAGCATGTATGTGTGTATAACGTTTTTATTATATGTGTGCATGAGATTGAATTTATGAGCTAAATGTGAAATTGATTGAATGAATCAAGATTGAACAAGTTTGATTAAGATCATGAGATTGAACTTGGCCAATTCAATCACATGTCTTAATCAAGATATGTTCAAACTGATCTTAGATGATATATATGCCAATACATGTTAATTATATGATCTAACCAAGCCTTGAAGTCACATGACTTACAATATAAGGCAAATTGCTCGGTTTAGTATTCTATTGCAGGTTTTGGTTCATATCTTGAGCAAATGAACTCCAAATTGAGTGATTCAAAAGCCCACATGATCCTTATTCAATTTAGAATCTAATTGGCTGAGGTAAAGCATGCTTGACACGGATAAAAACTGACTTGACACGGTGGTGAAGCGTATTGATCTTTATAAGGGTTATTTTGGTAAATTCACCATTTGGACTTCTCATTCTTATTTGGTCTTCTTCCAACGGATTTATATGATCATATGACACATTTATAAGTCATGTCACATCATGGCAAAAATGAATCTGGAGCAGCACCATGTCTAGGTTCATCCTAGGACAAAATTCCTATTTTTGTGCTAAGGGGTATTCTGGTCTCTTCACTTGCCAATGGATCTTCTAATGTGTTATATATTGTTTATATGATGTTTATATGTGTTTATGTCACATATGGTACGTGCCCTATATTTATGGAAATGGGCAGCATGGTATCTCAAATGGAATTCTTATGGTTATCACATCTATGGTTTTCTTGGAATTCTTGGCATTCTTCATATGGTATTCTATGCTACATGTTGAAGACATAAATGGCCATATGTTATATGTGTGCACACGGATATGGATGGATATTGGCGCACAAATGTTCAGCTTTTGAACAAGTCAAGGCAAGTTGAAACAAATCCTATTTTGTTGCTGATTTCAAATGGTTATCCTTGCATATATTTCAACGGCTACTTGGGTCAAAATTGGAGCAAAATTTCGTGTGATATATGGTCAAGGTTCAGATTATATTGTGTGACAAAAAGCAAGTCCTACAATGTAGCAAAGTTGAAGCAAAAATCTCTCAACCAAGGAAGCATATGCAACGGCTATATGGAGACCAATTCAAACTCAAAAGCTAGGCTGGTTTCTATCTATCTTTGAACTATTCTCCAATGCCTTGATTCTAGGCATTCCAACGTCTATTTGGTGTTCAAAATGAGGAGATAAAATTGTTCAAAACACATGCCAATTCAGCTGCATACATGGCAAGTTATTTACACATGGAAATTGTTGATTGGAGCTGCTTTTTAAACGTTCAAATGGAGTCATTTTCCACCTCAATTCCAACGTCTATAATGGATAAAATGGAGGATAAAAGTTCAGATTGGAAGACTAATTCAAAGCATCAAAAGATCAACTTTATCTTGAAAGTCAAATGCTGAATTTGAATAGCTAGAAAGGTGCTGAAATCTCTCCATCTTTCTCAAGCCATTCCAACGTCTCTTTGAGGAGCCTTTAGGCTGTCCTCTTGGCTATAAATAGCTCCAAAGATGAAGAGTAAATGCAACCAACGAAAAAGAGCAAGAAAGCAAGCAAGACAATTAGCTCTTTATTTCCATTCTTCTCTTCTATTCTTCTATGTTGAAGAACACATTTGCAGCAAGCTTTATGATTGTATAGTTCTTCATTTCTTGTCATTTCAACACCTTTTAAACGACATATTGTAAGGGAGAAGCTGGTGTATAAAGCTTACTCCTTAGAGGTGAGCAAAAGGTGCAAAGGTGCAAAGGTGAAACAAACTAGTGCTGATTTTCAGTTTTGGTGCAGCCTCTTGAAGAAGTTGGTGAAAAGCTTCTTCCTTTGGCTTTGTAAGGTGACTTTGGTGTTTGGTGTTTAGTGAAATCCAAGAGAAGGTGTCTCTTGGGACTGGAGTAGGTCACATTGACCGAACCAGGATAATTCCTTGTGTTCTTTACTTATTTCCTGCACTTACTGTTTTCTGCCTGAGAATTACACTAACTTGGCACGCATAATTGAACAAGCAAACAGTCTTAGAATTGCATGAATTTTGGATATATTATACTTCAATGTGTTAGCTTTCATTAGCCGCAAGAATCACTAAATTCTAAGGTGTTTAGCATATTCAAATCGTCTACACAAAATTGTTGCTACATTCTGTGAACAATTCTGACCAGTGTGCAAAACTTGTTCAGTTTGAATAGGTTATCCTGCGAATCTTGAAGTGAGCCTTATATCAAATTAAACTAGACATCATAAGGTTTAATTTGACATAAGATTCATCAAAATAGCACGGGTAGATTTTGAGATATCATCGTTTGAAGTTAAGCTAACATTCTGCCTGAAACTGCCAGAATTGCACACTTTACTTTTCTTGCTTATTTGAACGTGCTAACTTGCTTGGAATTGAATGAAATTTTTATGACATATTATAAACATTCTAAACTTGATCTCTGCCAAGTTTGAGAGCTTGCACAGGTGTATAAGGGGTTCAACCAAAGCACTCAAAACAGTGAACTGTCTCTGGAAATTCCAGAATCTGAGGCTAAAGAGGCAAAGGGGTCTTCAAACAAGTTTTTGAAGGTAATTGTAGTGTAATTTCCGCTAACCCACTATTCACCCCCCCCTCTAGTGGTGCTATACAGGTCCAACAATTGGTATCAGAGCAAGGTTGAGCACCATATCCTTATTTGAGCTGAAAAAAGTTTACACTCCAAGTTGCAAAGTTGCTGGAAATTTTCTGGTTGTCTTATATTCTTCATATTTGGTATCTACAACAAGGTGACACTTTCTTTCCTTCTTATAAGTGTTTTAAACGTTTTCTCACACACTAAGAAGCATGTCTAAGTCACACATGAAAATAGAATTAGAAGGCATGTCCACACAAAGACCACCTCTTTTTGATGGAGAAAACTTTAGTCATTGGAAACTTAGGATGAAATTGTTCTTAATGGCTATTGATATAGACTTGTGGTCTATCATTGAAGATGGACCTTATGTGCCTACTAAGCATGTTATAATTGATGGCTTATCACGAGAAGTTGAGAAATATAGAAAAGATTGGAGTGATGAAGATAAAAAGAAAATGAGTCTTAATGCTAAAGCAATGCAATTATTGTTGAATGGTTTAAGTAGGAGTGAATCTGCCTATGTCTCTTCATGTTTAAATGCAAAGGATATGTGGAAATGTCTTGAAATGAAGCATGAAGGAACTAATCAAGTAAAGGAATCAAAGATTAACATGTTAATGACTACACTTGAAACATTTCATTTACTGCCTAATGAATCAATTGTTGATATGGATTTAAGGCTTACAAACTTATACAACTCACTTGAATCCCTTGGTAAAACGTTTTTGATGAAAGAAAAAGTGCAAAAAGTTTTGAGAAGTTTGCCAATTGAATGGGATGCCAAAGTTAGTGCCATTGAAGAAAGCAAAGATCTTTCTCAAATAAAACTTGATGAATTGATAGGCTCCTTAAAAGTTTATGAAAACAAGTTGAATATAAGAAAGGCTGAAACTAGTAACAAGTCTAAATCACTTGCATTTGTAACAAATGAACCCGAATCATCTAATCAAGCCGAGTATGAAAGTGATGATGAAAGTGATGAAGAAGACATAATGTTGTTAGCTAGGCGTTTAAGGAAGTTTTTCAAGAAAAGACCAACTAAAAGACAAGCAAAATCAGCTGCCCCTATCAATGTGAAATCTAACAAACAAGATGGTAAATGGTATGATAAAGAACTTAAGTGTTATGAATGTGGCAAACAAGGACACATCTCATATGATTGTCCAAACAAGAACAAAAACCGTGACATGGATGAAAAGACAAGGACAAAAACTAGAGTAGAACCTATGCAAAGGAGGAAGAAAGCTCTCAAGGTAAGTTCAAGCACTTGGGATGACACATCTTCATCCGAATCCGAGGAGGAACCTGAAGTTGCACAAACATGTTTGGCTTCAAAGTCTACAAATGAGGTAACATTTGATTCTGACTCTGAATGTGATTTTACTCAAGATGAATTGTTGGATGAATTAGAAAAGTTGCATGATAGATATAAGAAGCTATCCAAGGAGAAGAAAAGAATAGTTGAGGAGAAGAACAAGTTGGAGACGTCTAACTTGAATCTAACTTCTCAACTAGAAGTTCTTCAACTTGAATCATCTAACACTATTAGTTCAATGCAAAATCAGATTAAGGAACTTAAGAACAAACATGAAAATGTGCAATGTGTGCAATGTGTTGATTACAACGTTTTAAAGTCTAAATTACATGAAATACAAACTGAATTTGAATCATTAAAAGCATGCAACCTAGACTTGAACAAATCTTTAGAACAATTTAAGGATGGTTCCAACATGTTAGACACTCTTATTGCATCTCAAAAGCATGGAAATGACAAACAAGGTCTTGGATATGTTAAAGAAGCTGAATACACACCTAAGGAAACAACATTTGTATCATCTTCAACCAACATGAAATATAGGCCAAATGCATCTAGAAATGAACCTATTCTGCCCACACCACCTTCATCACAAAGATTGCAAAATGCATCAACACATAGGAAGGCAAATACACCTAGAAACCATGCTTACATGTATACAAGAATGCCTAAACAAAGTAGTATGAAATCTGCTCAAGTTATGCCTTATATGCAACAACATGCTTATGTGAAGAACATGACATACTCTCGGCCCAAATCAGTTTACAACACACGGCCTAGACACACACAACATCTTGCTTATACACGGCCAAGATATAACTCATATACATGGCAACATTCAAATGCATATAGAACTTACAATGCTTATCCAACTAGACATAAATATGCAGCCCCTTTTCCATCATATTCTATGTATCAAAATCCACTATTTGTTCATTATATGCAACATGATTTTAACATTTCAAAACCAAGAAAGGTTGTTCAAGTTTGGGTACCTAAAGGTACACTAACATGAACTTAACTTGTCTAACCTTGAAAGGACCCAAAATCAAAGGGTACCTAAGTTGTTATTTACATTTGTAGGTACATAACATCAAAGAAAGACAAGTGGCTGGTTATAACAACAAAGAAGATGAAAAGAACAAAACCAATTGGATAGTTGATAGTGGTTGCTCAAGACATATGACGGGCAACAAAAATTTGTTTAGCACACTTAAGAACGTTGCAAAAGGTGGCAAAGTTACCTTTGGAGACAACAACCAAGGCCAAATAATTGGCAAAGGCAAGGTTGGTGATCCAAACAAGTTTGAGATCAAAAACGTCCTACTTGTAAGTAACTTAACCTTTGAGCTTTTAAGTGTTTCTCAACTATGTGACAACAACTTGAATGTTCTCTTCTCCTCCACCTCTTGTAAGATAATGGATAAAAACAATCAAGTTGTGTTAAAAGGAAAACGTGAAGGAAACATATATGTGCTTAACATGGATGATATGCTAAGTAGTAACACAAAATGTCTTGTTTCACATGAATCTGATCCCAATCTTTGGCATAGACGTTTAGGACACATTGGTATATCAACTTTAGAAAAACTACACGCTAAAAGTCTTGTTAAAGGATTGCCTAAACTTAACTTGAATGATTTTCAACTATGTGAATCTTGTATCAAAGGCAAACATGTTAGAGAATCCCTTAAGCCTAAAACCGAGGTCACAACATCAAGAATACTAGAACTCTTGCATATAGACTTATTTGGTCCATGTAGAACAAGAAGCTTAGGTGGAAGTTATTATGTATGTGTAATAGTTGATGATTTCTCAAGATATACTTGGACATTGTTTCTTGCTTCAAAAGATGAAAGTGCATCATCTATAGCTAATCTAATTAGACAACTTGAAAATGAACATGAATCACATGTTATTAAGATAAGGAGTGATAGAGGTGGTGAGTTTAAAAATAGTGAATTAATCAAATTCTGTAATGAAAAGGGTATAAAACATGAATTCTCCCCACCAAAAACTCCTCAACTTAATGGTGTAGTTGAAAGAAAGAATAGGACTATTCAAGAAGTAGCAAGAACAATGATGGTAGAAAACAAAGTACCTAAATTCTTATGGGCTGAAGCAGTAAACACTTCAAGTTATATGATCAACAGACTATCAATAAGAAAGAAATTGAACAAAACACCATTTGAAATCTTAAATGGACGACTCCCAAAAGTAAACTATCTAAAAGTCTTTGGTTGTAAATGCTTTGTATTGAACACAAAAGATAACTTAGATAAGTTTGATCCTAAGTCTGATGAACATATATTTGTGGGATATTCAATGAACTCTAAAGCATATAGATGTTATAATGCACAAACAAGAAAGATAGTTGAATCTATACATGTGAAGTTCAATGAAAATGCATATCTCCAAACAAGTAATCAACATGAAATCTATGTACCAAATGATCAAATACTTCATGATGAAGATGAACTTATCCTACCACCCACAAATGAACAAATTGAAACACCAAATCAAACTCTTGAAATACATGAAGTTCAAACTCCCCCTACACAAGAACATAATGAAGAAAATGTGTCTAACCAACCTATTGAACATCATGAACCTATTGAAGATGCACAACCAAGTAATTGGTGGCAAATAAGAGATAAACAAAAGCATCCTCAAGAACTTATCATAGGAGATGTAAATCAAGGGGTTAGAACACGTAGGCAAATAGATCCTAATGAATATGATCAATGGCATGCACTTATATCCCAAATTGAACCTAAGAATGTGAATGATGCATTAAACGATGCATATTGGATAGATGCAATGCATGAAGAGTTAAACCAATTTGAAAGAAACAATGTGTGGGATTTAGTACCTAAACCCGAGGATAAATCAATCATTGGAACTAAATGGGTGTTTAGGAACAAAATGAATGAACAAGGGGTTGTAGTAAGAAATAAAGCAAGACTTGTAGCTCAAGGATATAATCAAGAAGAGGGTATTGATTACGATGAAACATTTGCCCCTGTAGCAAGATTAGAATCCATACGCCTCTTATTAGCTTTTGCATGTTATAATAACATCAAACTGTTCCAAATGGATGTTAAGAGTGCATTCTTAAATGGCTATATCCAAGAAGAAGTTTTTGTTAAACAACCACCAGGCTTCGAAGATCCAAAGAACCCTAATCATGTATATAAACTTAAGAAAGCCTTATATGGTTTGAAACAAGCCCCCCGTGCATGGTATGAAAGATTTGCCAACTTTTTACTAAGTAACAACTTTCAAAGAGGAACCATAGATAGTACCTTATTCTTGAAAAAGAAAGACAAAGATTTGCTTGTAATACAAATATATGTAGATGACATAATCTTTGGTTCAACTAATCCTAACTTAGTAAAAGACTTTGAAGATTGTATGAAGTCTGAGTTTGAAATGTCTATGGTTGGTGAATTAAACTATTTCTTAGGCTTGCAAATAAAACAAACATCAAGTGGTATACATATCAATCAAGCCAAATACATAAGAGATATGATAAAGAAATTCAACTTTGAAAACTTGAAACCATCTCCAACACCAATGTGTACTTCAACAAAATTAGACAAAGATGAAAATGGTGTTGCATTTGATGAAAAACTATATAGGTCTATGATTGGTTCATTGCTATATCTAACTGCTAGTAGACCTGATATTATGTTTGCAGTATGTATGTGTGCAAGATTTCAAAGTATGCCTAAGTTATCACACTTTAAAGCTGTAAAAAGAATATTTAGATATCTTCAACATACACCAACATTAGGCTTATGGTATGATAGACAATCTAGTCTAAGTCTACATGCATATTCAGATGCAGATTATGGTGGATGTAGAGTAGATAGAAAGAGCACTAGTGGAACATGTCAATTCCTAGGAAACTCACTAATATCTTGGTTTTCAAAGAAACAATCTAGTGTTGCACTTTCTACTACTGAAGCAGAATATATGGCTTTAAGTCTATGTTGTACTCAACTATTATGGATTAAACAACAACTTTCAGACTTTGAAATACAAGTAAATAATATCCCCATCTATTGTGATAGTACAAGTGCTATAAATTTGTCTAAAAACCCTGTACTACACTCTAAGGCAAAGCATATAGAAGTACGTTATCATTTTCTCCGTGATCATGTTAATCTTGGACATATACACATTGAACATGTTAGAACTGATCAACAAGTGGCTGACATATTCACTAAACCCCTTAATCAAGCTATCTTTGAGCATTTACGTGCAAGACTTGGATTAATTGCTCACACCTGACTACTACACCGTGCCCATAGTTTAGTCTTTTGCATAATTTACAAAATTAAGGGGGAGAGACATATGTATATCATGTTAAGGGGGAGATAACACATTAAAAAGGGAGAGATATATGTATAACACATTAAGGGGGAGCAGCTTAACTTGATTTAAAGAGAAGCTTATACTTGATTTAGATGCTTGATATAATTTAAAGAGAAGCTTATACTTGATTTAGATGCTTAATATATATACTTGATTTAGATGCTTAATATACACATATGTGGGGTAATTTTGCAAATCATCAAAAGGGGGAGATTGTTGTGATATATCATGTTTGAATGATTGCAAAATGCATATGTGATATGTGAGCATGTAGATTGTTGTGATATATTGCAAAATGCATATGTGAGCATGTATGTGTGTATAACGTTTTTATTATATGTGTGCATGAGATTGAATTTATGAGCTAAATGTGAAATTGATTGAATGAATCAAGATTGAACAAGTTTGATTAAGATCATGAGATTGAACTTGGCCAATTCAATCACATGTCTTAATCAAGATATGTTCAAACTGATCTTAGATGATATATATGCCAATACATGTTAATTATATGATCTAACCAAGCCTTGAAGTCACATGACTTACAATATAAGGCAAATTGCTCGGTTTAGTATTCTATTGCAGGTTTTGGTTCATATCTTGAGCAAATGAACTCCAAATTGAGTGATTCAAAAGCCCACATGATCCTTATTCAATTTAGAATCTAATTGGCTGAGGTAAAGCATGCTTGACACGGATAAAAACTGACTTGACACGGTGGTGAAGCGTATTGATCTTTATAAGGGTTATTTTGGTAAATTCACCATTTGGACTTCTCATTCTTATTTGGTCTTCTTCCAACGGATTTATATGATCATATGACACATTTATAAGTCATGTCACATCATGGCAAAAATGAATCTGGAGCAGCACCATGTCTAGGTTCATCCTAGGACAAAATTCCTATTTTTGTGCTAAGGGGTATTCTGGTCTCTTCACTTGCCAATGGATCTTCTAATGTGTTATATATTGTTTATATGATGTTTATATGTGTTTATGTCACATATGGTACGTGCCCTATATTTATGGAAATGGGCAGCATGGTATCTCAAATGGAATTCTTATGGTTATCACATCTATGGTTTTCTTGGAATTCTTGGCATTCTTCATATGGTATTCTATGCTACATGTTGAAGACATAAATGGCCATATGTTATATGTGTGCACACGGATATGGATGGATATTGGCGCACAAATGTTCAGCTTTTGAACAAGTCAAGGCAAGTTGAAACAAATCCTATTTTGTTGCTGATTTCAAATGGTTATCCTTGCATATATTTCAACGGCTACTTGGGTCAAAATTGGAGCAAAATTTCGTGTGATATATGGTCAAGGTTCAGATTATATTGTGTGACAAAAAGCAAGTCCTACAATGTAGCAAAGTTGAAGCAAAAATCTCTCAACCAAGGAAGCATATGCAACGGCTATATGGAGACCAATTCAAACTCAAAAGCTAGGCTGGTTTCTATCTATCTTTGAACTATTCTCCAATGCCTTGATTCTAGGCATTCCAACGTCTATTTGGTGTTCAAAATGAGGAGATAAAATTGTTCAAAACACATGCCAATTCAGCTGCATACATGGCAAGTTATTTACACATGGAAATTGTTGATTGGAGCTGCTTTTTAAACGTTCAAATGGAGTCATTTTCCACCTCAATTCCAACGTCTATAATGGATAAAATGGAGGATAAAAGTTCAGATTGGAAGACTAATTCAAAGCATCAAAAGATCAACTTTATCTTGAAAGTCAAATGCTGAATTTGAATAGCTAGAAAGGTGCTGAAATCTCTCCATCTTTCTCAAGCCATTCCAACGTCTCTTTGAGGAGCCTTTAGGCTGTCCTCTTGGCTATAAATAGCTCCAAAGATGAAGAGTAAATGCAACCAACGAAAAAGAGCAAGAAAGCAAGCAAGACAATTAGCTCTTTATTTCCATTCTTCTCTTCTATTCTTCTATGTTGAAGAACACATTTGCAGCAAGCTTTATGATTGTATAGTTCTTCATTTCTTGTCATTTCAACACCTTTTAAACGACATATTGTAAGGGAGAAGCTGGTGTATAAAGCTTACTCCTTAGAGGTGAGCAAAAGGTGCAAAGGTGCAAAGGTGAAACAAACTAGTGCTGATTTTCAGTTTTGGTGCAGCCTCTTGAAGAAGTTGGTGAAAAGCTTCTTCCTTTGGCTTTGTAAGGTGACTTTGGTGTTTGGTGTTTAGTGAAATCCAAGAGAAGGTGTCTCTTGGGACTGGAGTAGGTCACATTGACCGAACCAGGATAATTCCTTGTGTTCTTTACTTATTTCCTGCACTTACTGTTTTCTGCCTGAGAATTACACTAACTTGGCACGCATAATTGAACAAGCAAACAGTCTTAGAATTGCATGAATTTTGGATATATTATACTTCAATGTGTTAGCTTTCATTAGCCGCAAGAATCACTAAATTCTAAGGTGTTTAGCATATTCAAATCGTCTACACAAAATTGTTGCTACATTCTGTGAACAATTCTGACCAGTGTGCAAAACTTGTTCAGTTTGAATAGGTTATCCTGCGAATCTTGAAGTGAGCCTTATATCAAATTAAACTAGACATCATAAGGTTTAATTTGACATAAGATTCATCAAAATAGCACGGGTAGATTTTGAGATATCATCGTTTGAAGTTAAGCTAACATTCTGCCTGAAACTGCCAGAATTGCACACTTTACTTTTCTTGCTTATTTGAACGTGCTAACTTGCTTGGAATTGAATGAAATTTTTATGACATATTATAAACATTCTAAACTTGATCTCTGCCAAGTTTGAGAGCTTGCACAGGTGTATAAGGGGTTCAACCAAAGCACTCAAAACAGTGAACTGTCTCTGGAAATTCCAGAATCTGAGGCTAAAGAGGCAAAGGGGTCTTCAAACAAGTTTTTGAAGGTAATTGTAGTGTAATTTCCGCTAACCCACTATTCACCCCCCCCTCTAGTGGTGCTATACAGGTCCAACAGAATTATCCTGGTTCGGTCAATGTGACCTACTCCAGTCCCAAGAGACACCTTCTCTTGGATTTCACTAAACACCAAACACCAAAGTCACCTTACAAAGCCAAAGGAAGAAGCTTTTCACCAACTTCTTCAAGAGACTTCACCAAAACAAACAGCAACTAGTTTGTTTCACCTTTGCACCTTTGCACCTTTTGCTCACCTCTAAGGAGTAAGCTTTATACACCAGCTTCTCCCTTACAATATGTCGTTTAAAAGGTGTTGAAATGACAAGAAATGAAGAACTATACAAACATAAAGCTTGCTGCAAATGTGTTCTTCAATATAGAAGAGTAGAAGAGAAGAATGGAGACAAAGAGCTGAATGTCTTGCTTGCTTTTCTTTTGTTTTTCGTTGGTGTGCTTTTACTCTTCACCTTTGGAGCTATTTATAGCCAAGAGGACAGCCTAAAGGCTCCTTAATGTAGACGTTGGAATGGTTGATAAATGGAGAAAATTCAGCACTTTTCTAGCTATCCAAATTCAGCATTTGACTTTCAAAATAAAGTTGATCTTTTGATGCTTTGAAATGGTCTTCCAATCTGAACTTTTACCCTTCATCTTATCCATTATAGCCGTTGAAATGAGGTGGAAAAACAGCTTCATTTGAACGTTTAAAAGGCAGCTCCAATCAGCAATGTCCATGTGTGAATAACTTGCCATGTATGCAGCTGAATTGGCGTGTATTTTACACAATTTTATCTCCTCATTTTGAACACTAAATGAACGTTGAAATGGCCTAGAAGATAGGCATTGGAGAGTAGTTCAAAGATAGATAGAAATCAGCCAAGCTTTTGAGTTTGAATTAGTCTTCAACTTTTGAACACATAGCCGTTGCATAGCTTTCTTGGTTGAGAGATTTTTGCTCCAAATTTGAACCAAAATAGCCGTTTGTAACCAGCTCCAAAATATACAAGAATAGTCATTTGAAATCAGCACCAAAATAGGATTTATTTCAACTTGCCTTGACTTGTTCAAAATCTAAAAATTTGAACATGATTTGTGTGCCAATATCCGTTTGCACACATATAATATATAGCCATTTTATGTCTTCAACATGTAGCATAGAATACCATATGAAGAATGCCAAGAATTCCAAGAAAACCATATATGTGATAACCATAATATAAGAATTCCAATTGAGATACCATGCTGCCCATGCTGCCCGTTTCCATAAATATAGGACATGTACTATATGTGACATAAACACATATAAACATCATATAAACAATATATAACACATTAGAAGATCCATTGGCAAGTGAAGAGACCAGAATACCCCTTAGCACAAAAATAGGAATTTTGTCCTAGGATGAACCTAGACATGGTGCTGCTCCAGATTCATTTTTGCCATGATGTGACATGACTTATAAATGTGTCATATGATCATATAAATCAGTTGGAAGAAGACCAAATAAGAATGAGAAGTCCAAATGGTGAAATTACCAAAATAACCCTTATAAAGGTCAATAAGCTTCACCACCGTGTCAACTCAGTTTTTATCCGTGTCAAGCATGCTTCTCCTCAGCCAATTAGATTCTAAATTGAATAAGGATCATGTGGGCTTTTGAATGACTCAATTTGGAGTTCATTTGCTCAAGATATGAACCAAGACCTGCAATAGAATACTAAACCGAGCAATTTGCCTTATATTGTAAGTCATGTGACTTCAAGGCTTGGTTAGATCATATAATTAACATGTATTGGCATATATATCATCTAAGATCAGTTTGAACATGTCTTGATTTAGACATGTGATTGAATTGGCCAAGTTCAATCTCATGATCTTAATCAAACTTGTTCAATCTTGATTCATTCAATCAATTTCACATTTAGCTCATAAATTCTAGCTCATAAATTCAATCTCATGCACACATATACTTTAAACGTTATACACACATACATGCTCACATATGCATTTTGCAATATATCACAACAATCTAACAACAATCTACATGCTCACATATGCATTTTGCAATCATTCAAACATGATATATCACAACAGCAACCTGCTTTGTCACCTGCTTCGGAATTACGGTTACAACTTGGATAATTCACGCAAAGGCCATGCACCTATTATTCCAAGCAGCACACGAGATTCAACATATCAAAGATGTTAAGTTTACGAAGATGAAGGCCGCAATACATATTTCCAAGTTTTTAAAGATTCAATTGCTATTGGACCATATACTTCAAATAAAGAGAATCATGCAATTTACATGAAAGGAAGCATGAGCATAACATTTTAATTGGACCGAATATTGTTGCTGGATTAATTATCATTGGACCGAAGAGAAGGAGTGCTGCTGGTTGGTCCGCATGTAATCAAGAACAATGTATAGCTTTAACTTTTGTTTTCTTGTTTAATGTTTATTGGACCGATTGAACTAGTTATGCAGTTTCAAAACTTGTATATATGGGAAGCCTTAGCATTGTAATTAGGTAACCCTTTTATCATATATTCCAAACGAAACGTTTGTTTCTTCAGAGCTTAGGCTCTTTTCAAACAGAACCAGTTCGGTTCTTGTTTTACCTTTAATTCTGCCTGAGGTTAAAAGAATTCCTTTAAGTAATCCAACCGGTTACTTAATTGTATACTTCTAAATTGTTGTTTACAGCATCTTAGGGTCTCCTAGAGGTTTTAGATGTAATTTAACGCCAAGGAAGAAGAGGTGTTGGCATAATCTGAGCCAAAAGCGACCAGCTACAGTTCAAGGGGTGTCATTGGGATGTTCTTTGCCATAGTTGGGCTTGAATCAGTTCTTGGAGTTAGAGGAAACGATCCATTCCGCAATTGTCTTCATTGAGCCGTCCGTTCCGTTGGTCTGGACTGCCCGGTGTCGTATCAAATTGACAATTGAATAAACAACAATCTTGGACGATCTAAGATTCAAAGAAAGATAAAAGTCAAGTGATGTTTAGGCTGAATCAAGAAGCTAAGGGTTTGTTCAAAACCATCCTTTAACTTACTTTCAACTTTTATGCATATTCAATTGTAAATAAAGTGAAAAGACGGTACATACACACAAATGTTCAACAAGGGTTTGTTCCAGGAACCTTTCAACAAGAGTCAACACTTTTGGGTTGCTTTTGTTTGCACAATTTTGGAATATCCACTTTTGTGAATTTGGATTTTTGTACAAGGCTATATCTCACTTTCTTGTGCAATCACTCATACGTCTTGCCTCTTGTTTTTGACGTTAGATAGGCTTTTCTCTCAGTTTCTTTCACAAACAAGCCCTTATTGTTTTTCTTTGGCTTGGCTTTGTTTGCTTTGTGAGTCTACTGCTCATGGCCTTTATGAGACATTGCTCACGGCCTTTTTGGTTTACTTGCACAAGGTTATAGGTGTGTCTTTTGTGAAACATTTCTTTAACAACACGGAAAAACATTAATAATATGACAACTGTTTCACAATTTTAACAACCAAATATGAATGAAAGTTCAATGCAAGTTTGAAGAAGTGTAATGACAACAAGATGATAAACGGGATTGGCAAAATAGCAGTGTGGGGATGAAATTTTGACAACATGATCCTAAGTTAGAATTTAAGTCCAACAATGTCTTTAATCAATTGAAACGACCGAAAGTAAATATAAACGCAAAGCCAATGTTACAACTTGATGTTAATTCTTGTTTTCTTTCAGTTTACTTCACTTTTTCACGGCTTTAAAGTCGATAAATGTTTGAGTGCAGCCAACATGGAGCATTTATCTTTGGTAGTGACTTAAACTTGAGTATGAGATGGCTTTGTTAAGTATGCAAACGGACAGTACTTCGTCTTAACTTGTTGAATGCAAATGCTGACAAAGTGATACCTACACACGGCTTGATATTGATTTTCTTAGAACCGATTCTTACCTTGTTATTTAGGTGGTTATGACACCAACAATTAGAATGACACGGCTTGAACCTGAAATCAAAGTAAAACAGATTTTTCTTGGTGTGTTTGATCAAAATCAAGTTGAATATGTCACGGCTTGGACATATTTTATCTTGCTATAGTCTTGTCTTGTTTGTTTGATCAAAACAAGCTTATACAAGTCCAATTGGCTCATGGCTGTCTTGTTTTCAAAAGAAGGTGAACTTGTTTTTAGTTGTTTTCAATTTTAGAACAAAGGAAATAAGGTAAAACAAAGGTGATCAAAACTAGATGACTTGGTTTGAAGTCACATAAGCTATAACCTTGGATATAGCTTACGGTTTTTTCGCAATAAAACATAAAAAGTAAACTGTTTTTGTGTTGATTTTCAGTTTATAACATTACAACATAAAACAAGACACACAAATGATAATTACAGTAGATGATGTTGGTTTTTGCAAAGGTAAGCTTAATATATGGTAACTAGTTCACGGGCTTGGCATAAACAAAAAAAACGTACATAGTTTTTTGTTGTTTTCGAATTTAAATGATAACAAAACGTTAAACAAACATTACATAACATATTCAATCATCTTAAGGATGTTTGAACAAATCTAAGACTGAAATGAAAAGAAAACGAAAGCTGAAAACATAATACAAAACGTAAAACAGAATTGAACAAAAACAAAAGATATATAGAATTAAATCCTAACCTTCGCTCTGATACCAATTGATGAGGAAACAAGAAAGGACCTTCCTTTAAGTACTTAACACAGCTTGGACAAGAAATGATGAAGCACAAAAAGTACCCAGCTCACCTTGCATCAATCCGGTTCTGTTTTGGCCGATTGTTGAACAATGGCTAACAAATGCTTCAACTCATCTAGGCAAGCCTCAACCCTCCCAAATGATATTCACCCTAAGTATATAAGCATACAAAAAAGGTTGTTCAAGCCTTTAAGGGATCCAAAATCCCTTGAATCAAAGGAAGAACACAAGACAAAGTCTTGGCAGAAAAACTGCTCTCGGCAAAACTGAAATAATCTGAATTTTTTCTATCTTTGTACACAGTTTTAACACTTGAATTTATAGAAAAAATATCCTATCTTTAGTCTAAATATATTGCATGTATCCCAATGAAAAGAATGAAGAAAAATGGTATGCAAAGCATTGCAAGAAAAGCTAGCTGTTCATTGGACAGATTGTTGGCGGACTTGCGCCTGGTTGTCGTGCTTTGGACAAGTTGATTTAGGCATCTTCCTTGTGATTAGTTTACGTGGTTGAGCAGCTTAAGATGTCTTCTAAAAGACCTTGCAGGTTGCTTGGATGTTGGCCTTGTGATTGGCTCACAAATAAGCAAATACAGCATACTGTACAAAACTAAACCAATCTGGATAGTTGATTTTATTTCGCCCAAATGACCATCCTACCTTTCGAATTATATTTTACAATCCTATCAAAGTTGTAGATCGTTTCCTGATTTGACTTTTGGCACCAGTTTGACGTCATTTGGAGGTCAGATGAGTGAGTTATGCCGTTTGAAGATTGATCAACTTCGGAGGTGGACCTTTGGAAGCAGGTGACTAAGCAGCCTGCTTGTTGAGGATGATTGTGGAGCTTGTTACAGGCCTATACTGTAAAAGTGATACACATCAAAGTTGTATATAATCTTCTTAGATTTCACCTCCAACTAAAATCAGGTCAATTGGACTTGTGGTTGGAGAGATATGGCCAAAGTACCAACAGGGAGGCAAGCTGCCTGCTTCACTACTCAGTTTCAGCTTTGTGCTTGAACTTTGGATTTGTTTTATTCTTGCTTCATTGAGCCTAAATGAGTTCAACACACAAAAAACAACATATGAAACATATACAACATGTCATAGGGTTTGTTAGACTATAAGAGACGTTAACTTGTAGTTATGAATGGTCAGATGACCCTTAAACGTTCATACAAGTGTGACATGTCCTGTTGAACTAACAAGTGCATTGTTTGACATGTTTGACATGTTGTTGATGGCTTATTGGAGTGCATCAGGCTAAATCAAAGAAAGACTAGGGGTTGCCATGGGCAATCTTTAGTCAATTTTGATCCTATGCATTTATAATCACAATATGGCTTAATTCATGCAAAAATCAAGTATTCAAGTATGTAATCAATGTATGAGGGCCCGTACATAGCGTAGAAAAAGGTAAGGTAAGGGCAGATTCTTCAAGTTTTTGCAAAGGTACACAAAATGATCAAAAGATGGCACAATAAGAAACCAACGTTTTTCCCCTTTTCTGTTTGCTCTTTTTCTTTGCTTTTGTTTGCTCTTTCTCTTCTCTTGCTGTTTTCAGTATGAGCAAAGTTCAGAAAAATTTCATTTTTTTAACTAGGGGTAAAATCGCACTTTTGCCCTCAAAACTTTCGTTTTTGGGCAGAATGTGTAATTGACCTCGAATTGCAATGTGATACCTTTAAACACAGTAGAATGACCTTGGAAATGAGGAAAATGAGGTTGTACAGAATGGATCAGGGTTAATTTGAATGATTTGGGCTTTTATGATTCTGGTCGGATCTGGTTTAATTGGCTTGGGGGTTCGGTTTAAGGGGTTAATTGTCATGTGAGAGGTCTGATTTGGGGTGTACTTGGGTCAGTTTTTGGGCTGGTTTTTGCAATGATCGGGTTAGGGTTCAATTTAGAGTTTTTAGGTTCAAATGGTTTGGGATTTTGCAATCTATTTTTGTTTGGAAAAATTGGGTTAGGGGTTTTGTTTGAGGGGTCAAATGAGGCTGTTTATGGACTGGTTGATGATTGGTGGGGTTGGTTTGAAAGGTATTTGGTCGTGGGGTATAATGTGGGATTTAGGGTTTCTTTGGAAATTAGGGTTTGTGTAATGCAATGAAACACTTGAACAATAAATCAACGAATGAATTCAGCCACAATATGAAAATTAAGACACATAAAATCAAAATCAACCAATAGCTTCGGTAACAACAAGATTGATTAAGAGTAGGTGGCTTTTAAGTGATGTAAGGCGAGTTTTGTATGGCTGAATTTTAGTCTAGATGCAAATGTCCTATATGTTCAAGTTGTCAATAAAATTTCTAATTTTTCACTATATAAAATGTGCCAAATGAGGGAAAATAAGGATAAAACAAATAACAAGAGATATGAGTCCTTAAGTGGAGAAACATTTTGGTTTTGTTCACTTGACAACTCACGGCCCTTGTTAGGAATAGAAACGAATTTTTTTTGCATCATGACTCAAAAAGACGTGTGTGATGAAGGAAATAAGGGGCAAAAATCAGAATGGAAAATGAATAAGAAATGGGAAGAAAATGCAAGATATTTGGTGGAATTGAGTGACCTGCTGCTCTGATACCAATTGATGCAAACGCGTGATGGCTGGATCCACTCTACCACCTCCAACGTCCTTCTCAGTAAGGTGTAGGAACAGAGAAGTGATCTTCTCTTTGCTTCTGTTGTGTAGAAAGTTGCTGGCTCGAGCAATCATCAAAAACTCCAAGCGTACGTTGATAGACAAACCTTCAATAGGTCATCCTAGACATCACTCTCAGCCTTGGCAAACAGCCTCAAATCGCTCACCTTTGAGAGTTATTAAACTTGATTTTCGATGCAAAATCAAGAAAACAAAGTCTCACAGTTTGGAGAGAAAAACAAAGTTTTAATTTTTTTGATTGAATGAAGGCTGCCTAAAATCGGCCATAATGAGGCCTTCTTATGCTGATTTTTCCTAGCTGATAAGAGTCCTAAAAGCACTAAACTCTATCTTAAAAGTCTATCAAAAGTTTGAACAAAAAAAAATCTACAATTTGAACTTGGATAAGCTAAATATCATGTCTTCACTTTGGGTAGTTATCTTGACTTCCTTCAGCGATTTTATGATGTTTCTTGATTGCCTTGTGGATCAAATTTGAAGGTTGAGATAAGATTGGATATGTCTTCAAAAAGTTGGATGAAATTTCATCTTGAGTGGCCTTTGAATTTGAGTTGAAATTTGCTTCATCTTTATCATCTTGTGGCCGCCCCCTTTAAGACTTATAGTGTAGATATGCTTGTCCTCATCTTGTTGGAAAGTTGATCTTTAAGTAGCCTTTCAAACCATGTAGTTGTTGGGAAAGGGATTAGGACATATTCCTTAAGGCAAACATTTCCTAAGACAAACATTTCCTATGACAAACATTCATTGGGATAAACATTCCCTAGGACAAATATTCCTTGGGACAAACATTCCCTGGGACAAACATTTTTCAAGACAAAAATTCTCTTTAGGACAACATTCTCTTGAGCATTCTTCTTTGTCTCTCAAGATATCATCCTTTTCACACCATCAGGTCTCTTACAAAACAAAGTTATGAAAACAAGAATCATTAGTAATGCAAAGTTATGAAAACAAGATGTATGATGAACCCAATGTTCATTTGGTTCATCTTACACATGCCTAAACAAGAAGCTTGCAACATCAAGATCAAGTTGTTTAGCTTTGCTTTTTGATATAGGACAGGTGACATTACGATGGGATCCTTGATCCGCATCATTTAGCCTATAAATAGCTCAGCTCTCCTTGTCAAAACACAACCAATTCTGAAATATATACACACTCAGCCGAGAGCTAGTTTTCAAGACTTGTCTTGCTTTGCTTTGAATCAACCGTTGATTCCCTTCAAGAACTAAACAATCTTGATTGTGTACTTCATATACTTGGGAGGGATATCATTTAGGAGGGTTAATTCTTGCCTAAATGAGTTGAAATCACTTGTGAAGTGTTGTTCAAATACACGGGGATGACAAACAGTTTGGTAAGAGGCTTGGTGGACTTGGATCCGTTTTGCTTCAATCCTCCATTGTTCTAAGCTGCCATTGGAGTTAAAGGAAGGTCCTCCTTCATGTACAAATGTGCATTAGAAAATGTCTCTATCAAGCTCAAAAATCGCAAAGAAGAGGAAGCTGCTGAATCAGCTGCCTGCTTCAAGGACAACACCTGGAAGCGGCTGAATGTTCAATACGTCATATCTCCTTCTTCCCAACTCCAAATGAAGTCATTCCGGTGCCAAAACTCAACTTTAGGAAGATTTCTACAACTCTCAAGCACACTTAAATGGCTGATTCAGATTGGAAGATATTCATAGAATCGAAAACATTTTAGGTGTCAAAAACTGCACAGTTTTGCTACTTGATCTTTCCAGCCTTGTTTTCATCCAAATCAAGCTCAAAGGCCTCAACCAGCTCACCGATCAGGTTAGAAGACATCTTAATAAGCAGCTTGGAGGTGGTCCAATCAAAATAAAGGCACTTGAACAACTTGATTAAGCAAAGCAAACTTTCGGCAAGCTTGCCGAGAACAACAAGCAAAGGCCTTGTCTCAACAAGCAAAGGCCTTGTCTTACTTTTCTACTTTTTGCTTTACTTAACTTTCTTCTTAACTCTCATTGGACCGAATACAACTGGTCTCTTGACTTAGAAGCTTAGATTAGCCTATAAATACTAGTAGAATTCAGTTGTAAAATTAAGAGAAATTTATATCCAAAACCCTAGAAGTTTTCTCTCAAACTTGTTTCAAGTTTTTCATTGAATTTTTGTGGTTCCCTTCAAGAAACTAAATCTATTGTTGATTGTATACTTCATATACTTGGGATGAATATCATTTGGAACGGTTAAGTCTTGCCTAAATCAGCTGAAATCACTTGTCAAATTGATTCAACATCTATTCGGTTAAAACAGAATACGTTTGGTGCTTGGTGAACCTTGATTCGTTTTGCATCTCTTCTAATCTGTTCTAAGCTGAGATTGGATTTAAAGGAAGGTCTTCTTCTTGCTCATTTGTGCATCAAGTGGTATCAGAGCATTTGAGCTCGTGTATCAAGTGGTATTCGAGCAAAGGTTGCACTTATGCTCACCTATCTTTTATTTCTGTCCAATTTTTGTTTGTTCCTTCTTGCTCTCATCTCTAGTGTCATTCAATCTACTGTTAAGGAGATAAGGAGATACAATATCTTTGTGGTGCCTTCATTTCAGTTTCTTTGTCAACAAATCCGAAAATCACAAAAAGTTGCGTATTTGTTTTTGTTTTATAGCCATGGGCTATATTTGTCTTTCCAGTGTGTCTTCTATCAAAAACCAACAAAACAAAGTTTGTCTTTTCAGTTCTTAGTTATGTCCATGTGTCTTTCTTACTTATTGTTCATGTCATAACTCAAAGGGCAAAAAAATTTCTGTGTTTCACTTGATATCCTATTATATTGCCTTGGAAGTGAAAAAATCATTCGGTTTAGGGTTGATACAACATGCTGAATGTTTGAAATCACCATGGACTGAATTTTGAATTGGCTAAATGCTTTATTGGACTTTAAGTTCAGAGTTCTTTTCAGCTCTTACTTATATTGCACTCCATTGCTTATATTGCTACCTAAGTCCTTTATTTATCTTGCTATATTCGAAGCTCGTAAATCGCTTTAAGACCTTATGTGTATTTGCTTGTATGTATTTATAAAATTTTGCTACATATATAGTGTTCAAAGACTGTTTAGCCATTTTAACCAAGAGAAGCTACACTTTGTTCATCATTGAACAAGAGGCCGAGAGCAAAAGGTTCAGAATACAAGCAAAAAAAGTCCTAAACTCCTTTGCATACATACAACCTTGTGTGAAAAGAAAAAGAGAGAAAAGATGGTCAACAAAAGTGAGGAAAGAGAAAGAGAGAAAGCCTTCTAAGAAAGAGGGTTTACCAAAATTATCATCAACGAAAAAGAAAGCAAAGTTCCTTGCACCCAAAGTTGTTCATTTGCTTCTAAAGTTCTCAAAGTATACTTTGAACACTTATGTGTATCTATTTTCACCAATACTTACCTTTGAATTGCATTAGGGCTTAAGGTAAGTTAAGGATTGCCGAGAGCAACCCTTTATCTTTTCCTGACTCAGCCTACAACATCATTATTGGTTGCTATCTTTCTTGAATCTTAAATAGTCCAAGTTTGGTGTTTATTCCTTTGATTGTCTTAAGTGAAAGGCCGAGTGGAAGTGTTTGTGTTGTGGAAAGCATTGAAGACATTTTGGACATATATTCATTGGGTTGTTTATTTTGATTGGCTCTAGCCCAAGATTCTACAAGAACACAAGCAAGGTTGACTGAAACCTATACACGAGTTAGTGAGGATAAACAGTTGTTTAAACTAACGTAACCACTCTCTTTTCTGTGTGTTAGTTTTCTTTGCTTGTTCTTGTTTCATTTCAGGTTGGACAAGATGCTTAATACCATTTGGAGAGTTATGTGCCGTGAGCATGACCTTGAAGAAATTAACAAACGCATGTACACCTTTGGACGAACTAATGGATTATGGGTAAGACATTGGAGGAGTAAAACCCCGAGGTATCAAACCATTCCTCAACGTAAAAGAGATGTTATAGCATACAATGATGACATGTTAAATCATTTTTACTATGCTAATATAGAAGAATGTGAGGAATTAAGCATGATTAGGTTCATTGCTGTATTGAATAAGGAGATTGCTAAATGCATGTTAAAAGAAACGTTTTTATCACGCAATGACATGTTTGAAAAGGCAACAGAACCTAAACATCTTGCATTTTAATCAAATCTTTGAACATGAACAAAACTCATGTATTTTGCAAAATGACAAATCTAGCATTCAAACTGATTCGGATAAGTTTAGCAAATTGCTTAAGGATGCAAACGAATTTGAAAAGAACATGCTTAAACTTGGATCTTGTCTTTGTGAAACAATAATTTCTCAGGTTGTAAATGATGAATGATCACCTTGATCTACTTGAGGAGCTTTTTTGTGATATAACGTCCCACACATATGATGATGCTGTTTTACATGAACAAAACAAAAGTGTTGATGAACTCTTGTTAGAAAAATATGAAGTGGTGTTGCATGCAAGTCAAATAGGTTCTGAACTAAACAATGTTGTCTTCCAATCTAATGAACAAAAACATGTTTTTGAAAGCAATGGTTTGTGTGAACTAGTGTTGGACTGTGACATGCATCAAACTGAGAAAAAGGGAAGGTTAGCAAAAGTATCATCAAGAAAAAGAAAAGAAAAGTCCTTACACCTCACGGATACATTTTCTTCAAGAAGAACCAAAAGCATACTATGAACACTTGGTTGCATCAATCTTCACTTATTACATCCATTTGAGTTGCATAGTGGCTTAAAGAAGTTTAAGGATTTCCCAGAGCAACCCTTAGTTTTCTTGACTCAGCCTATAACATACTTGTTGGTTTATAAGTTTTTCTTGAGTCATGGATAGTTCAAGATAGTATCAAATCATTGCATCTTAAGTGGAGGTCGTGTGGAAGCTGTTTGAATGACTTGAGGAGTATTTGGATATATTATCCCCTGATAAAGCCGATATTTTACCAAGAAAAGCAAAACAAGGATTGAAAGAACTTATACACGAGAGATAGAGAGGAAACAGTTGTTTTAAACTAACATAACAAACTCTCTTCTGTCTTTGTGTTCGTTTTGTTTTCTTAATCATTTGAAGATTTGATGCACTCCCATGCGGCATCAACGACACATGTCAACATTGCATTGTTAGGTCTTTAGGGCATATAGTACTTGTATGAGCTTTTAGGGGTCATCTGACTTTCATATCTACAAGTATATGTCTTATTAAGTCTAGCATATCTTAGGACATGTTATACATATTGTTTTGTATGTGTTTGAACTATTTTTAGGTCAAGGAAGAGTGAGTGAAGACAAGGCAACATCCAAACATGAAGCTGAATCAAGATTGTCAAGTTGGCAGCTTGACACACTTATGATATTTCAGTCATATCTCTTCAGACCCGACTTCGAATGACCTAATTCTAATTGGAGCTTCAACACAAGAGACCAATCTACAACTTTTATGTTCAGCACATCTTCAGTAAATGACATTATTAGGTTCAAATATCGCAAGGAAAATGAAGCTGCTAATCAGCTGCCTGCTTGAAGGACCACCTGGAAGCAGCTGGAAATTCAACATGTCATATCTCATTGATCTCAACTGCAAATCAAATGATTCAAAAGACAAATTGAATTTCTTTTAATTATCTACAATATTGATTGAGATAAGAATGGCAAAATATGATTGGAAGGAGGCCAAATGACGTGGAACGGTCTGGTGTGTGCTGAAGACACACAACTTGACCCACTTGCAAAACAGCCTCAAAGCTCAACCAATCAAGGAGAGAACGCCAAGCTGTTTACAAAGAACATCAAAGGAATAATATGGGAGATTTATGGCTGGTCCAATGAGGAGAAAGGGTTCAAGACAACTTGCCAAAGACTTAAAACTCGGATGGACATTTCTGTTAGCAAACATAATTTCTTTCCTTTACTTGTAACTTTGTTCAAACTTCATTTTTCCAGCCATTGATTTCATTAGCTATTAGTTAGGTTCATATATGATTGTTTATCTTAGATTTAGCCTATAAATAGCCCAGCTCCCCTTGTAAAAGATAACCAATTCTTCAATAAAAACTTCAGCCGAAAGCTTCCTTTTTTCATTCAAGACTTTGTCTTGCTTTCCTTTAATTCAAGGGCTTTTGGATCCTTCAAGGCTTGAACAACCTTGTGATGAGCTACAGCCTAATCTTGTGGATACAAACACTGATGATGACACCTCACTGCCCCGCACAGGTCCCATGACAAGGAGTATGGCTAAGAAGTTGTTGCATTGTGTTGAATCATTTCTTTATAGGCATGAAGAGGATGAACCAAGCAGAGATGATGTCCATTGGGTTTATATGATACAAGCTTTGATCTAGTTGTATCAAAAACATGTTGTACATATCTTTAGTTGTTCTTTTTAATATTGTTGGTTGGTTAACCTTGTTTTAGGATAGTTTGTGTTGTATTATTGCCTTGTTTTTCAGGTACACGTACTTAGCTTGAAAATGCAATTAGAATCTGAATTTTTGTTCAAGCAAGGTGGTGACAAGCAAGTAGTTTACAAGCAAGGAGGTGACAAGCACACATGTCAAAAATCTGAATTGATCATCAACGCCAAACATGGATTGAAAAGCTGCTCAAAGCATGAACCAATTGGGAGAAGTCTTGCAAATGTTCAAACCAATCAAAAATAACTTGGAAACAAGCAAGCAAGCAGCACAAAATTGATCCAATCAGATTGAGGCTGTTTAAGGCATAATTCACGCAAGTTTAGTTTGAAAATTCAAAGCCAAACTTGCAACCAATCAAAGGCAATTCAAACCAAGTTGCTCAAAGTATTATCCAATCAAAATGATCAAGAATCGTGGCTGAGAACAAGCATGGAAGCACGGCAAAACAATTCAGCTTTCTTGGAACCAAAATTGTTCAAACAAGTTACCAAGCAAGCATGTTCCTTTTAGACTTGTACTTTGTACTTTAAACCTTGTACCTTTGTAAATTTCGTTGGTGATAAATAGACTAGGAACCTGAATGTAAAAATTACCACCATTCAAAAACATTTCAATCAAAATTTCCTTTAAGGAATTCTCAACTTTTCTAGTTGAAGTTTAAACCACTAAAACGGTTTCTTTCAAGTTCATAGCCTAGAACTTGTTAGTATTTACTTCATTTTTGGTTTACAGCATCTTAGGGTCTCAATGAGGTTTTAGATGTGTTGGAATGCCAAAGAGGAAGAGGTGTTGGCATGAATTGAGCCAAGGACAAACGATTACAGTTCAAGGGGTGTCATTGTGATGTTCTTTGCCATAGCCGAGGTTCAAATCAATTTGGAATAGAAGACAAAGTCTTGGAAACGTTTTCTAGCCTTTATTTGGCTCATCAATTGGTATCAGAGCCTTGGTTAGTCTTCTATTCATGATTACATTGTTTAACTTGCATAAAAATGATGCTGCCCAAAAACCGTGTAGTAAACTGTTTTTATGTCCATTTAGAATCTGTTAATTTAGGTAGTTAGTTTATGTTTAAAAGTGTTTATTAGTTAGTTTACAACAGTTTGGTAAGTTAGTTTAAGTAGCAAAAACCGAAAACACCACAAAAAGAACTTAGACTAGTCTGAAGTGTTGTTAGAATCTGTTTGTGTAGTTTAGTTAAAACCGTGTGTAACTTGTTGTTCTTGTTCAATCTAGCTTAGACAATGTTCATTAGGTCCTAATCTAGAAGTTTAAATGGTAGTTTAGTTAAGTCCTTAAAACAGAAAACTTTGAACACAAAAATAGATTAGTTGATAGTTTAGTTTGTAATCAAGTTGTTAAAATCTGTTTTTAGTAGTTGTGTGCAAACTGTTTTAGACGTTTTAGTTGCTGCCTTATTTAGCTTAGTTAGACTAGTTTACAACATAGTTTAAAGGTTTAGTTGGTTGTTTAGTTTAGAACAAGAAAAATCCGAAAACTAAAGAACAAAAAAGGTAGTTTTAGTTAACTATGTTTGCTGCCTAGTTTCTAGTTGATAAACGTTTGTTGAGTAGAATATAAAGACTTGCATCTAGTACCATCTAGTTTAGAAACTGTTTGTATCATAAAAACGAAATCCAAAACAAAAACAAAGTAGAATAGATAACTTAAAGTCACAACAAAACAAGTTAGTTTAGTTTGCATCAAAACTGTTTTCCATTAGTTGTTATAGTAATCAGCCCTTATAATTGCATTTAGAAACAACTAAGTTGCATTTAGCTATCTTAAGATTAGTTAGATCATTTGCATCAAAAACAGAAAAAAACAATTGCCAAAACCGTGTGTTTAGAACAAGTCTTTAAAGCTCATTTGAAATCTTGGTGAATGCTAATAGCTATATCTTTTTGTTGATTTCAATTGTTTCAAACAACTTGTTGGACTTAGATACATCCTGGAAGTTAGGAATTGTTTAAGCCCCCACACTGTTAAAAAGCTATCCAATTGTTGTTTTAGATCAATTTCTGAACTTACCTTGCACTATAATCAATTTGAACTTGTTGTAATTGTGAATTGATTTCTCACTACATAGTGTTTAGCCGTGTTGTGTACGAGAAACTTTCAAATTCCAAATACAGCAAACCTTGTGCAATTAAAGGCCGTGAGCAATGACTCATGTAGGCCTTGAGCAGTAGTCTCACAACAATCAAGCAAACACCCCAAAGAAAGAAAATTAAGCTTGATTGAGAAACACACGAGAGAAAAGCCATTATTGTTGTGATATATCATGTTTGAATGATTGCAAAATGCATATGTGATATGTGAGCATGTAGATTGTTGTGATATATTGCAAAATGCATATGTGAGCATGTATGTGTGTATAACGTTTAAAGTATATGTGTGCATGAGATTGAATTTATGAGCTAAATGTGAAATTGATTGAATGAATCAAGATTGAACAAGTTTGATTAAGATCATGAGATTGAACTTGGCCAATTCAATCACATGTCTAAATCAAGACATGTTCAAACTGATCTTAGATGATATATATGTCAATACATGTTAATTATATGATCTAACCAAGCCTTGAAGTCACATGACTTACAATATAAGGCAAATTGCTCGGTTTAGTATCCTATTGCAGGTTTTGGTTCATATCTTGAGCAAATGAACTCCAAATTGAGTGATTCAAAAGCCCACATGATCCTTATTTAATTTAGAATCTAATTGGCTGAGGAAAAGCATGCTTGACACGGATAAAAACTGACTTGACCCGGTGGTGAAGCTTATTGACCTTTATAAGGGTTATTTTGGTAATTTCACCATTTGGACTTCTCATTCTTATTTGGTCTTCTTCCAACTGATTTATATGATCATATGACACATTTATAAGTCATGTCACATCATGGCAAAAATGAATCTGGAGCAGCACCATGTCTAGGTTCATCCTAGGACAAAGTTCCTATTTTTGTGCTAAGGGGTATTCTGGTCTCTTCACTTGCCAATGGATCTTCTAACGTGTTATATATTGTTTATATGATGTTTATATGTGTTTATATCACATATGGTACGTGCCCTATATTTATGGAAATGGGCAGCATGGTATCTCAAATGGAATTCTTATATTATGGTCATCACATCTATGGTTTTCTTGGAATTCTTGGCATTCTTCATATGGTATTCTATGCTACATGTTGAAGACATAAATGACTATATATTATATGTGTGCACACGGATATGGATGGATATTGGCGCACAAATGTTCAGCTTTTGAACAAGTCAAGGCAAGTTGAAACAAATCCTATTTTGGTGCTGATTTCAAATGGCTATTCTTGCTTATATTTCAACGGCTATCTTGGTTCAAAATTGGAGCAAAATTTCGTGTGATATATGGTCAAGGTTCAGATTATATTGTGTGACAAAAAGCAAGTCCTACAATGTAGCAAAGTTGAAGCAAAAATCTCTCAACCAAGAAAGATGCAACGGCTATATGATTCAAAGGTTGGAGACCAATTCAAACTCAAAGGCATGGCTGGTTTCTATCTATCTTTGAACTATTCTCCAATGCCTTGATTCTAGGCATTCCAACGTTTATTTGTGTTCAAAATGAGGAGATAAAATTGTTCAAAACACATGCCAATTCAGCTGCATACATGGCAAGTTATTCACACATGGACATTGCTGATTGGAGCTGCCTTTTAAACGTTCAAATGAAGTCATTTTCCACCTCATTTTCAACGGCTATAATGGATAAAATGAAGGATAAAAGTTCAGATTGGAAGACCATTTCAAAGCATCAAAAGATCAACTTTATCTTGAAAGTCAAATGCTGAATTTGAAAGCTAGAAAAGTGCTGATTTTTCTCCATTCTTCAACCATGCCAACGTCTCTTAAGAGGAGCCTTTAGGCTGTCCTCTTGGCTATAAATAGCTCCAAAGATGAAGAGTAAATGCATCCAACGAAAAAGAGCAAGAAAGCAAGCAAGACAATTAGCTCTTTATTTCCATTCTTCTCTTCTATTCTTCTATATTGAAGAACACATTTGCAGCAAGCTTTATGATTGTATAGTTCTTCATTTCTTGTCATTTCAACACCTTTTAAACGACATATTGTAAGGGAGAAGCTGGTGTATAAAGCTTACTCCTTAGAGGTGAGCAAAAGGTGCAAAGGTGCAAAGGTGAAACAAACTAGTGCTGATTTTCAGTTTTGGTGCAGCCTCTTGAAGAAGTTGGTGAAAAGCTTCTTCCTTTGGCTTTGTAAGGTGACTTTGGTGTTTGGTGTTTAGTGAAATCCAAGAGAAGGTGTCTCTTGGGACTGGAGTAGGTCACATTGACCGAACCAGGATAATTCCTTGTGTTCTTTACTTATTTCCTGCACTTACTGTTTTCTGCCTGAAAATTACACTAACTTGGCACGCATAATTGAACAAGCAAACAGTCTTAGAATTGCATGAATTTTGGATATATTATACTTCAATGTGTTAGCTTTCATTAGCCGCAAGAATCACTAAATTCTAAGGAGTTTAGCCTATTCAAATCGTCTTCACAAAATTGTTGCTACATTCTGTGAACAATTCTGACCAGTGTGCAAAACTTGTTCAATTTGAATAGGTTATCCTGCGAATCTTGAAGTGAGCCTTATATCAAATTAAACTAGACATCATAAGGTTTAATTTGACATAAGATTCATCAAAATAGCACGGGTAGATTTTGAGATATCATCGTTTGAAGTTAAGCTAACATTCTGCCTGAAACTGCCAGAATTGCACACTTTACTTTTCTTGCTTGTTTGAACGTGCTAACTTGCTTGGAATTGACTGAAATTTTTATGACATACTATAAACATTCTAAACTTGATCTCTGCCAAGTTTGAGAGCTTGCACAGGTGTATAAGTGGTTCAACCAAAGCACTCAAAACGTTGAACTGTTTCTGGAAATTCCAGAACCTGAGGCTAAAGAGGCAAAGGGGTCTTCAAACAAGTTTTTGAAGGTAATTATAGTGTAATTTCCGCTAATCCACTATTCACCCCCCCCCCCCTCTAGTGGTGCTATACAGGTCCAACAATTGGTATCAGAGCAAGGTTGAGCACCATATTCTTATTTGAGCTGAAAACAGTTTACACTCCAAGTTGCAAAGTTGCTGGAAATTTTCTGGTTGTCTTATACTCTTCATATTTGGTATCTACAACAAGGTGACACTTTCTTTCCTTCTTATAAGTGTTTTAAACGTTTTCTCACACACTAAGAAGCATGTCTAAGTCACACATGAAAATAGAATTAGAAGGCATGTCCACACAAAGACCACCTCTTTTTGATGGAGAAAACTTTAGTCATTGGAAACTTAGGATGAAATTGTTCTTAATGGCTATTGATATAGACTTGTGGTCTATCATTGAAGATGGACCTTATGTGCCTACTAAGCATGTTATAATTGATGGCTTATCACGAGAAGTTGAGAAATATAGAAAAGATTGGAGTGATGAAGATAAAAAGAAAATGAGTCTTAATGCTAAAGCAATGCAATTATTGTTGAATGGTTTAAGTAGGAGTGAATCTGCCTATGTCTCTTCATGCTTAAGTGCAAAGGATATGTGGAAATGTCTTGAAATGAAGCATGAAGGAACTAATCAAGTAAAGGAATCAAAGATTAACATGTTAATGACTACACTTGAAACATTTCATTTACTGCCTAATGAATCAATTGTTGATATGGATTTAAGGCTTACAAACTTATACAACTCACTTGAATCCCTTGGTAAAACGTTTTTGATGAAAGAAAAAGTGCAAAAAGTTTTGAGAAGTTTGCCAATTGAATGGGATGCCAAAGTTAGTGCCATTGAAGAAAGCAAAGATCTTTCTCAAATAAAACTTGATGAATTGATAGGCTCCTTAAAAGTTTATGAAAACAAGTTGAATATAAGAAAGGCTGAAACTAGTAACAAGTCTAAATCACTTGCATTTGTAACAAATGAACCCGAATCATCTAATCAAGCCGAGTATGAAAGTGATGATGAAAGTGATGAAGAAGACATAATGTTGTTAGCTAGGCGTTTAAGGAAGTTTTTCAAGAAAAGACCAACCAAAAGAAAATCAATATCAGCCGCCCCTATCAATGTGAAATCTAACAAACAAGATGGTAAATGGTATGATAAAGAACTTAAGTGTTATGAATGTGGCAAACAAGGACACATCTCATATGATTGTCCAAACAAGAACAAAAACCGTGACATGGATGAAAAGACAAGGACAAAAACTAGAGTAGAACCTATGCAAAGGAGGAAGAAAGCTCTCAAGGTAAGTTCAAGCACTTGGGATGACACATCTTCATCCGAATCCGAGGAGGAACCTGAAGTTGCACAAACATGTTTGGCTTCAAAGTCTACAAATGAGGTAACATTCGATTCTGACTCTGAATGTGATTTTACTCAAGATGAATTGTTGGATGAATTAGAAAAGTTGCATGATAGATATAAGAAGCTATCCAAGGAGAAGAAAAGAATAGTTGAGGAGAAGAACAAGTTGGAGACGTCTAACTTGAATCTAACTTCTCAACTAGAAGTTCTTCAACTTGAATCATCTAACACTATTAGTTCAATGCAAAATCAGATTAAGGAACTTAAGAACAAACATGAAAATGTGCAATGTGTGCAATGTGTTGATTTCAAAGTTTTAAAGTCTAAATTACATGAAATACAAACTGAATTTGAATCATTAAAAGCATGCAACCTAGACTTGAACAAATCTTTAGAACAATTTAAGAATGGTTCCAACATGTTAGACACTCTTATTGCATCTCAAAAGCATGGAAATGACAAACAAGGTCTTGGATATGTTAAAGAAGCTGAATACACACCTAAGGAAACAACATTTGTATCATCTTCAACCAACATGAAATATAGGCCAAATGCATTTAGAAATGAACCTATTCTGCCCACACCACCTTCATCACAAAGATTGCAAAATGCATCAACATATAGGAAGGCAAATACACCTAGAAACCATGCTTACATGTATACAAGAATGCCTAAACAAAGTAGTATGAAATCTGCTCAAGCTATGCCTTATATGCAACAACATGCTTATGTGAAGAACATGACATACTCTCGGCCTAAATCAGCTTACAACACACGGCCTAGACACACACAACATCTTGCGTATACACGGCCTAAATTCAATGCTTATACACGGCCAAGATATAACTCATATACATGGCAACATTCAAATGCATATAGAACTTACAATGCTTATCCAACTAGACATAAATGTGCAGCCCCTTTTCAATCATATTCTATGTATCAAAATCCACTATTTGTTCATCATATGCAACATGATTTTAACATTTCAAAACCAAGAAAGGTTGTTCAAGTTTGGGTACCTAAAGGTACACTAACATGAACTTAACTTGTCTAACCTTGAAAGGACCCAAAATCAAAGGGTACCTAAGTTGTTATTTACATTTGTAGGTACATAACATCAAAGAAAGACAAGTTGCTGGTTATAACAACAAAGAAGATGAAAAGAACAAAGCCAATTGGATAGTTGATAGTGGTTGCTCAAGACATATGACGGGCAACAAAAATTTGTTTAGCACACTTAAAAACGTTGCAAAAGGTGGCAAAGTTACCTTTGGAGACAACAACCAAGGCCAAATAATTGGCAAAGGCAAGGTTGGTGATCCAAACAAGTTTGAGATCAAAAACGTCCTACTTGTAAGTAACTTAACCTTTGAGCTTTTAAGTGTTTCTCAACTATGTGACAACAACTTGAATGTTCTCTTCTCCTCCACTTCTTGTAAGATAATGGATAAAAACAATCAAGTTGTGTTAAAAGGAAAACGTGAAGGAAACATATATGTGCTTAACATGGATGATATGCTAAGTAGTAACACAAAATGTCTTGTTTCACATGAATCTGATCCCAATCTTTGGCATAGACGTTTAGGACACATTGGTATATCAACCTTAGAAAAACTACACGCTAAAAGTCTTGTTAAAGGATTGCCTAAACTTAACTTGAATGATTTTCAACTATGTGAATCTTGTATCAAAGGCAAACATGTTAGAGAATCCCTTAAGCCTAAAACCGAGGTCACAACATCAAGAATACTAGAACTCTTGCATATAGACTTATTTGGTCCATGTAGAACAAGAAGCTTAGGTGGAAGTTATTATGTATGTGTAATAGTTGATGATTTCTCAAGATATACTTGGACATTGTTTCTTGCTTCAAAAGATGAAAGTGCATCATCTCTAGCTAATCAAATTAGACAACTTGAAAATGAACATGAATCACATGTTATTAAGATAAGGAGTGATAGAGGTGGTGAGTTTAAAAATAGTGAATTAATCAAATTCTGTAATGAAAAGGGTATAAAACATGAATTCTCCCCACCAAGAACTCCTCAACTTAATGGTGTAGTTGAAAGAAAGAATAGGACTATTCAAGAAGTAGCAAGAACAATGATGGTAGAAAACAAAGTACCTAAATTCTTATGGGCTGAAGCAGTAAACACTTCAAGTTATATGATCAACAGACTATCAATAAGAAAGAAATTGAACAAAACACCATTTGAAATCTTAAATAGACGACTCCCAAAAGTAAACTATCTAAAAGTCTTTGGTTGTAAATGCTTTGTATTGAACACAAAGGATAACTTAGATAAGTTTGATCCTAAGTCTGATGAACATATATTTGTGGGATATTCAATGAACTCTAAAGCATATAGATGTTATAATGCACAAACAAGAAAGATAGTTGAATCTATACATGTGAAGTTCAATGAAAATGCATATCTCCAAACAAGTAATCAACATGAAATCTATGTACCAAATGATCAAATACTTCATGATGAAGATGAACTTATCCTACCACCTACAAATGATCAAATTGAAACACCAAATCAAACTCTTGAAATGCATGAAGTTCAAACTCCCCCTACACAAGAACATAATGAAGAAAATGTGCCTAACCAACCTATTGAACATCATGAACCTATTGCAGATGCACAACCAAGTAATTGGTGGCAAATAAGAGATAAACAAAAGCATCCTCAAGAACTTATCATAGGAGATGTAAATCAAGGGGTTAGAACACGTAGGCAAATAGATCCTAATGAATATGATCAATGGCATGCACTTATATCCCAAATTGAACCTAAGAATGTGAATGATGCATTAAACGATGCATATTGGATAGATGCAATGCATGAAGAGTTAAACCAATTTGAAAGAAACAATGTGTGGGATTTAGTACCTAAACCCGAGGATAAATCAATCATTGGAACTAAATGGGTGTTTAGGAACAAAATGAATGAACAAGGGGTTGTAGTAAGAAATAAAGCAAGACTTGTAGCTCAAGGATATAATCAAGAAGAGGGTATTGATTACGATGAAACATTTGCCCCCGTAGCAAGATTAGAATCCATACGCCTCTTATTAGCTTTTGCATGTTATAATAACATCAAATTATTCCAAATGGATGTTAAGAGTGCATTCTTAAATGGCTATATCCAAGAAGAAGTTTTTGTTAAACAACCACCAGGCTTTGAAGATCCAAAGAACCCTAATCATGTATATAAACTTAAGAAAGCCTTATATGGTTTGAAACAAGCCCCCCGTGCATGGTATGAAAGATTTGCCAACTTTTTACTAAGTAACAACTTTCAAAGAGGAACCATAGATAGTACCTTATTCTTGAAAAAGAAAGACAAAGATTTGCTTGTAATACAAATATATGTAGATGACATAATCTTTGGTTCAACTAATCCTAACTTAGTAAAAGACTTTGAAGATTGTATGAAGTCTGAGTTTGAAATGTCTATGGTTGGTGAATTAAACTATTTCTTAGGCTTGCAAATAAAACAAACATCAAGTGGTATACATATCAATCAAGCCAAATACATAAGAGATATGATAAAGAAATTCAACTTTGAAAACTTGAAATCATCTCCAACACCAATGTGTACTTCAACAAAATTAGACAAAGATGAAAATGGTGTTGCATTTGATGAAAAACTATATAGGTCTATGATTGGTTCATTGCTATATCTAACTGCTAGTAGACCTGATATTATGTTTGCAGTATGTATGTGTGCAAGATTTCAAAGTATGCCTAAGTTGTCACACTTTAAAGCTGTAAAAAGAATATTTAGATATCTTCAACATACACCAACATTAGGCTTATGGTATGATAGACAATCTAGTCTAAGTCTACATGCATATTCAGATGCAGATTATGGTGGATGTAGAGTAGATAGAAAGAGCACTAGTGGAACATGTCAATTCCTAGGAAACTCACTAATATCTTGGTTTTCAAAGAAACAATCTAGTGTTGCACTTTCTACTACTGAAGCAGAATATATGGCTTTAAGTCTATGTTGTACTCAACTATTATGGATTAAACAACAACTTTCAGACTTTGAAATACAAGTAAATAATATCCCCATCTATTGTGATAGTACAAGTGCTATAAATTTGTCTAAAAACCCTGTACTACACTCTAAGGCAAAGCATATAGAAGTACGTTATCATTTTCTCCGTGATCATGTTAATCTTGGACATATACACATTGAACATGTTAGAACTGATCAACAAGTAGCTGACATATTCACTAAACCCCTTAATCAAGCTATCTTTGAGCATTTACGTGCAAGACTTGGATTAATTGCTCACACCTGACTACTACACCGTGCCCATAGTTTAGTCTTTTGCATAATTTACAAAATTAAGGGGGAGAGACATATGTATATCATGTTAAGGGGGAGATAACACATTAAAAGGGAGAGACATATGTATATCATGTTAAGGGGGAGATAACACATTAAAAGGGAGAGATATATGTATAACACATTAAGGGGGAGCAACTTAACTTGATTTAAAGAGAAGCTTATACTTGATTTAGATGCTTAATATACACATATGTGGGGTAATTTTGCAAATCATCAAAAGGGGGAGATTGTTGTGATATATCATGTTTGAATGATTGCAAAATGCATATGTGATATGTGAGCATGTAGATTGTTGTGATATATTGCAAAATGCATATGTGAGCATGTATGTGTGTATAACGTTTAAAGTATATGTGTGCATGAGATTGAATTTATGAGCTAAATGTGAAATTGATTGAATGAATCAAGATTGAACAAGTTTGATTAAGATCATGAGATTGAACTTGGCCAATTCAATCACATGTCTAAATCAAGACATGTTCAAACTGATCTTAGATGATATATATGTCAATACATGTTAATTATATGATCTAACCAAGCCTTGAAGTCACATGACTTACAATATAAGGCAAATTGCTCGGTTTAGTATCCTATTGCAGGTTTTGGTTCATATCTTGAGCAAATGAACTCCAAATTGAGTGATTCAAAAGCCCACATGATCCTTATTTAATTTAGAATCTAATTGGCTGAGGAAAAGCATGCTTGACACGGATAAAAACTGACTTGACCCGGTGGTGAAGCTTATTGACCTTTATAAGGGTTATTTTGGTAATTTCACCATTTGGACTTCTCATTCTTATTTGGTCTTCTTCCAACTGATTTATATGATCATATGACACATTTATAAGTCATGTCACATCATGGCAAAAATGAATCTGGAGCAGCACCATGTCTAGGTTCATCCTAGGACAAAGTTCCTATTTTTGTGCTAAGGGGTATTCTGGTCTCTTCACTTGCCAATGGATCTTCTAACGTGTTATATATTGTTTATATGATGTTTATATGTGTTTATATCACATATGGTACGTGCCCTATATTTATGGAAATGGGCAGCATGGTATCTCAAATGGAATTCTTATATTATGGTCATCACATCTATGGTTTTCTTGGAATTCTTGGCATTCTTCATATGGTATTCTATGCTACATGTTGAAGACATAAATGACTATATATTATATGTGTGCACACGGATATGGATGGATATTGGCGCACAAATGTTCAGCTTTTGAACAAGTCAAGGCAAGTTGAAACAAATCCTATTTTGGTGCTGATTTCAAATGGCTATTCTTGCTTATATTTCAACGGCTATCTTGGTTCAAAATTGGAGCAAAATTTCGTGTGATATATGGTCAAGGTTCAGATTATATTGTGTGACAAAAAGCAAGTCCTACAATGTAGCAAAGTTGAAGCAAAAATCTCTCAACCAAGAAAGATGCAACGGCTATATGATTCAAAGGTTGGAGACCAATTCAAACTCAAAGGCATGGCTGGTTTCTATCTATCTTTGAACTATTCTCCAATGCCTTGATTCTAGGCATTCCAACGTTTATTTGTGTTCAAAATGAGGAGATAAAATTGTTCAAAACACATGCCAATTCAGCTGCATACATGGCAAGTTATTCACACATGGACATTGCTGATTGGAGCTGCCTTTTAAACGTTCAAATGAAGTCATTTTCCACCTCATTTTCAACGGCTATAATGGATAAAATGAAGGATAAAAGTTCAGATTGGAAGACCATTTCAAAGCATCAAAAGATCAACTTTATCTTGAAAGTCAAATGCTGAATTTGAAAGCTAGAAAAGTGCTGATTTTTCTCCATTCTTCAACCATGCCAACGTCTCTTAAGAGGAGCCTTTAGGCTGTCCTCTTGGCTATAAATAGCTCCAAAGATGAAGAGTAAATGCATCCAACGAAAAAGAGCAAGAAAGCAAGCAAGACAATTAGCTCTTTATTTCCATTCTTCTCTTCTATTCTTCTATATTGAAGAACACATTTGCAGCAAGCTTTATGATTGTATAGTTCTTCATTTCTTGTCATTTCAACACCTTTTAAACGACATATTGTAAGGGAGAAGCTGGTGTATAAAGCTTACTCCTTAGAGGTGAGCAAAAGGTGCAAAGGTGCAAAGGTGAAACAAACTAGTGCTGATTTTCAGTTTTGGTGCAGCCTCTTGAAGAAGTTGGTGAAAAGCTTCTTCCTTTGGCTTTGTAAGGTGACTTTGGTGTTTGGTGTTTAGTGAAATCCAAGAGAAGGTGTCTCTTGGGACTGGAGTAGGTCACATTGACCGAACCAGGATAATTCCTTGTGTTCTTTACTTATTTCCTGCACTTACTGTTTTCTGCCTGAAAATTACACTAACTTGGCACGCATAATTGAACAAGCAAACAGTCTTAGAATTGCATGAATTTTGGATATATTATACTTCAATGTGTTAGCTTTCATTAGCCGCAAGAATCACTAAATTCTAAGGAGTTTAGCCTATTCAAATCGTCTTCACAAAATTGTTGCTACATTCTGTGAACAATTCTGACCAGTGTGCAAAACTTGTTCAATTTGAATAGGTTATCCTGCGAATCTTGAAGTGAGCCTTATATCAAATTAAACTAGACATCATAAGGTTTAATTTGACATAAGATTCATCAAAATAGCACGGGTAGATTTTGAGATATCATCGTTTGAAGTTAAGCTAACATTCTGCCTGAAACTGCCAGAATTGCACACTTTACTTTTCTTGCTTGTTTGAACGTGCTAACTTGCTTGGAATTGACTGAAATTTTTATGACATACTATAAACATTCTAAACTTGATCTCTGCCAAGTTTGAGAGCTTGCACAGGTGTATAAGTGGTTCAACCAAAGCACTCAAAACGTTGAACTGTTTCTGGAAATTCCAGAACCTGAGGCTAAAGAGGCAAAGGGGTCTTCAAACAAGTTTTTGAAGGTAATTATAGTGTAATTTCCGCTAATCCACTATTCACCCCCCCCCCCTCTAGTGGTGCTATACAGGTCCAACAATTATTTGTCAACAAGTAAGAGGAAAGACAAGAGAGAATTGCACAAGAAAGAAAAGTGAGGAAAAGCCCAAAATTGAACATTGCAAAAGGGAAATTCCTGTGCAAAGCTCAAAAGAAAGAAAGTGCCAAAGAAAAACCCAAAGTGTTGTAGATTTGAAATATTGAAAGTTTCCAAAGCAAACCCTTGCTGACACTTTGTTTGTGTGCTTTTACTTTCACTTTACTTCAATTGATAATGCATATGCTGTAAAGTAAATTGAGGGATTGTCTTAAACAACCCCGTAGATTTCATTCAGCCAGAACAACAATTTGACTTCTGTGATTTTCTTGAATCCTTAGGAGAAATAGTCCAAATTGCTGTTTTGAACAATTGTCAACATAAAGTAGAGTATTTGCATCTTGTCAATATTTTAATTGGCTTTTGAGATTGTTTTCTGAATCATGGGTCCCCAACAGAAAGATAATGCACCATCCCCGTCCCCAACTACTCCTGTTCCATCCCCAGTCCCTGTTACCCTAGAGAATATACAGCAAACACTCACTTTCCTTGTTAATCAGTTTGGTTTAATGAAAAGTGACATAGAGGATAACAAACAGAGGATAAGCAAAGTAGAAAAGCCAACCTCAGATCAAAAGGAACCTAGTATACCTTTTCAAGAAGGCACCTCTTATGGTAATGAGTCTCATGTTGAACGTAGAAAGGTCACATCACATAGAGGTAGAGGTAGAGGTCGAGGTAGTAATGTGATGAGCTATAGCCTAACCTTGTGAATACAAACACTGATGATGACACCTCACTGCCCCGCACAGGTGATGCGTGCAACTCGTGGGCTCCAACGATTCCACCTTCCAAACGTCCTTCACAAAGGGTTAGGCACAAGGAAGAAGACTTCCCCTTGCTTCCTTAGTGATTAAAAACGTGTGGATTGAACGAATGAGCAAGACCAACACTTCAAGATGGTCGTTGATCAGGCAAACCAAAACGGCCCTCCTGGACGGCACCTTTAAGCTATGGCAACACCTTCAATATGCTCAACTTTGAAGGATCTTAACCTAGGTTTTTAATGCAAAACCAAGAAAACAAAGTCTCACACAAAGTGAAAGAAATATCAAGGATTCTTATTCATCAAAAGGTGAGTTTACAATCAGCAAAAGGGGTCTATTTATAGGCCTAAAAAACGTCCCCTTTCAGCTTGAAATGGCTAGAAATAATTCAAATAAAGCTATCTAACAAATGTTTAAATTTGAACTTTGCTTGAATTTCAAAACTAAGATAATTCTAGCTAAAACTTGAAATGCTTGGAAGTTGATATCTTCAATGTATCTAGCAGCTTATGGAGTCTTGGAGGAGTTGTTTGATGAGTAGTATGCGCTTGGATTTGAGTTCACAAGATGGCTGAAGTTTGAATGCAAGTGGAGTTTGAATTTGACTTCAAACTTGAATTCAATTTGAATCAGGCTCTATCTTCTCAAGATGGCATGTTCCATGGATAAAGAAGTGTAGAAAATCTGATTTTGATGATGATAAGATGGCTGGACTTGAATTCAAAAGATGGTTGAAGTTCGAATTCAAATTGAGTTTGAATTTGAATTCAAACTTGAATTCAATTTGAATTGGTCTTATCCTCTTCTTTCTCTTCAAACATGGCGTGTAGATGGCTAGGATAAGACTGATAGCTTCTTGAAATTTAAGTCTCCAATTGGTTGAGATTTGAATTCAAATCATGGTTGCTTTGAATTTAAACTCAATTGATCATTATCCGTTTGCTTCAAACATGGCCGGCCCCCTTTTGTGGATAATGGAGATGATTTTGATTTCAACTTGATCAAGAGATTCTATCTTGGACACCTTTGAATTTGTCTTAGCGTAGACAAACATTCTTTTCGAATATTCTCTTGAAACATTCTCTTCAAACATTCTCTTCAGACATTCTCTTGAAACATTCTCTTGAAACATTCTCTTGAAACATTCTCTTGTACCTAATTTACCTACAAAGCAAATACATAAAACTAAGATCACAAGACACAAGATAAATTCAAAAAACAAAGAATGTAGACGTGCATGCTGATACATGCTCAAGTTGAAGGTTCAATGAAATGAACCCAAGGAGTCTTAGGTTCATCTTGAACATGCTTGTACAAGAAGGTGGCAACTTGATGACAAAGTTCCCTTGCCCTCCTTCTTGTCATAGGACCTTTGACCTCTTGATGGGGCCCTTGATCCTCATCGGACCCTTGATCCTCATCAACAGGTCCCATAACAAGGAGTATGGCTAAGAAGTTGTTGTATTGTGTTGAATCATTTCTTTACAGGCATGAAGAGGATGAACCAAGCAGAGATGATGTCCATTGGGTTTATATGATACAAGCTTTGATCTAGTTGTATCAAAAGCATGTTGTACATATCTTTAGTTGTTCTTTTACTATTTGTTGATTGGTTAACCTTGTTTTAGGATAGTTTGTGTTGTATTATTGCCTTGTCTTTCAGGTACACGTACTTAGCTTGAAAACGCAATTAGAACCTGAATTTTTGTCCAAACAAGGAGGTGATAAGCAAGTAGCTTACAAGCAAGGAGGTGACAAGCACCCATGCCAAAATCTGAATTATTCTCCACGCAAACAAGGATGTACAAGATGCTCAAATCATGAACCAATTAGAAGAAGTCTTGCAAATGTTCAAACCAATCAAAACAAAGTTGAAGAAAAGCAAGCAAGCTGCACAACAAATGATCCAATCAAACTCTTTGAAGAAGGACGGCTGGTTTATGGCTAGTTGGTTTGAAAATTCAAAGCCTAACTTACAACCAATCAAAGGCAATCCAAAGTAAGCTGCTCAATGTATTATCCAATCAAAACTTTGGCTGAAAACTAGCAAGGAATACACGGCAAAGCAACCAGATTTCTTGGAACCAAAATTGTTCAAAAAGCAAGCATGTTATTCCAAGTCTTGTACTTTGTACTTTAAACTTTGTACCTTGTAATTTTCGTTTGTTATAAGTAGCATAGGAAGCTGAATGTACAAACAACACAATTTCAAACACATTTCAATCAGATTTTCCTTTAAGGAGTTCTCAACTTTCTAGTTGAAGTTAAAACCACTTAACGGTTTCTTTCAAGTTCATAGCCTAGAACTTGTTAAGTATTTACTTCATTTTTGGTTTACAGCATCTTAGGGTCTCAATGAGGTTTTAGATGTGTTGGAATGCCAAAGAGGAAGAGGTGTTGGCATAAATTGAGCCAAGAACAAACGGTTACAGTTCAAGGGGTGTCATTGGGATGTTCTTTGCCATAGCCGAGGTTCAAATCAGTTTGGAGTAGAAGACAAAGTCCTTGGAAATGTTTTCTAGCCTTCATTTGGCTCATCAATTGGTATCAGAGCTAGGTTAGTCTTCTATTCATGTTTACATTGTTTAAACTTGCATATGAATGATGCTGCCCAAAACCGTGTAGTAGACTGTTTTGTTGTTCATTTAGAATTTGTTTATTTAGATAGTTAGTTCATGTTTTAAAGTGTTTATTAGTTGGTTTACAATAGTTTGGTAACTTAGTTTTTAGTAGCAAAAACCGAAACACCACAAAAAGAACTTAGACTATACTTAAGTGTGATAGAATCTGTTTGTGTAGTTTAGATTAAAAACCGTGTGTAACTTATTGTTCTTGTTCAATCTAGCTTAGATAATGTTCATTAGACCCTAATATAGAAGTTTAAATGGTAGTTTAGATAAGTCCTTAAAACAAAAAACTTGAACACAAAATTAGAATAGTTGATAGTTTAGTTTGTAATCAAGTTGTTAAATTCTGTTTTTTTTTTGTAGTTGTGTGCAAACTGTTTAGGCGTTGTAGTTGTTGCCTTATTTAGCTTGGTTAGACTAGTTTACAACATAGTTAAAAGGTTTAGTTGGTTGTTTAGTTTAGCACAAGCAAATCCGAAAACTAAGCACAAAAAAAGGTAGTTTTAGTTAGCTATGTCTGCTGCCTAGTCTCTAGTTGATACACGTTTGTTGTGTTGAATACATAAACACTTGCATCTAGTATCATCTAGCTTAGAAACTGATTGCATCATACAAACGAAAACCAAAACAAAAACAAGTAGAATAGATAACTTAAAAACAAAACAAAACAAGTTAGTTAGTTTGCATCAAAACTGATTTCCATTAGTGTTATAGTAATCAGCCCTTATAAATTGCCTTTAGAAACAACTAAGTTGCATTTAGCTATCTTAAGATTAGTTAGATCATTTGCATCAAAAACAGAAAAAGAAAAAAAGGACACTTGCCAAAACCGTGTGTTTAGAACAACTCCTTAAGGCTCATTTGAAATCTTGGTGAATGCTAATAGCTTTATCTTTTTGTTGATTTCAATTGTTTCAAACAACTTGTTGGAGTTAGATACATTCTGGAAGTTAGGAATTGTTTAAGCCCCACACTGTTAAAGAGCTATCCAATTGTTGTTTTAGATCACTTTCTGAACTTACCTTGCACTATATTCAATTTGAAATTGTTGTAATTGTGAATTGAATTCTCACTACATAGTGTTTAGCCGTGTTGTGTACGAGGAACTTTCAAATTCCAAATACAACAAACCTTGTGCAATTAAAGGCCGTGAGCAATGTCTCATGTAGGCCGTGAGGAGTAGTCTCACAACAATCAAGCAAACCCCTCCAAAGAAAGAAAATTAAGCTTGATTGAGAAAATACGCGAGAGAAAAGCCAATATTTGTCAACAAGTAAGAGGCAAGACAAGAGAGAATTGCACAAGAAAGAAAAAAGAGGAAAAGCCCAAAAGTTGAACATTGCAAAAAGGAAATTCCTGTGCAAAGCTCAAAAGAAAGAAAGTGCCCAAAAAGAACCAAAGTGTTGTAGTTTTGAAATATTGAAAGTTTCTAAAGCAAACCCTTGCTGACACTTTGTTTGTGTGCTTTTACTTTCACTTTACTTCAATTGATAATTGCATATGATGTAAAGTAAATTGAGGGATTGTCTTAAACAACCCCGTAGATTTCATTCAGCCAGAACAACAATTTGACTTCTGTGATTTTCTTGAATCCTTAGGAGAAATAGTCCAAATTGCTGTTTTGAACAATTGTCAACATAAAGTAGAGTATTTGCATCTTGTTAATATTTTAATTGGCTTTTGAGATTGTTTTCTGAATCATGGGTCCCAACAGAAAGATAATGCACCATCCCCGTCCCCATCTACTCCTATCCCATCCCCAGTCCCTATTACCCTAGAGAATATACATCAAACACTCACTTTCCTTGTTAATCAGTTTGGTTTAATGAGAAGTGACATAGAGGATAACAAACAGAGGATAAGCAATGTAGAAAAGCCAACCTCAGATCAAAAGGAACCTAGTATACCTTTGCAAGAAGGCACCTCTTATGGTAATGAGTCTCATGTTGAACGTAGAAAAGTCACATCACTTAGAGGTAGAGGTAGAGGTCGAGGTAGTAATGGTGGTCGTAGGAACGTTTCTTTTGAGGAAAGATTTGATAGTCTCCCTGAGTACAATGAAAAACACTATCCGGAAGAACGATATGATGAACGTCAGCCTGATAGAAATGAACATCTTGAAGAAGAGTACATTACTACTAAACTGACAATACCCCCCTTCCAAGGAAAAAGTGATCCTGAAACATATCTGCAATGGGAAACAAAAGTAGATCATATGTATTCTTGCACTAACTATTCTCAATTGGCCAAAGTGCGGTATGCAACTTTTGAATTTGTAGATTATGCTTTACTTTGGTGGGAACAATTGAAGAACACCAGGAGAAGAACAAGACAGCCCCCTGTTGTTACTTGGTCCGAGCTGAAACAAGAGATGAGGAAGAGATTCATATCTCCTTCCTATGAAAGAAGCGTTTTCCAGAAATTGCAACAACTTTCTCAAGGTAATAGATCTGTCGATGAATTTTATAAAGAATTAGAACATTTGCTTACCAGGGCTAACATAGAAGAAGCTGAGGAAGCCACAATGGCTAGATTTCTAGCTGGTTTGAACAAAGAAATTTCATTTAAGGTGGAACTTACACCTTACTCTGATCTGGCTTCTATGGTTCACATTGCTGAGAAAGGGGAAAGACAATTGAAGGTAAAAAAGCCTAACCCTTCTTTTCGGACTAATCCTTTGAGTTTTCCTAGAACACAGTCCAGGACGCCTTTCCGTCCACAACAAGGTCAAGGCCGTGGATTCCAAGGAAAATCAACCCAGAACATCCAAAATCGTCCAAAGCTTCCCATCCCTGACAAAGGCAAAGCCAAGGTGGAAGGTACGCCTAATTTTAAGACTCGTGATATTCAATGTTTTAAATGCTTAGGAAAAGGTCATTTTGCTAATCAATGTCCCAACCCTAAACGCATCTTGTTTATTGAAGAGTCTAATGAGTATTATTCTGAGGAAGAATTGGAGGAGAGTGAAGAAAACAATGAAATTGAACAAACATGTGAGGAAGAAGAAGAGATTAGTGAAGAGATTAATGAGTGTGAAACAAAAGAGTTCTTAGTTGTCCGTCGAGCTCTAAGTGCCCAAATTAAGACTGAAGAACCTGAAATACAACGAGAGAACATATTCCACATTCACTGTATGGTTAAAAAGAAAGTCTGCACTTTAATCATTGACTCTGGTTCATGTACCAATGTTGCAAGTTTTGAACTTGTTAGGAAACTTGAGTTACCTTTATATAATCACCCCCGTCCTTATAGACTTACGTGGCTTAATGAGTGTGGTGAAGTTAAAGTAACAAAGCAAGTCCTAGTTCCTTTATCAATTGGTGGGTATTCTGCTGAGGTGTTATGTGACGTAGCCCCTATGCAATCAAGTCATATCTTATTAGGTAGACCGTGACAATTTGACAACAAGGTTACATATGATGGTTACCTGAATAGATATTCCTTTAGGCATAACAATAAATTGTTCAAATTAAATGCCTTGCCCCCGCACAAAGTCTTTGAGGATCAACAACGAATGTTAAAAAGCCATAATGATCCAAAAGAAAAGGAATTGGAAAGGATTTTCATCAAAGAAAACCAACTGAAAACTTCTCATCTTAAAATTGAACCAAAAGAAATCAAAGTTTCTGCTGAACCATCTCTAAAGAAATGTGCATTCTTTGCATCTCAAAGCGAGGTATTCCATGCTATCAATTCAAACAAAACTGTTTATATCTTGCTTTACAAAGAAACTATGTTCTCTTCATCTGAAATACCATCTACTTTACCAAGTGAAGTTGCATCTTTACTTCAAGAATTTTCTAGCTTGTTTCCTGAAGGAGATCCCCCAGGTTTACCACCTCTAAGAGGCATTGAGCATCAAATAGATTTCATTCCAGGAGCTATTCTACCAAACAGACCTGCCTATAGAGCCAATCCCGAGGAAACTAGGGAAATCCAAAAACAGGTTGAGGAATTATTGACCCAAGGTAAGGTAAGAGAGAGTATGAGTCCTTGTGCTGTTCCTGTTATCATTGTCCCTAAGAAAGATGGAACTTGGAGAATGTGTACTGATTGTAGAGCCATCAATAAGATCACTGTGAAGCATAGATACCCTATCCCTAGATTGGATGACATGTTGGATATGTTGTATGGGTCTAGATGCTTTAGCAAAGTAGATCTTAAACAAGGTTATTTCCAAGTGAGAATTAGGGAAGGTGATGAATGGAAAACTGCCTTTAAGACTAAATTTGGATTGTACGAATGGTTAGTTATGCCCTTTGGTTTAACCAACGCCCCTAGTACTTTCATGAGGTTAATGAATGAGGTCTTAAGGAAATTCATAGGGAAATTTGTAGTAGTATACTTTGATGACATTCTTATCTACTCCAAAACCCTAAGTGAACATCTGATCCATCTAAAAGCTGTTTTTGTCACCCTACAGAAAGAAAAGTTATATGCTGATTTCAAGAAGTGTTCTTTCTGTCTGGAGAAGGTTACATTCTTAGGATTTGTGATTAGTGCTGAAGGAATTGAAATGGACCAAGAGAAAGTTAAATCCATAACTGACTGGCCAACCCCTAAATCTGCTGGAGACGTTAGGAGTTTTCATGGATTAGCTAGCTTCTATAGACGTTTTGTGAAGGATTTCTCTACCATAGCTGCACCCTTGAATGAGTTAGTCAAGAAAGATGTAAGTTTTGAATGGGGAGAATCACAACAACAAGCCTTTGAGGAACTTAAGAAACGTCTAACTTCTGCACATATCTTGAGATTGCCTAACTTTGATGAAATGTTTGAAGTTGAATGTGATGCCAGTGGAGTTGGCATTGGAGCTGTATTGCATCAAGGTAACAAACCTGTTGCCTACTTTAGTGAGAAATTGAAAGGAGCTTCCATAAATTATTCAACCTATGATAAAGAATTGTATGCCCTTGTCCGTTCTTTACAAACTTGGCAACATTATCTGCAACCTAAGGAATTTGTGATTCATACTGATCATGAAAGCCTTAAGTATCTAAAAGGTAAAGGAAAATTGAACAAAAGACATGCCAAATGGGTTGAATTCATTGAACAATTCCCTTATGTGATCAAGTATAAGCAAGGAAAGGAAAATGTTGTTGCTGATGCCTTATCTCGTCGCTATACTTTGATTACTACTCTTTCATGTAACATGTTTGGTTTTGAGTCTATTAAAGAGATGTATCATTCTGATCATGACTTTAGTTCTATCTATCAAGCATGCATTGATTCACCTTTTGCTAAATATTACTTGCATGATGGTTATTTGTTTAAAGAACATAAGTTATGTGTACCAATGTGTTCATTAAGAGAGTTGTTGATAAAAGAAGCTCACGGAGGAGGTTTAATGGGTCATTTTGGCTCGTTAAAAACTTTGGAAACACTTAAGGAGCATTTCTTCTGGCCGCATATGAAAGCACATGTTGATAAGGTATGTGACCAATGTATTACTTGCAAACAAGCAAAATCTAGAACACAACCACATGGATTGTACACTCCCTTATCTGTTCCAAGCTCACCTTGGACTGATCTTTCTATGGACTTTGTATTGGGATTGCCTCGATCCAAAACTGGTAAAGATAGCATCTTTGTTGTTGTTGATAGATTTTCCAAAATGGCACATTTCATTGCATGTAAGAAAGTTGATGATGCTATTCATATTGCTGATTTGTTCTTTAAGGAGATTGTTAGATTGCATGGCATGCCACGTACAATTGTTAGTGATAGAGATACAAAGTTTCTAAGTCATTTCTAGCGTGTTTTGTGGAGTAGACTTGGTACTAAATTGTTATTTTCTACAACTGCTCACCCACAAACCGATGGTCAAACTGAAGTTGTTAATAGAACTTTGTCTCAACTGTTACGTGTTGTCATTCAAAAGAACTTAAGGAATTGGGAAGACTGCTTAGCTTATATTGAGTTTGCATACAATAGAGTTGTTCATAGTGGAACATTGCATTCTCCTTTTGAAGTTGTTTATGGCTTTAACCATTTGTCCCTGCTTGATCTTGTTCCCATACCTGTTCATGAACGTGTTAGTTTAGATGGTGAACGAAAAGCAAAACTTGTGAAAGAATTGCATGAAAAGGTTAAGTCACAACTTGAAGCTAAGAATAAAGTGTATGCCAATAGAGCCAACATGAATTGTAAAGTTGTTATATTTGAGCCTGGTGATCTTGTTTGGTTACACTTGAGGAAAGAAAGATGCCCTAAGGAAAAGGACTCAAAGTTGAAGCCAAGAGGCGATGGACCGCTCAAAGTGTTGAAACGGCTTGGTGATAATGCCTATGTTCTCGATCTTCCTGAAGAAAGGTATGGTCCTATCTCTAAAACTTTTAATGTTGCTGACCTTTCTCCATTTAGTATTGATTCAGATTCGAGGACGAATCCTTCTCAAGTGGGAGGGAATGATGAGCTACAGCCTAACCTTGTGAATACAAACACTGATGATGACACCTCACTGCCTCGCACAGGTCCCATACAAGGAGTATGGCTAAGAAGTTGTTGTATTGTGTTGAATCATTTCTTTACAGGCATGAAGAGGATGAACCAAGCAGAGATGATGTCCATTGGGTTTATATGATACAAGCTTTGATCTAGTTGTATCAAAAGCATGTTGTACATATCTTTAGTTGTTCTTTTACTACTTGTTGATTGGTTAACCTTGTTTTAGGATAGTTTGTGTTGTATTATTGCCTTGTCTTTCAGGTACACGTACTTAGCTTGAAAATGCAATTAGAACCTGAATTTTTGTCCAAGCAAGGAGGTGATAAGCAAGTAGCTTACAAGCAAGGAGGTGACAAGCACCCATGTCAAAATCTGAATTCTTCTCCACGCAAACAAGGATGTACAAGCTGCTCAAATCATGAACCAATTGGAAGAAGTCTTGCAAATGTTCAAACCAATCAAAACAAAGTTGAAGAAAAGCAAGCAAGCTACACAACAAATGATCCAATCAAACTCTTTGAAGAAGGACGGCTGGTTTATGGCTAATTGGTTTGAAAATTCAAAGCCTAACTTACAACCAATCAAAGGCAATCCAAATCAAGCTGCTCAATGTATTATCCAATCAAAACTTTGGCTGAAAACTAGCAAGGAATACACGGCAAAGCAACCAGATTTCTTGGAACCAAAATTGTTCAAAAAGCAAGCATGTTATTCCAAGTCTTGTACTTTGTACCTTGTAATTTTCGTTTGTTATAAGTAGCATAGGAAGCTGAATGTACAAACAACACAATTTCAAACACATTTCAATCAGATTTTCCTTTAAGGAGTTCTCAACTTTCTAGTTGAAGTTAAAACCACTTAACGGTTTCTTTCAAGTTCATAGCCTAGAACTTGTTAAGTATTTACTTCATTTTTGGTTTACAGCATCTTAGGGTCTCAATGAGGTTTTAGATGTGTTGGAATGCCAAAGAGGAAGAGGTGTTGCCATAAATTGAGCCAAGAACAAACGGTTACAGTTCAAGGGGTGTCATTGGGATGTTCTTTGCCATAGCCGAGGTTCAAATCAGTTTGGAGTAGAAGACAAAGTCCTTGGAAACGTTTTCTAGCCTTCATTTGGCTCATCATAATGGTGGTCGTAGGAACATTTCTTTTGAGGAGAGATTTGATGATCTCCCTGAGTACAATGAAGAACACTATCCGGAAGAACGGTATGATGAACGTCAGCCTGATAGAGATGAACATCTTGAAGAAGAGTTCATTACTACTAAACTGACAATACCCTCCTTCCAAGGGAAAAGTGATCCTGAAGCATATCTGCAATGGAAATCAAAAATAGATCATATGTATTCTTGCACTAACTATTCTGAATTGGCCAAAGTGCGGTATGCAACTTTTGAATTTGTAGATTATGCTTTACTCTGGTGGGAACAATTGAAGAACACCAGGAGAAGAACAAGACAGCCCCCTGTTGTTACTTGGTCCGAGCTGAAACAAGAGATGAGGAAGAGATTCATATCTCCTTCCTATGAAAGAAGCATTTTCCAGAAATTGCAACAACTTTCTCAAGGTAATAGATCTGTTGATGAATTTTATAAAGAATTAGAACAACTGCTTACCAGGGCTAACATAGAAGAAGCTGAGGAAGCCACAATGGCTAGATTTCTAGCTGGTTTGAACAAAGAGATTGCATTTAAGGTGGAACTTACACCTTACTCTGATCTGGCTTCTATGGTTCACATTGCTGAGAAAGTGGAAAGACAATTGAAGGTTAAAACTTCTTACCCTTCTTTTCGGACTAATCCTTTGAGTTTTCCTAGAACACAGCCCAGGACGCCTTTCCGTCCACAACAAGGTCAAGGCCGTGGATTCCAAGGAAAATCAACCCAGAATATCCAAAATCGTCCAAAGCTTCCAATCACTGATAAAGGCAAAGCCAAGGTGGAAGGTACGCCTAATGTTAAGGCTCGTGATATTTAATGTTTTAAATGCTTAGGAAAAGGTCATTTTGCTAATCAATGTCCCAACCCTAAACGCATCTTGTTTATTGAAGAGTCTAATGAGTATTATTCTGAGGAAGAATTGGAAAAGAGTGAAGAAAACAATGAAATTGAACGAACATGTGAGGAAGAAGAAGAGCTTAGGGAAGAGATTAATGAGTGTGAAACAAAAGAGTTCTTAGTGGTCCGTCGAGCTCTAAGTGCCCAAATTAAAACTGAAGAACCTGAAATACAAAGAGAGAACATATTCCACATTCACTATATGGTTAAAAAGAAAGTCTGCACTTTAATCATTGACTCCGGTTCATGTACCAATGTTGCAAGTTTTGAACTTGTTAGGAAACTTGAGCTACCTTTAAATAATCATCCCCGTCCTTATAGACTTACATGGCTTAATGAGTGTGGTGAAGTTAAAGTAACAAAGCAAGTCCTAGTTCCTTTATCAATTGGTGGGTATTCTGCTGAGGTGTTATGTGATGTAGCCCCTATGCAATCAAGTCATATCTTATTAGGTAGACCGTGGCAATTTGACAACAAGGTTACATATGATGGTTACCTAAATAGATATTCCTTTAGGCATAACAACAAACTGTTCAAATTAAATGCCTTGCCCCCGCACAAAGTCTTTGAGGATCAACAACGAATGTTAAAAAGCCATAATGATCTAAAAGAAAAGGAACTGGAAAGGATTTTCATCAAAGAAAACCAACTGAAAACTTCTCATCTTAAAATTGAACCGAAAGAAATCAAAGTTTCTGCTGAACCATCTCTAAAGAAATGTGCATTCTTTGCATCTCAAAGCGAGGTATTCCATGCTATCAATTCAAACAAAACTATTTATATCTTGCTTTACAAAGAAACTCTGTTCTCTTCATCTGAAATACCATCTACTTTACCAAGTGAAGTTGCATCTTTACTTCAAGAATTTTCTAGCTTGTTTCCTGAAGGAGATCCCCCAGGTTTACCACCTCTAAGAGGCATTGAGCATCAAATAGATTTCATTCCAGGAGCTGTTCTACCAAACAGACCTGCCTATAGAGCCAATCCAGAGGAAACTAAGGAAATCCAAAAACAAGTTGAGGAATTATTGACCCAAGGTAAAGTAAAAGAGAGTATGAGTCCTTATGCTGTTCCTGTTATCATTGTCCCTAAGAAAGATGCAACTTGGAGAATGTGTACTGATTGTAGAGCCATCAATAAGATCACTGTGAAGTATAGATACCCTATTTCTAGGTTGGATGACATGTTGGATATGTTGCATGGGTCTAGATGCTTTAGCAAAGTAGATCTTAAACAAGGTTATTTCCAAGTGAGAATTAGGGAAGGTGATGAATGGAAAACTGCCTTTAAGACTAAATTTGGATTGTACGAATGGTTAGTTATGCCCTTTGGTTTAACCAACGCCCCTAGTACTTTCATGAGATTAATGAATGAGGTCTTGAGGAAATTCATAGGGAAATTTGTAGTTTCGATGACATTCTTATCTACTCCAAAACCCTAAGTGAACATCTGATCCATCTTAGAGCTGTTTTTGTCACCCTACAGAAAGAAAAGTTGTATGCTAATTTCAAGAAGTGTTCTTTCTGTCTGGAGAAGGTTACATTCTTAGGATTTGTGATTAGTGCTGAAGGAATTGAAATGGACCAAGAGAAAGTTAAATCCATAACTGAGTGGCCAACCCCTAAGTCTGCTGGAGATGTTAGGAGTTTTCATGGATTAGATAGCTTCTATAGACGTTTTGTGAAGGATTTTTCTACCATAGCTGCACCCTATGAGTTAGTCAAGAAAGATGTAAGTTTTGAATGGGGAGAATCACAACAACAAGCCTTTGAGGAACTTAAGAAACGTCTAACTTCTGCACCTATCCTGAGATTGCCCAACTTTGATGAAATGTTTGAAGTTGAATGTGATGCCAGTGGAGTTGGCATTGGAGCTGTATTGCATCAAGGTAACAAACCTATTGCCTACTTTAATGAGAAATTGAAAGGAGCTTCCATAAATTATTCAACCTATGTTAAAGAATTGTATGCCCTTGTCCGTTCTTTACAAACTTGGCAACATTATCTACAACCTAAGGAATTTGTGATTCATACTGATCATGAAAGCCTTAAGTATCTAAAAGGTAAAGGAAAATTGAACAAAAGACATGCCAAATGGGTTGAATTCATTGAACAATTCCCTTATGTGATCAAGTATAAGCAAGGAAAAGAAAATGTTGTTGCTGATGCATTATCTCGTCGCTATACTTTGATTACTACTCTTTCATGTAACATGTTTGGTTTTGAGTCTATCAAAGAGATGTATCATTCTGATCATGACTTTAGTTCTATCTATCAAGCATGCATTGATTCACCTTTTGCTAATTATTACTTGCATGATGGTTATTTGTTTAAAGAACATAAGTTATGTGTACCAATGTGTTCATTAAGAGAGTTGTTGATAAAAGAAGCTCATGGAGGAGGTTTAATGGGTCATTTTGGCTCGTTAAAAACTTTGGAAACACTTAAGGAGCATTTCTTCTGGCCGCATATGAAAGCACATGTTGATAAGGTATGTGACCAATGTATTACTTGCAAACAAGCAAAATCTAGAACACAACCACATGGATTGTACACTCCCTTATCTGTTCCAAGCTCACCTTGGACTGATCTTTCTATGGACTTTGTATTGGGATTGCCTTGATCCAAAACTGGTAAAGATAGCATCTTTGTTGTTGTTGATAGATTTTCCAAAATGGCACATTTCATTGCATGTAAGAAAGTTGATGATGCTATTCATATTGCTGATTTGTTCTTTAAGGAGATTGTTAGATTGCATGGCATGCCACGTACAATTGTTAGTGATAGAGATACAAAGTTTCTAAGTCATTTCTAGCGTGTTTTGTGTAGTAGACTTGGTACTAAATTGTTATTTTCTACAACTGCTCACCCACAAACCGATGGTCAAACTGAAGTTGTTAATAGAACTTTGTCTCAACTGTTACGTGTTGTCATTCAAAAGAACTTAAAGAATTGGGAAGACTGCTTAGCTTATATTGAGTTTGCATACAATAGAGTTGTTCATAGTGGAACATTGCATTCTCCTTTTGAAGTTGTTTATGGCTTTAACCCTTTGTCCCCGCTTGATCTTGTTCCCATACCTGTTCATGAACGTGTTAGTTTAGATGGTGAACGAAAAGCAAAACTTGTGAAAGAATTGCATGAAAAGGTTAAGTCACAACTTGAAGCTAAGAATAAAGTGTATGCCAATAGAGCCAACAGGAATCGTAAAGTTGTTATATTTGAGCCTGGTGATCTTGTTTGGTTACACTTGAGGAAAGAAAGATTCCCTAAGGAAAGGGACTCAAAGTTGAAGCCAAGAGGCGATGGACCGTTCAAAGTGTTGAAACGGCTTGGTGATAATGCCTATGTTCTCGATCTTCCTGAAGAAAGGTATGGTCCTATCTCTAAAACTTTTAATGTTGCTGACCTTTCTCCATTTAGTATTGATTCAGATTCGAGGACGAATCCTTCTCAAGTGGGAGGGAATATGAGCTACAGCCTAACCTTGTGGATACAAACACAGATGATGACACCTCACTGCCCCGCATAGGTCCCATGACAAGGAGTATGGCTAAGAAGTTGTTGCATTGTGTTGAATCATTTCTTTATAGGCATGAAGAGGATGAACCAAGCAGAGATGATGTCCATTGGGTTTATATGATACAAGCTTTGATCTAGTTGTATCAAAAACATGTTGTACATATCTTTAGTTGTTCTTTTTAATATTGTTGGTTGGTTAACCTTGTTTTAGGATAGTTTGTGTTGTATTATTGCCTTGTTTTTCAGGTACACGTACTTAGCTTGAAAATGCAATTAGAATCTGAATTTTTGTTCAAACAAGGTGGTGACAAGCAAGTAGTTTACAAGCAAGGAGGTGACAAGCACACATGTCAAAAATCTGAATTGATCTTCAACGCCAAACATGGATTGACAAGCTGCTCAAAGCATGAACCAATTGGGAGAAGTCTTGCAAATGTTCAAACCAATCAAAAACAACTTGGAAACAAGCAAGCAAGCAGCACAAAATTGATCCAATCAGATTGAGGCTGTTTAAGGCATAATTCACGCAAGTTTAGTTTGAAAATTCAAAGCCAAACTTGCAACCAATCAAAGGCAATTAAAACCAAGTTGCTCAAAGTATTATCCAATCAAAATGATCAAGAATTGTGGCTGAGAACAAGCATGGAAGCACGGCAAAACAATTCAGCTTTCTTGGAACCAAAATTGTTCAAACAAGTTACCAAGCAAGCATGTTCCTTTTAGACTTGTACTTTGTACTTTAAACCTTGTACCTTTGTAAATTTCGTTGGTGATAAATAGATTAGGAACCTGAATGTAAAAATTACCACCATTCAAAAACATTTCAATCAAAATTTCCTTTAAGGAATTCTCAACTTTTCTAGTTGAAGTTTAAACCACTTAAACGGTTTCTTTCAAGTTCATAGCCTAGAACTTGTTAGTATTTACTTCATTTTTGGTTTACAGCATCTTAGGGTCTCAATGAGGTTTTAGATGTGTTGGAATGCCAAAGAGGAAGAGGTGTTGGCATGAATTGAGCCAAGGACAAACGGTTACAGTTCAAGGGGTGTCATTGTGATGTTCTTTGCCATAGCCGAGGTTCAAATCAATTTGGAATAGAAGACAAAGTCTTGGAAACGTTTTCTAGCCTTTATTTGGCTCATCACCTTGTTTGTGGACTTATATACTTGGGGTGAATATCATTTGGGAGGGTTGAGGCTTGCTTGATGAGTTGAAGCCATTTGTTAGCCATTGTTCAAAACCGACCAAAACAGAAAACGATTGATGTAAGGCGAGATGGGTGCTTGTTGTGCTTCATCCTATCTTGTCCAAGCTGTGTTAAGGAGTTCAAGGAAGGTCCCTTCTTGTTCCCTTATCAATTGGCATCAGAGCGAAGGTTACACTTTGACTCTTTTTCCTTAAATTATGTCTGTTTTTTGTTTGAACTTCTTGTTGTTGTCTAAAATGTCATTCAATCTACCTTTAAGGAGATTGAATATCATTGTTGTGTCTTATATTCAGTTGTCTTCATTCCCTAAATCAAAAAAATCATAAAAAAAACAGTTTGTGTTTTAATTATTGTTGTAGAACCGAGAGTTGCTTCTTGTGTTCATCTTTGTTTCTACTACAAAAATCCAAAAACAAGTGTTGTCTTTCATTTCCTAGCTCATAAAAGTGCCTTGTCTTGTTTCTTATTTGTGTCATAAGCTCAAAAACAAAACAAACATCTGTTTTCTTTGATTTCATCTTTGCATCATATAACTTGTACAAGCAGAACTCATTTGGCATAAGTTGAAGAAAGGAAGGGTAAATGCGGACTGATTTGGTTGGATTTCAAATTCATTATATGTTTACATTTTCTTGGACTTAAGATATTTGTTTAGTTGTTTTCAGCTCCACTTATATTCAGTCCAAAGCTAAGAATGCTACCGAAGACTTTACTATCATCTTGTTGTAATCGAAGCTCTTTGCTTGCATTAAGACTTTGTGTATACTTGATTGTTTGTAATTGCGAATTTACATTGCATATTAAGTGTTCAAGCTGCTTAGACATCTTCTTCCAAAAAAGAAAGCTATACCTTGTTCACTTTGAGCCAAAGATCCGATAGTTAATAACAAGAGAATGCCAAACAAAATGATGAAGCACGTGAAGGACGAATCCACTCTTCCACCTCCAACGTCCGTCTCACAAGGGTGTAGGCACAAAGAATTTATCTTCTCTTTGCTTCCGTTGTGTAGAAAGTAGCTGGCTTGATCAATCACAGAAAACTTCAAGCGTACATTGATAGGCAAACCTTCAATAGGCCCTCCTAGATGGCGCTCTTAGCCTTGGCAAACACCCTCAAAATGCTCACATTTGAGAGTTATTAACCTTGATTTTTGATGCAAAATCAAGAAAACAAAGTCTCACAATTTTTGAAAGAAAACAAAGTTTACTTTTTCATTAAATGGAAGCTGTCCAAAAATCGGTCAGCATGAGCCTTCTTATGCTGATTTTTCCTAGCTAATAAGAGTCCTAAAAGGCTTAAATTCTATCTTAAAAGTCTATCAAAAGTTTGAAAAAAAACAAGCTACAATTTGAACTAAAGTTAAACCTATAAAAGCTAATTATCTTGTCTTTAATTTTGGAGTGGTTATCTTGGTTCTTGTTTATGCTCATACAGCCGAGTTTTGGAGATGCTTGTGAAAGACTTGTGATTCAAATTTGAAGATTGAGATAAGCTTGGATATGTCTTCAAAAAGTTAGCTGAAATTTAATCTTGAGTGGCCTTTGAATTTCAGTTCAATTTGCTTCATCTCTATCTCCTTGTGGCCGCCCCCTTTTTGACTTGTAGTCTAGATATGCTTGTCCTCATCTTGTTGGAAAGTTGATCTTTAAATAGCCTTTCAAACCATGTAGTTGTTGGTGAATGGATTATGACAAATATTCCTTAAGACAAACATTCCCTAAGACAACATTCCTTGGGACAAACATTCCTTGGGACAAACATTCCCTAGGACAAATATTCCTTGGGACAAACATTCCCTAGGACAAGCATTCTTCAAGACAAACATTCTTTTTAGGACAAACATTCTTCAAGACAAACATTCTATTTAGGACAACATTCTCCTGAGACAAACATTCTCCTCAAAATATCATCATCCTTTTCACACCATTAGGTCTCCTATAAAGACAAAGTTATGAAAACAAGAATCATTAGAAATGCAAAGTTATGAAAATGAGAAACATCTATAGAAAACGCACACACTAGAAAAAACGTACACACACATATGCAAGATTGGCTAAACATCTTTGGTTTCAAGTAAATGAACCCATTGTTCATCTGGTTCATCTTGTACATGCGTAAACAAGAAGCTTGCAACATCAAGATCAAGTTGTTTAGCTTTGCTTCTTGTTATAGGACGGGTGACATTATGATGGGCTCCTTGATCCACATCAATCTCCCCCTCCTCAAGAGGATTCATCCTCGAATCAAAGGACTCGTCATTGTAGGGAGTTATGTCAGCAACATTGAAAGTAGAGGAAATAGCAACATACCTTGGAGGAAGGTCCAGAATGTAAGGATTTGGACCCATGCGTTGAAGCACTTTGAAGTGGGCGTCTCCTCTACGTAACAATTTATTTTTCCTCTCCTTAGGCAACCGTTCTTTTCTAAGATGCAACCAAACTAAATCTCCTGGCTCAAAAGAAATTTCTTTACGATGCTTATTACTTGTTTGTGCATATGCCTTATTCTTTTCTTCAAGTTGGAGTTTAATCATTTCTTGTAACTTTTTAATGGTTTTAGTTTATGTTTACCATATAAACTTGAACGTTCTTGCACAGGAATGGGAATCAAATCCATAGGAGACAAAGGATTAAAGGATATACAATCTCAAAAGGACTATGAAATGTACCATGATAAACACTCCTATGTATAAAAAAATATTTAAATCCACTTTTGTTTTCCATTCTAAATATTCCTCCGCATTACTTTTACCATAAAACATGGGAATATTTATTTTGGTTTTGAGAAAATCGTCATCTTGCGGGAAAAGGGGATTTTGGCGTCTTTGGTAACCACGGGTCGGGTGGTCATCAAAGTCATACTCATCATGGTCATATGGAATGTAATCATCGTTGTACCTTCGTGGGACGTACCTTCTTGGTTGTGTAGGAGGGACAAATCTTCGTGCCTCGATGTGTGGCGGTCTAAGGTTGTCATCTTCGACTTCCTCTGGTGGGTGGCGCCTAGGTTGTGGTAGGGGAACTGCCCTGCTTGTACCTTGGTCATCACTTGTTTTGTAGCTTCGCTCCATGTCTTCCAAGCGATGCTTAATTACCTCATTGTCATGCATGAGTTTCTTAAGCATCTCCAGCATTTGTTGTTGTGTGTTGTCAACAGTTTCGGCCTCTTTTGACTTGCTAGATGCGGAATGATTGCTGCTCTCCATTTTACCTAAGGAATTGAACGAAAACAAAAAAGGAAAAAGAAAGAAGCAAACTAACACAAAGACAAACAAATGTTAAGGGATTAGTAAAAAAAAATAAGCTATGAACACTCCACTTTCGGCTCTTTCTACTCTCTTACCACTTTGGTTCTTGGATAACCTGAGGTAAGAAGGTTCAAAGTGATCAATAAGGAAGTGTATTGCCAAGGCTTCTTCAGATCACAATGTTCTCCACTTGTTTCTTCCTCTTTGCGTTCAAGTTGCACCAATTAGTATCAAAGTAGAATCAATTGAAATGAACACAAACTTGAACTTTCTACTAAGATTCAAAGAAATAAGCAACCAAAGTTGATGTATAAGGCTGAACCAAAGATAAACTAAGGGTTGCCGTGGGCAATCTTTAGTTAATTTTTATTCTATGCACTTACTATCCACAAAATGGTTCAAGTCATGCAACAATCGAGCAACCAAATGTGTGATTGGTTCAAGAAGATCAGGAGATGGAGAATATGGTATATAGGGGACGACAATGTGGGGTAAAAGGAAATATGGCATCCAAGGTTTGCAAATCGTACCAAAAATTTTCCACTCAATGCACAAACGTTTTGCCCCCTTTTCTTTTCTCTTGTTGTTTTGTTTTTCTTTTTCTTCCTTGCTATTTCAATTGAGCAAGGTTCAGATTCTCTTTTTTTTTGACTAAGGGCAGAATTGAAATTTCACGCGTTTTGCACTTAGCACTTGCGTTTTTGGACAGAATAGTGCAATGTATTTAAGATGCAATTTGTAACTTGGACTTGCAACAAAAATAACCTTGGAAAGTGAGGGAAATTGGGGTAAGGTCGAATGGGTTAGGGTTAGGGTTTTTTGATTTAGGGTTTTTTGAACGTTTTGGGAACTTGCGGAATGGGGTTTTGGGAACAGAATGGGCGTGGTAAATGGACTATTTGGGTTGGTAATTGATGATTGGTATGGTCAATTTGGATATTGGTTGGTTTAAGACAGAATTTGAACAAAATTCAAATTCTAGGGTTAGAGATTATTTGAATGAATTGGGATCTTTAGATGCTGATTGTGTTTTGTAAAATTGGTTTGGGGCTTTTTTGTTGGGGGTGTAAATAAGGTTGTTTGGGATCAGGTTGGTGAGTTTTAGGGTTGGGTTGGGGTGGGGCTGGTTGGGCCGTGGGGTGTGGGGGTAGAATTAGGGTTTTGTTGTTGAAGATGGTTCGTGAAGGCAAACACACGTATGACTACTTGTCTTAAAGCATGAAATCAATCACAATGCGAATCACAAGATGCATACAATCATCACCAACTAAAAGCTTCGGTAGCAACAAGATGATTTGAAACCGAGGTAGCTTTATAGGCTGATGGTTAGAATATTTAAAAGAAGGCTGAATGTAACCTGAAATGCAACAAACCCTAATTTGTTCAAGTTTGAACGACTCAAAATCAGATTGTGATGCGAAAAGGAAATAAAGGAAATGACACTTGAATGATGAAAAGCAAAATGCAGCAATATGCAAGGACTCAAAGCAAATGAGTTGGACGTTTTTTTTGTATGAAATGCAAGACAATGGCGTGTAGAGTGAGGGGTAGAAGAATGACTCAACTAAAATTGAAATGACTACACTCAAACGAAAAGGAAATGATAGATGGTGGAATAGAGTAACCTGGCTCTGATACCAAATTGATGCGTGCAACTAGTGGGCTCCAACGATTCCACCTTCCAAACGTCCTTCACAAAGGGTTAGGCACAAGGAAGAAGACTTCCCCTTGCTTCCTTAGTGATTAAAAACGTGTGGATTAAGAATGAGCAAGACCAACACTTCAAGATGGTCGTTGATCAGGCAAACCAATACGGCCCTCCTGGACGGCACCTTTAACCAATGGCAACACTTTCAAAATGCTCAACTTTGAAGGATCTTAACCTAGGTTTTTAATGCAAAACCAAGAAAACAAAGTCTCACACAAAGTGAAAGAAATATTAAGAATTCTTATTTATCCAAAGTTGCCTTTTCAATCAGCCAAAGGGGTCTATTTATAGGCCTTAATGGACGTCCTATCAACCTTCAAAATGGCCAGAAATTAATTCAAATAAAACTAGCTAACAAATGTTTAAATCTGAAATTTGTTTAAAATTCAAAACTAAGATAAATCTAGCTAAAACTTGAAATGCTTGGAAGCTGTTATCTTCAATGTATTCAGTAGGTTGGTGCCTTGATTGAGTTGGTTTGATGAGTAGGATGTGCTTGGATTTGAGTTCAAAAGATGGTTGAAGTTTGAATTCAAATTGAGTTTGAATTTGGATTCAAACTTGGATTCAATTTGAATTAGGCTCTATCTCTCCAAGATGGCGTGTTCCCATGGATAATGAAGTGTAGAAAATCTGATTTTGATGATGATAAGATGGTTGGACTTGAATTCAAAAGATGGTTGATGTTTGAATTCAAATTGAGTTTGAACTTGGATTCAATTTTGAATTGTGATCTCATCTTCATTATCCTCCAAGTTGGCGTGTTCTTGGCTGGGTATATAGGCTGAAAGCATCTTGAATTTAACTCTCCAATTGGTTGAAGTTTGAATTCAAATCATGGTTGAATTTAAATTCAAGTTTGATTTTGAATTTAAATTCAATTTGATCATCACCTTGTCTTCAACTTTGGCCGGCCACCCTTCTGATTTTTGGAGATGATTTAAGTTTAATTTTGAAAAGAGGAATCCATCTTGGACACATTTGAACTTGTCTTTGTAGAGACAAACATTCTCTTCAAGACAACATTCTCTTTTGTCTTCCTTTTCGCCACACACGCCTATGTTGCTTATTTTGGGCTTCCATTTTATTTTGGACTTTCATGTACCTAATTTACCTACAAAGAAAAGACATAAAACAAAGATCACAAGGAACAAGATAATAAAACACACACGCATATGGCTTAACGTTCAAAGAGTGGGTTCAATGAAGTGAACCCATGGAACCTTAGGTTCATCTTGAACATGCTTATACAAGAAGGTGGCAACTTGATGACAAAGTTCTCTTGCCCTCCTTCTTGTCATAGGACCCTTGACCTCTTGATGTGGCCCTTGATCTTCATCGGACCCTTGATCCTCATCAAGGGCAGCAGGCCGGCCCAACCAGAAATTAAAAAAAATCTGAAATTGAATTTCTGAAATGAATAAATAATTAATTAAAATTAGTTTAAAATTCCAAAAAATATATTTAATAATCAAAAAATTCTAAATAAATTCCAGAAAATATAAAAGGTTAAAATTAAATTATTTCAACTTAATTTCTGAATTTTGGTAAATGTAAGTAATTAAAAATAATTAGTAATAAATAGAGTTAAATAAATAAAAAATAGGAAAAATTAGTAGAAAATTCTAGAAAATTAATACAAGCTAAGGAAAAATAAGGGTAATGATAAATAACAACTTTTCAATATTCAGAAAATTTACTAAGCCAAATATTGAGTGTTGGAGATGGTGAGGATGGGTGTACGTGCCCTAGACGACTTTGTTGTTGCATTCATGGCACGTGCATTTGCATTTAGAGTGGGTTGAGATGTACGGATCTCAAACGCTCGAGTGGAGTGGATCATGGTGCACGGGCCATGGTTACTCGGTTATGGTGGATCATGGTGTACGGGCCATGGGTACTCGGTTATGGTGGATCATGGTGTACGGACCATTGGCATCGGTTATGGTGCATCGTGGTGTACGGGCCACGGACATCGGTCAGGGTAGATTGTGGTGTACGAGCCACGGACATCCGTCAGGGTGGATTGTAGTGTACGGGCTATAGGCATCCAGTCAATCCCGGGATCATGCGTTGCATATAGGTCTAGGGGCATATTGCGTGACATGATTTTTGTTGCATGTGACACGTGGATGGAGCATGCATCACGTAGTTGCACATTTTTATGTGGAGTGCTTTACTTATCGCATTTACTTTATCTTATGCATGTTATACCATATCTATGTGATATGTGGCTATATCATTTCGGTATACACGTTTTGTATTGGTTTGAGGCGGGCATCTACTGGATGATTTCTTGTCACTCACCTCTACTTTCCAGGTGAGCCGGATGACGACTACGAGCACATCTTTGTTGAGGACGGGACGGACGTACCTGAGTGTGCTGGTTGATAGCTGCAGCTAAGATACGAGGGGGACTCTGCAGCTGATTTTTCATAATTGTCTTTTGGGGGATTTGTCACGGACTTCTTTATTACTTTTATTTTCAGAATTTTTTATTTATTAATGTAATGACGATATATTTGAGTTTAATTTAAGTTATGATTTACGTTTCCGCGAGAAAAAAATTCTACGTCATTTCTGACAAATGGGAGATTGATTTGACGCCTTGTATTCTCTTTAGCGAGATATGGCGGGTGCACTTTGTCCGATGCTAGGGCTCGGGAGCGGGACGCTACAGGTGGTATCAGAGCCGAGGCTTCAGATCTGTCTCAGAAACGCAGGATTAACTAGATCACTACACATAAGTTATGATCTTTTGGGAAATGACAATTTTTGCCCTTAATAAACAAAGTAGACTTAAGAGATGATTTTAGACTTAAGTTATGATCAGGTTATGGGAGGTGTGTGCCGATGGTGAGCTTTCCTTGTTTAATTACCATTTTATAAGCGTCTAATCCTTCAACTTACTCTGGATTAATCTATATTCGTCTCATGAACTCAAATTCCGGATAATGCCTCCACAACGCAAGCCGCCAACTGGAAACAGAGGATACGATGGCGATGATCATCAGGGTCAGGGGATCATTCCTCAGGTCCTTGCAGATACTCTGGTCACGCTGACTACATTGGTGGCCCACCAGCAGATACAGATGGCTCACCTGCAGCTGCAGCAGCAGCAGCCGCAGCAGCCGCCACCAGCACCACCACCCCAAGAGGCTTTGATTTTTCTACCCAGAGATGCATAACTGCCGGATACCTATGTTCAGGGGTACCACACGACCAGAGGAGCAGAGATCTTGCTCAAGAATGTGCCTGAGTAGTTGAGGTTGATGCAGGTTCCGGATGGCCTTAAGGTTGATGTGGTTGTACCATTCTTAGAGGGTGATGCCGAGCAATGGTGGTAGGGTGTGGCATGCACACTGACTCCACCGCCGACATGGACCCGGTGCCGGGAGGAGTACTAGAAGCACTATGTTTCTGAAAGTGTCATTCAGAGGAGGATGACGGAGTTTCAGCTTATGACACAGCGGTCCATGACTGGGGACAAATATTTTGAGAGGTTCCATACGCTTGCGAGATACATGCCTGTCATCATGCATAACTAGAAAGCGAAGATGCTGGAGTTCAAGACCGGCTTGAGCTCTCGCATTCAGTCATTGATCATCTGCACCCAACTTACCACTTTTGAAGAGTTGTTGGAGGTGTGTCTTGAGGTCAAGGGTGATCTCGAGAGGGTTGTAAGGGTCGACAGGGCTAAGAGACCGCGAAAGGAGTTCCGTCCTGGGAGATCGAGGAGATGGCTGAAGATTATGCACCGCCATCTGACTGGGCAATCTTTCAGACCACCACAACAGGGACAGGGATCGGCGTCTCGACCATTGATGATTGAGGGTCCTGCAGCGACGGCGGCACAACCACTCAAGGCAGTTGGACCGCCACCTCAGTATGTACACAGTGTGGGCATTCGCACACAGGTCAGTGCTAGAGAGCTCAAAAGGTTTGCTGCAACTGTGGCAAACAGAGACATTACGCTAGGGAGTGTCTTACACCGGCACAAGCCCCTCCACCACAGGGTCAGAAGCAGCAAAAAGCAAAGGGGAGGGCATTCCGGTGGTACGAGAATTTAAGGATGTCTTCCCTGATGAGCTACCAGGTTCACCACCGAGCAGGGAAGCAGAGTTTGAGATCGATCTTATACTCAGAGCCGAACCGATCTCGAAAGCGCCATACAGGATGGCATCAGCAGAGTTAAAAGAGCTCAAGGAACAGTTGCAGGAGTTGCTAAACCGGAAGTTCATCAGACCTAATGTTTCGCCCTGGGGGTACCGGTATTATTTGTGAAGAAGAAGGATGGTAGTCTGAGGCTATGCGTCGACTAAAGTGACCTTAATAAGATCACGATACAGAATAAATATCTACTACCAAGGGTCGACGATCTATTTGATCAGTTGAAGGGTGCTAGAGTGTTCTCGAAGATTGACCTCCGATCAGGCTACTATCAGTTGAGGATTAGGGCTGAAGATATAGCAAAGACGGCGTTCCACACTCGATACGGGCACTACGAGTTTCTTGTAATGCCCCTTTGGACTGACGAATGCACCTGCGGCCTTTATAGATTTGATGAACACAGTGTTCAGGGAGCAGTTGGATCGTTTCATAGTAGTGTTCATCGAGACATCTTGGTGTATTCACATGATGAGGAGACGCATATTGAACACTTGCGGGAGGTATTAGAGACTCTCAGGAAGAAAAAGCTATATGCAAAGTTCAGCGAGTGCGAATTCTGGTTAGAGTGTGACTTTCTTAGGCCACGTGATTTCTGAGGAGTGCATTTCTGTTGACCCAAGGAAGATAGAGACGATTACAAAATGGCTCTGACCTACTAATGTCACTGAGGTACGCAGTTTTCTTGGCCTTATCGGTTATCATCGCAAATTCGTCGAGGGATTTTTGAGTATCGCAGCACCTCTGAGTCGA